>QNUK01000018.1:1240000-1810000 GCA_013621035.1 Clarias magur
TTAATTTTCTCCATTGTGTTTTTTAATAATTGATTTGTGTATTGAATCCTCAACCCTGACTGGCAAATTTATATTTCTATTACATTTCTGTTCAAAGATTCTAAACAGTGGCTTGTTAATTGTATTCATGTTCATGTTGATAAAAAGAAGGGAAAAAAAGAAACATATGTTTTACTCTATTTTTTCTTTCAAGATCTTCACTTAATTTTTAGATTCAGAGATGGTGATTATGTGCATAAAAATTACTTGCAGCAGCATGCCCGAATTAATTGTGCTGCTTGCAATGTGATGGTCTATTTGCTATACAAAATTTGTCACACACAATAATCCCTTACAGTAAATAAAGCTTCATGATATGAACCTTTGGGTGAACTGTTGGCTGGGAAGTCTTTGACGTCTAAATATGCCTTCATTTCACCATCACTACCTCTGGGAAAATTGTTGGAAAACCATTCCAGGTAACTGCCTCATGGGGCTGACTGAGAGAATTCCAAGGGTGTGCAATGCTGTCATCAAAGCAAAAGATGGCAATTTTGAAAAATTCATACAAGTTCAAGAAGTCAATAAGCAGAATGAGTTGTACCTTCATTTGAACTGTTTGGTTGCATTGGCCAGGGAGCATTTATTGGAATAAATAAAAAGTGAATATAAATAAACAAGATTGTGTGTAATTTTTGTATGAAGGTGTTCAAATCAAAACAGGACTTTTCTACATACAGTGCTGTATAAACATATTTGCCTCTTCCTGATTTTTATTTATTTCTTCTGCATAATTGTCATATTTAAATGATTTATTAACCTTACAGTTGGTTTGGGGAAAGGGTCTGGAAAGTGTTTTCTGCATAATGCATCCAGCCTGTAAAGGGATGTCAATATTTACACATAAGTAATCTAGAAATTTTAAGGCATTACTAGTTTGACCCTAATGGCTGTACTGTATGTGATAAGATGAGATGACTGAGGAAACATCAAAAGGTGTGCTGAAAGGCAAGCTTCATTATAAATAGCTTCAAGATTAAAATTTGGAATAACCAAACTTATTTGCTCAAGCAAATTGTAACTGCACCCACTCATGGGCCAAAAACGAGACGAAAGACATTTTGCTGATTCATGCCCTAACCAACTGTGCTAGCCAATTACGCTAGCCAAATTGAAAAAGTAGGCAAGGGATATGGTGACCACTATAGGAGCATACAGGGCTCACAATATGATTGCTGCTGCCGGGGGTTTACCATTCAGGAGACTTTAATTTAACATTAACAGTCGCAGTCTGATGGTCCAGTATTAAATTATTTGACTAATAAAGTTTAGGAACATAAAGTAGTAGTAGTAGTAGTAGTAGTAGTAGTAGTAGTCGTAGTAGGACATCATGGTATGATGAAATTATTTTACAACTTTAATATATACTCAATATTTTAAAGTGTAAAAACTCACCCAAAAAAAAAATGGAAATCATAGTTCGCATTTTTTTTTTGAGTGCACACATTACTGCCTATTACTTAACAGCACTTAACTGTGCATTACTCCACATTACATCGCAACACTTTAATGCACATTATTGAATACAACTGCACAATGCCACACACAAATATGTTTCAGGCTTTTCCATAATCTCATTTCCATTTCCCCATCAGTCCAGAACTTCACTCCAGGCACAGAGATAGGTTCAGTTAAAGTGGTAAAATGACCTGCTGCTGGCCTTTGATCAGGGTTGTATGTCCTTGCATGTGCTGCTTGAACTTAGTGCATGTTTTTTTTTTTTTTTCTTTTGATCACAGTATTCTGCCTTGATAAGCTAGAAAATGTCATGACTTTAATTGAACAGTTCTCTCCTAGCTCAGGTCTTATTTGACTGATCGTTTTCAGTTGGCAGATGTAAATGATGATTTGACTATGTGAACAAGATTCTGCTTTGGGCCCATTGCCTCTCTCTCTTTCTCTCCACTAGACCAAGTCTCATTGTTCAAGTCTAAGATAAAATATTTTAGCTTATTCAGGTCTTTTGTTAAGGTCTAAACAAGTCTTACTTGTCTTATGTAAAAATTGAGTGTTTAGGGGCAAATAACTCTTTGTCAGTTGTGTTGTCAGGTTGAATTGTCAAAAGTTCCTGCTTGATTCCCCCTGATCATTCATTTTTAGAGGAAAAAGAGGTGTTGGGGTTCAGACAGTGGCACACTTTCTGAATGCAGAAGTTAACTCAGGACAGATATAATTTTGAGTGAGACACGCACAATGAAAACAGCACTAAGCTCAAACAGAAATGCTACTAGCTAAACTAATAGCTCTGCTCAGAATCCTATAAGCAGTCTGCCACTACTGCCCACAATTTTCTCACGGCAGAAAAAAATAGGTAAAAACCTGTTTTTGTGTAAAGTATACAGCTCTTAAACATTCCAGAGGAATGGGCATGAGTCAATTTCTGTCCCAGATGAGACATTAAATTCAGCTATATACTGTACATTTCTTTCTTTGAAATGTACCATCACATTGTCGCAAATATTTTTGCCTGGTGATATTGAGAAGCTGAATGCTTATCGTGATTGATAAGAAAAATTGTTTTGTGCTTGCTTCAAGGGCTGGGGCTCTCTACAGATGTGCCAGGCAGACAATTTATACTGTACCATGCACTTCCCAAGTGAATTCAAATGAGCTGACTCCTCATTCTCTTCTGATTTCATATTCTTTTTTTAGAAATGTCCTCAGTGGAAGAATGTTTGCAGCCAGTTGTGCATGATCAAGATGACACATATGGTAATCACTTGTAAATGCTCATGATTGCAGCATTTTGATTGATATTGGTGAACACAGTCATAAAGCGAGTATTGCTTAAGCTCAATTAGCTGCTACTAAATTTTTAGGACAATAAATCACTGCTGGACAGAGATGTATTCTCTCTGGTCATGTGGCAGAAACACACAATCAGCAAAGGGCAATGGCCTTTTCTGGGCATGTGTAACTACTGTTGACCATAGATTAAAAATGATAAATGCGTTGTATGTAATATGCCACAACCGCATTTGCCAAGCTTAAATCTGCTCTCACATCTGCCGTACGTTCTGTGCGTCCTGAGTTGCTCTTTATCCTGCAAGTGCATAAGCTTGAGAATTTCACAGCTGCATGTCTATGGCAGCATCATGATTTATAATTTGTGCAGAGTTCATTAATATTCAACCAAGATAGACGTTGAAGCCAGCAGATTTAAAAGCTATATACTTAGCAGGTTCTGTGTGTTCTATGTGTGCTATGTGTACACACTCAACTGCCTTTGTCACTGATTATATTGCCATCATTTACACAGATTCACAGCATAATTTTGACAATATTTTGGAAGTATTTGGTCACTTCATTTCTCATGGTCAGGTAAATTTACATTGCTCCCCTTAGACTGATGTAAAAACTCCTTAAAATTGTAATTACTTTTGTGTTCAAAGATTCACTTTTTTTTTTAAATGCACATTTTAAATGTCCTTTAAGTATCTTAAGGTATATTTTTTCAGCCTTTACAACTTTACAGTCTTCACTATAGTACTGTATGTTTGGGTCAAAGTGCACACCAATATTTAATAATTTAATAAATATGAAGGTGCTGCACAAACATTAATGTCTTTCTTTGTGTGTTTAATGTGACAACTAGAAAAAAATCATATGGGACTAAGAAGCCTTAAAATATTGACATTTTGGTTGTTATGGAAAGGACTCTCATTCTCCCATAAATTCTCCCATAGTCCAAAAGACATGCAGACTAGGCTGCCTGGAGCTTCTAAATTTCCCATAGTGTGTGATTATGTGAGTGTGTGCGCGCTTGTGCCCTGCAATACAATAGCACCCCATTCATCATGTATCCTGTCTTGTGCCCTGAATTGCGCGACGCTGAGCAGGATAAGTTGTATAGAGAATGAATGAGTGAGTGTTATAGAAAGGTTGGTTTCATTATTTGTTTTGGATTTAGTTGGCTTTACAGCCCTGGGGTATTGTGATGTTAATTGCTTTACTTTATCAAGTGATTTCTTAGGTCATCCTCTTTCTCAGTCAGTTGTATGGATTGTACTGTATGTGCACATGCAGGTTGGTTAAATAGTCTTGCTACACTCACAATTGAAATGAGGGTAAAATTTTACTGGAGAAAATTAAAACGATTACATGGTAAATACTGTATAATGTTTTGTCTAAATTCTTTTGCGGTCTTCACCTGATACCCTTTAGCACTTTGAGGGTTTCTGTAAGCTCTTTGTGGACGATGGTTTCAGCAATCAGCCAGAAGAATAAATATAAAATACAGAAATAGCTGATCCTTACTTGGGGGTAATGAGGATCACTTCATTCTTGACAGGTGTACGATTCTTCTGAACTGAAGTTTGAAAGCAATTAGTTAATCCTGAGTGCCACAGGCCTCATTAATAATGGTGTGTACCCAGGTTGCACAATTATGCGTCCGACTTTTATTTACACACACACACACGTGTGTGTGTGTGTGTGTGTGTGTGTGTGTGTGTGTGTGTGTGTGTGTGTGTGTGTGTATACACACACACACATACATATACACAGTGGAACCTTGTATTATGAGCATAATTCGTTCCGGAAGTGGGCTCATATTCCAAAAACACTCGTAAACCAAATTTCATTATTTCTAATGGAAAAATTCTAAGTCAAATTATTCGTTCTACAGCCCAAAACAATAAATACATAAAAATAATTAATACAATATATAAAGTAAAAATAAAAAAATAACCTGCACTTAACATTTAAAAAAAGTAAATATAAATCCAGACAGATAAGTGTTTCCGTTTGTGTGCGCAGGCACCGTGTGTGTGTGTGTGTGTGTGTGTGTGTGTGTGTGTGTGTGGAATTAGCCCCTCGCCTCGTCTTAAACAGTAAAACTCCTTATCCCTCCCACACCTCGTTTTTTTACGTTTTACAACTAACATACACAATGCAAACACTGTTTTAATGGAAAAAATAATTCTCTCTAATGATACTTGTGTGAGCGCATACTAACGGAATCACAGCTGTAAAGTAAAAAAATAACAAATGAACCTTACCTTTGAAAAGAATCGCGACAGAGCTGAGTTTTCTGTGTAAATAAAACGTGTGTGTGTGTGTGTGTGTGTGTGTGTCGGTGTCAAATTACGCGCGCGCACACAGAAGCGAGAGGGAGATGTTGATTATACCAGTAAGGGACGAGCACTAAGAGCAGCAGGGCAGACGATTACCCATAATTACCACAACGCAAGAGAGAGAAAAATCATTGGCTCAGTTGTGATCACTTGCCGCTCTGTGTCGCATGCTTGATACATGATACTCGGCGCTCGTAAACTAATACTTGCTTGGTTTCCGATTAAAACACTCGTTTGTGGAACACTCGTAAACCACGTTACTCGCAATCCGAGGTTCCACTGTATATAGAGAGAGAGAGAGAGAGAGAGAGAGAGAGAGAGAGAGACTGAAGGCATACCATTATATCATATCATATATCATATATATTGTACAAAATTATAATATACATCAAAAACCTGCAGTTTTAACAGGGATGTGTGGACGTTTTATATTAACAGTAAGAGGATATCTGCAAGTCCAAATCTGTCTGCATTATTCCATGCAAGCCTGCCTATGGCATAGTTAGACAAGATTTCCCTTTTCAGCTCCTTACACTAATTAAGAAGAAATTTTCCTCAGGCCTACACCATGATAAAAGACAGAGCCCAATGAAAAAGACTGGCAGGGCAAAAAAAAAAAAAAACAAGATGTTTGGTATAAGTGCTTGTGAAATGCTAACAGTCCTGTATGACCTGTTTTTGTATAGAAATTGCAAGCAAAAGGGATTATACAGCTCAAAACCAGGAAGCCTGCATAGACATGTATAATTCTTGTCTTTTTGCTCTTTTATGATCCATGACTGAGGATGAATATTTTGACAGCACAGTGTAAAGTTTTTTAGAGTCTGACTTGCCTATAACTGAAAAGGATGGCTTAAGTAAAACGACTGTATTGACGTAAAACCATTCTTCATTGGTCCAAGTCAGAATCTCAACTTAACCATTATGTGGGGCATCATGAACAGGCTTATGCAGGAGATCTCACGTGATTGCAAGTCTGTTACAAATGAAATATCATTGAGTTTATATTATACCATTAGTCTTTAATTTTCCTTGCACTCTTTTAAAAACATTTAGTGTACAGATTAAATAATTGAGTTACACTGAAAACTATAAAATATGCACAGTCACTCATCCAAGTTATACTACATGCACACACAATTAGAAAGTGTTCAGCAACCGTGTAAAAAGATATACATGTTAAATAGATAACCTACCTGCAACAAGTGTAGAAGTAAATAATTTTTTTGTTTTCCTACTGTTTTGTAATGAATTCCTTTTTGAACACTGGGGTCAGATGACCTTATGTGAATCCAAGTATGCCCAGTCACATGAGTACAGGTAGTCCCCAACTTGCAATCATTCGAGTTACAGATGGACCGCGGTTATACGAACATTTCGTAGATGGAAACAATTCACAGAAGCAGCTCATGTGTATTGTACAAAAAAAAAAAAAAAAAAACACTGCAGTGCAACAGATACCAATATTTACAATTACAGTGGAACCTTGGATAGTGAGTAACTTGGTCTGCGAGAGTTTTGCAAGACAGGCAAAAAAAATATGAGTAGTAGGCATGCGCTTTGTCTGCCGAGCAACACGTGATCACAACTGAGCCAATGGTTTTTCTCTGTCTCAGGACACTCTTGTTTTCCTAAGGATTATTTTTTCACCCTTTTGGGTTTTTTGGGGGTCTTTACATTATCTGCTGCCATTATGAGGCCTGAAACTTGTGTGGCCTGGGGCTCCCACACGACATTTTGCTGCATAGGTCATACACACTTGCACGTATGCACATGAAACTCAGTACACATTTAGAGCTCATTGAGCCGAACAACTTTAGCGCTGCATATCATGGGCTCAACTCCACGGGAAGTCAGTTATTTTGGGTCATTCGCAAAAACGCACCTGATAGATTTTGATATACTCCTCCTAGGCAATTTATACGATCACCATCAAACCGAGTCGATGTGATTTAAAGACATTGAGGATGCAGAATTCTAGAGGAATTTTTGATATCTCAAACAGGTCAGCTGTGATAATCCCTTAAACTTATGATGAAAAATGATTAATAACTTTTTGTGAGGCATTTTATTGGGTGACATTATATTCATCGACACAGTGGCATCACATTGAGTAACATCATAGTGTGATGCTTTTTCTACAGCACCTGTGGCCTATTCTACACGTACACATCACAAATGATAACACGCACACACAGACACACGAACTCATATACACACACGCACAAATCACAAATGTTAACATGCGCGCCCACACCCACACACACACCGGGCGGCCATGGCTTTTTGTAGGTCTTATTGCTCAAATAACACAGGTTGTGCGGTGCACCCGAGGTGGCGATGGCGCAGGGTGCTTGGGCCCACGCATCGTTGCTTGCAACAGTCGGTGAGGTACGCCAGTGACACGCCCACAGAATGACAAAGCTGATAATCGCATGTGACTATCTATGCAAACACCATTGGCCATGCATTGCCTGCGGCCCAAACAATCAATCAAAATTTCTGTTTTATATATATATATATATATATATATATATATATATATATATATATATATATATAGACATACACATACACACACACACATAGTAGATCCCAACACCGTCAATATGCTCTTACCATATACAAAGCTTAGGCGGGGCGTCACATCATCCTCAGCTTTGTGCACTGAAGTAGCCATGTAAAATATGGTCAGAAGGAAAAGGAAACAAATTGGGAAAGAGTTCCATACCACACTTGCCATCCTTATACCTCTTACAAAATGACCGTCGTGGACATTGATGAGTTTTTTGAATAGAGGAATAACATTACTCCTTTCCTTTAAGGTTCCGTCTCTGCGTAGTACTCCACTAAATGACAAAGCTGTGTGTAGTTGAAGATGAGGACAGTGCAGCTGGTAATGATGATGATGAGGAGATGCTTGAGCTTAAAACTTAATACAGCATCCTTCCACAAACAGGTAAGCCTCCCAGAACATGCAGTGCACTCATTTCAGCTTGTGTAGTTACAGCACTTCAAATAAAACCTGCAAATAAAAACACAAGACAGATGTCAAGTTAGTCACATAAGATGTCCTATTAAATATGCAAAGTGGAAGTGACTGACCTGAAAAACAACTCTGTGTTATTTTTGCACTTTGCTTGACACAAGTGAGACAATTCCCGTGATATTTGACCAAGAAATAGAAGTTTATGGAGGGATGCAGGTCCAATTTAATAAATGGCTTATAATTTAAAATATGTTCACATTTGACATATAACATTGAAATGGAATTATGATTACATGCTGCTAATCAGCTAGCATATATCCCTTGCAATCTCAGGGCTTTCTGAACACCTGTAGTAAGATAGGACTCTTTTTAGATTTGTGTAAATTTCACATTTTCATAAATGAAGTGACTAAAATAACTTTATCTTGTTTTATTCAGAACACAATCATGGTTTTCATATTGTGTTTCATTTAAATACTGTATGCCAGAATCATGCTCAACTTCACATTCACACATAAGAAAACACAGTTTTTCAGAACTTGAAAAAAACTGTTCTGGAAAAAAAAACTGAAAATGCAGATTAAGTAGCTAAAAATATAATAATAATAAACAATAACTAATTTGGACTTGTAAACTCAATCAGGTGAAGCCAGTCAACTTCTCAATGGCACATAAGCAGTCTGCTAAGTAGAGTGATCAAAGATTGCAAAGTCTAGATGTGAAAAGCTTTAAGTTGAGTTAAATTTGATGGTGACAATTTGTGGATTGCAGTCTTCAAGTCATTACACAGATTTTCAGTGGGGTTTAAGTCTGGGTACTGACATGCAAGGCCATTAAACGCTTTCTCCTTCAACCAATGTGTGGTCAGTTTTGCTGAGTGCTTTGGGTCATTGTTATATCGGAAGACAAACCTTCTTCCCATTGACTCCCTGGCAGAGGGTAGCAAATTCCCTAATTGATTCCCAAATTTTAGCTAATTCTAAAATTTGATGGTATTTTGCTCCATCTATTTCCTTCCATCCTGACAAGTGATCCAGACCCTGCAGAGAAACACCCTCATAACATGATATTACCACCTCCACGCTTTAATGTAGGAATGGTGTTATCTGGATGATGAGCTCTATTGGATTTCCACCAGACATATCGTTTGGAGTTGTGGCCAAATAAATGAATTTTAGTCTCTTTTAACAACCTGCATTTTAACCACTTTTAACCACCTGCAAGTTCGGTCGTGACTACATATAGCCTTTCTTAAGGAGTGTCTTTTTTTTTCTTTTAACACTCTCACCATTGGTTAGAATTTATGATATTGTGACAACAATAAAAGATAAAACAAAAACAAGATAAACCCCATGATATTGTTGTCCGTCATAAATTCCAACTGCTTCAGAGTTGCTGTAGGCCTCTTGGTAGCCTCTTTGACCAGTTCCCTCCTGACTCTTTCATCCAGTTTGGAGCAATGTCCTGATCCAGGGAGGGTCTGTGTTGTACCAAATCCATTCCACTTCTTAATAACAAATGTGCTTCTAGACTGTGACAAAGACAGCCTTTGATTCTTGACTTGTTCCTGTTCACCAGTTTATCTTGGAGATCTTTTGACAGTGCCTTGCCACCCATAGTTTATTTTTTGCTTCAATTGCACTACGAGGGACTACCATTACTACAGCTGATCCAATTGAAAGTCAAATGCCTGGGTACCACAAAAACAATGTCTTTATTTCTGTCTGTAAACAAACAAAATGTGATCATCTTAACGGGGGGTTTGATTCTTGTCTATATCTATTCTATTCTGTGTGTGCGCGCGCGCGTGTGTTAAATGTGTAAATATTCTTGTGTAAAAGAAAAAAAAGTCAATGAATTAAAAGATGCATCACTGATGAACCAGAAACAATTTATCCATCAAAGGAAGCAACATAGTTGAGTAAGACTATATCCATTAACAAACAACTGAAAACACAGGGAGTCCCGATACTTTATTCATTACACAAAAAATGTGAACCCTTGGCAGAAAAAAATAACATACCGTAGATCTTTCTTTTGGCAAGAATTCAACAACATGCAGTAAGTTCCAGCAATATACATACCTTTGGGCCCAAGTAAAGAATAACTGTATATTACTGTTACAGAAAGCTGCTACTCCACCCTAAAAAGTACTTTAAAAAAGTTATTTCTTTGTTTTATTTAGCTGATTCATGTTCAGATTTTCATGGGTCAGTGGTATGATTTGCTCTGCTCTAAACAAAGACTTTTGTGTTTTTTGGATTCTTTGTTCTTTTTTTTTTTTTTTACTTTTGTATTCCCCTGTCCTTCACTCATACTGCATGAGAAATTGAGCTTCCTATGGTTTCTTGGGCCAACTAAGCGCTAGAGAATGCAAACCACGATTCCAAGACACCATCTGGTAAGTTACTGTTTGGGAAACAAAATAAAGGGTGAAAAAGTGTCCTTTCCAACTTTCAAACCTAATTTTCTCCTCGCCCATGTGCTGGTACTAACAGACAATTGCCCACACTTTTTTTTACTTGAGCCTCTTTAAAAAGTTTGTACCTCATTAGGTCATTTCAACAGAACTGCATGAGGGCATCACTTTGTCTTAGTTTTCCTGAGTCGGGATTCTGATCCACAAGTGCTCTAGGCTGTGTCACAAATGCTACCTCAGTTTTACAAATGATCACAAATTGATTGGCAGCAATGGTTACCATACACAAATAAATGAGCTGGTTAAAAAATAATCAATTAAAACAAACAAACCAACAACAACAACAACAAAAAAAAAGATAAAAAGCATGATTTGGAAACTCATTGATGCCACTGTTATTTGCACCATAAGAGGTCCCACAAACCTCCACAGGGGTTCTCCCCATTAGAGTTATTAAACAAACAAGCCCTACTACATCTTGATTTAGATATTATGAAGGAGGGACATTTGCATAAAATAAAATAAAAAAATAATTAAGTTCTGGAACTGAGAATAAAAAACAATGCTTTGAGCTACCCAAAACACAGGGGAATTTGTCTGAGGTCCAAGAATGAAAGTCTCAACTATGTGATTACTCTCAAGTAGGTAGAGCCATTTGAGCTCAGACAAGTGGACTATGAAATCACCTCTACCATTTACTCAAAATCAAAAACATGTGGTAATCAAGGAATCTCATGATACCTAAAGCTGCCCTGTGTGTCCATGATCCATGTTTGTGTTTCAACATAAGTAATTAAAACATGGCACACACACACACACACACACACACACACACACACACAGGTTCTAGATCCTTAAGAACCAGCAGACAGCTTGTTACATACAAACATTTCTGACATCATGCTTGCTATTTCAACTGATACTGTAGGATTATTATTTTTCATCATTGCTATATTTAAATTTCAGATTAGCCATTCAAGTCACGCTGCATTTGCAGGTTCGCTTCTCTACTATATAACAATCCCAATAGCAGTCAAATACAAAATAGTATTAATTCATCAATCATGCCAGAGATTAGCAATCATGGCTCTCATCTTTGTTCCTTATTTTTGGCATTCCACTGTCACTTACGTGATGTGCAACAAGGAGGTGGATCTAAAGTCAGTTTACTTGGTGAATCTATAGTTTCACACAAAAAAAACCTGTGTGGAAAAAACTGGTGGTGGCGGTGAGCGTGACGATGGAACAGCGTTGGTACAAAAAAAAAAACATTCTATGATGTGGTGGAACTTTTCTTGGGTTTAAACCTGATGACAAACCAGAAGGTGTAATAAACTATAAGCAGTGCTTGGCATCATCAACATAACACCAATCTTTATATTAGAATGTAACCACAAAATAAAGTACGAGTTAGCCATTAAGGACAAGGGAACCACATCTGAAATACCCGCCGCCAGACCACACAAACGTCAATAACGCAGACATTACATAGTGCATCATCATACACTAAGTTATCAGTGACACAGAGATGAATTTAATCGCCCATCACTTGGCTAAAGATGTGGCTCTAAACAGCACAGTTGAAAACAAGGAATTTAAGGCAATGATAAAGACTGTAGACAAGCACTACTGTCTGCCCTCTCTCAATTATTGTTGTTGCATTGCCTGGTCTACCCTGTGTCAGTTGAGAAAGAACTGCAAAATGAGAATTTCATGGCAATAGCAGACTATGGTCAAGCCAAGCTGTGGAGCCATATTTAAGTCTGACAGTGCATTTCATAAAAAGTGATTGAAACAAGGACTGAAGGAAAGTCTCAACTCCTGGGCCCGTATTCACAAAGCTTTCTAGAATTCTGTCAGAAAGTTCCTATCTTAGCCTAAAAGTTCTAGCTGGGAGCCCTGGACTACAAGTGATTTAGGAAACTTCTCAGAGCAACTCTGAGGAAGGACAGTGCAAAACAAATTGTATAATCATGAATGCAGGCTACTTTATGCAAAGTTTCCATTACATGCTAAATATCTTAAAGTTAATTAAAACTGCCAAATGTTGAAAATGTGTCTTCTTTTGAAGCAACCAATTTCCACACTATTTACTATATTTAAGTCCTTACATTTATTTACCATGCTTATTGTATTACTTGTAATCCATTTCAGATTGACGGGAGCAAAATGGCTCAGCTTTTACCAATTTACATGATTGCAGGACAGTCTATTTAAATTGCACTTTTGGATGGTATGTAGGCAACAATCCAAGAGAGATGGGAAAAACAAAAAAAAAAACAAATTGGACAGAAGAGCAGTGTTTACTTTTAAGCTTAGTGTTTGGAGAAGATTTCTTCTTTCCGTCCATTTTGTTATCTGCTATAGAAAGTCATAAGCCATGAAAGTCTTCCTCTCTACTAATTTTTTACCTTAGAAGCTGTTTTAGGGCGAAGATGTTTAATGAATCATTTTTATCTTTACTAAGGTTTAGTCCTAAATTTAAGGGGAAATTACAGTATGTCACAAAAGTGAGTACACCCCTCACATCTCTGCAAATATTTAGTAATATCTTTTCATAGGACAACACTGCATAAACTACTCTTTGACACAATGAAAAGTAGTGTAAAGTTTGTACAGCAGTGTAAATTTATTGTCCCCTCAAAATAACTAAAACTATACAACTAACTATACAGCCAATAACAGCTGAACTCCTGAAGGTGCAAAAAGAACATGTAAAAAATGCTTAATAAAGTGTAATAAAATAGTGCAAAGTGTTAAATATAACCAGAGAAACCTGAGAATTTAGTGCAAGTTTAGTATAAGCTTTTTATAACCGTCTTCTCGACAGTGCTAAGCGGAAGCATGTCTTTATCTATATGATATGCTACTGCCTCCGTTACATCTTTGTACTGTTTAGATTCTTTGTCATGAGGCACTGATGCAGAGTACCTCTCCATGGTGGTCTGCTGCTAGTGCGGTGTTGCAGCTACAGATGTTGTTGGTTGAATACAGCTGTGCTCCAAAGTGTGAGCGCAGCCCCTATCTGACCTATGCGGTTTGACTCGGGGTTAGCGGTGTTAGACACCATGAGCCGCCGCGATTGCCCGCCGACATTCCACGAAGTTCTGCAAGGTCCGCAAGCATCCGCAAGGACCGCCAAAAAAATGAAACATGAAAAGATGGAAACGTAATCACAATGCCAAACCTCGCGATGAATCACGATGAACTGTACTTACGGCCACCGCGCGAAACTGCATAGGTGAGATAGGGGTATATCGTGGTACATCAAGTTCGTTGTATTACCAGTCTTGGTGGGGACGACGGTCTTGCATAATTTGCAGACGACATTGGTCTGACTACGGTCAGACTTATAATATCCAAAAAACTACCATACTGGTGAGCTGACTCTTCCTCTTTTATTTACAATTTCCTTGCTCGCTGTGGCACTCATTTTCTGCTTATGACGAGGAATCCAGCAGACCAGCACGAAACAATGATATGGCGCAACCAAACATGATACTGTTACATGATTGACTGTTAGCGTATCACTCCCTACGTTGCTAGGTTACCAGAGAGCGAGTGCCTTTGTTAATGCAACCAAACTAGCTTCGCAATCTCTGTTTTCTTCCAACAAAGAATAAAACATAAACATTTTATCTAACACATTTTTAATTACTATCGATCACGTGCCTATTGCGATACATATCGTTATCATTTTATCGCCCAGCCCTACTCTATATTGGACAATCCTGATTCCTATACAGTATATTTATCAAAACATAATTCAAAGAACGTCTAAAAATGCTTTGGGTTGTGTCCGTTTGTTGTGAAACTTAAGTGCTTGTTAGTATGCGCTCATGCCAGTCTCGCTTTTTTCCGTTAAAACGGTGTTTCCGCTGTGTTTATGCGTTTGTTGTGAAACTTAACTTGCCAGTCTCAGAGAGATTTCTTTTTTTCCTGTTAAAACGGTCTTTCCGTTGTGTGTGTGTGTTTGTTGTGAATCTTAAAAAGCAAGCTGGGGAGAGAGAGGAGGAGTGTTACTGTGTAAAATGAGGCGAGGGAAGGGGCTAATTCCACACACACACACACACGGCGCCTGCGCGCACCAACGGAAACACTTATCTGTCAGTAATTATTTGTACTTTTTTTTTTTTAAAGGTAAAGTGCAGATTAATTTGTTTTATTTTCATTTTATAGATTCTATTAATTATTTTTATGTATTTATTTTTTGGGGCTGTGGGACGAATAATTTGAGTTTTCATTATTTCTTATGGGAAATGATGATTTGGTTTATGAGTGTTTTGGAACTTTATTATTTAAGTAGAGTGTTCACTGTACTTTATCTTACTCTTCACATAGGGGTAAATGGTTAAATCTCTGAAATGTAAAATTGTAAATGTATTACACTGTACAGTATGCTGTTATTTGAGGATTTTTGATATGTTCAATAAAACTAATATTTCTCAATTGTGTTTCAGGCATCTCACCTATATCTTCTAAATGTTGTAAAAGTGTTGGGGGGGGGGGGTTGTTTAATTTGTTTTTTTGAACCAAGGACAGGATTCTACAGTCCTCCACTTGAGCTATTTTCCATGGTCTTCCAGGCCTTTTTGCCGCTACCAAGCTTACCAGTTAAATCCTTATTTTTAAGAATGTTCCAAACTGTTGTACTGGCCACTCCCAACATATTTGGTATTTTAGGATTATTTGATTTTTTTTTATTATTATTATTATTATTATTCACTTGTACAAACATCTTTGAACCTCATGTTGAGAGCTCAAGTGAAAAACTTCAAATGGAAATGAAACATTCATAACCATCTTAAACATCCAAACCATTTCTCTGCTTGATTAATGAGGGCACGGGTCACACCTGGCCATGCAACTGCTTGTCAGCCTTTTGTTCCATTATTTATGAGCCTCTTCAAATAGGGTTGAGTGTATGGCTGTTATTCTTGAATTGTTAATGTCCCATTGTTGGTCAAACCCCTTTAAATAAAAGACAGACAAATTCTTGACTTTGCTCACATTGAGTTTTATCATTTCCAATTCAATGTGGTGGTGTACAGAGGCCGAATACAGAACCAAAAAACTTACTTTTCCTATAAAGTTTATGGACCTGCTTGTATAAACTTGGGTTGACATGGACTACTGGTTAATGGTGTACAGTATATTAATATCTCACAGTGTGCGAAATCCATCAAATGTGTGTACATTAGTACTACTACCATAAACATACCATCATATCTCTCTTTCTCACAAACTCATTCCCACATAGACTATATTTAGTGAAATTGGCCATTCCTCTGTGATTTAAGCAAGGAAGGGCTAGCAAAACGGGAAAGATTTAAAAACAGAATCAAGTTATGGAGCCTTACTTTAACTTATTTTACTAAAAGCTATTGCAAACCTGTCAGATTTGCCATTTAAAAAAAACCCACAGCAAAAGTCTTTTCCACACATATCAGGATTTCTAGCTGGTTACCACAACCTTTAGCACAAAACTTCTTTACAGCATAGTTTTAACAGAGGGAGCTCAGCCAGTCACTGAGCTATTTAAAAAGTGAATATGACACCACTATGCCGTGCGTTGTAATGGCCCTGCAAAAATAAATGGGTCACCATGTTAAAAGTGTGGTCAAGAATAACAGTTGTATGCCCTGTGAGCTTGATCACTGGAGCTCCATGGAACAACATCTTAGACATACCAATCCAGTGTTTCCTTATGCACTACAATTGATCATTGCAGTCAATTATAATCTGGAGAATTCATAAATACTAAAAAACATGCAATCATACATCATATGTTAACAGTTCGACCTTCCAAATACCTCATATGAAAATACCAGTTATAAGCAAGACATAACATTTTTTAACAAGACAAATGGGATTGAGAGTATATTCAAGAATTCTTTAAGACAACTATAGAAGGATATCAAACAGCCAATCCAAAGCTTGAGCTCTGTAGCCCTCCTCTCTCCTGAGTTGCAGTGGATTACAAGTAAATTCCAAGGAAAATACCACAACATTTAATTTATCACTATTTTCAAGAACACTGTTCAGTTTGTGCATATTCTTTCTAGATTTATACAACAATGATGAAGAGTAGACAAAAAAAGTATACTACTTTTATGGGTTTGTGGTTACTAAGTGAGGCGAAGACTCAGTAGGGATGCATGATTAATTGTAAAAAAATAAAAACATAAATAAAAAGGATTCACATTTTAGCAAGAATCGTGCATCCTAGATCTTCAGGGAGCGGTAACCCTACAAGAGGTTAAAGTAAGTGCTGTTTCCTGACACAGACAATATATATAGGAGGAAACCAGTATTGGTACCGGTTGCTGACGGTTACAGAATTTTTTATAAAGGGTTAAAAGGTTAAAGCTAAAAATAAGCTGATCACCTTTAATTTAATCAGTGATATTATAATTTCAGGTTGAAGCCCACGTACATGTCTGTCTGTCTTTCTGTACGGCAAAACTCTGTCTAATCTACTTCATTAATACAAAGAAATTTAATTTTGTAAAGTTGAGTATCGCCTTGTTTACGCCAAGTTGTACTTTTTTCGTCATAAGCCAAATACACTCAATTTGAAATTGGATTATTAAATGTGGCACATGACTGTTCATAACCACTTTTACTTAACATATTGACTCAATACTGTCATTTCAGATATTTTACACTCCTTCACCTCGGACTGCTGCGGATATGTTTGCTCAATATTACATATATACCCGTGTTTTATCTCATAGTGGCTACTTAGTACACAGTGGAACATAGGCCACAAACTGATTTTAAACTTCCTGCAGGAAGAATAAACAATGAATGATCTGTCAATTCATCTGTAAAGATTCAGTTTTCAAAAAAAAGTTACATAGCTTTTTGAGTAAGCCATGGTGTGTTGAGCGTTTGGTGAGGATTTGGGCCCTTTGTATGGGACATTACATCATTTCTGTGTGTTCTGTATACTCTGTGTATTTACGGTAAACTATTGCACTGATCGACTCAAAGAAAAACTTTAAAGTTAACGAAACTGCTTATAATGTCCCTTCCACTCAATATTTTGATATAATTTACGGCACAGATTTAACTTCAGGCAAATCCAGTGTATGAAATGTTGCTCTTTCAAAGCTATCATTGAAAAAGCAAGCTCTGACCAATGTACAAACAAAACCTCTCTTTTATTCATATAGAATTAAAATGTACAATACATTTTGTAATTACTCTTTTGGAAAGGCACACACCTCTTTAGAAGGCTGACAATGTATACTGTGTCAGAATAAAAGCCATGAGGTCAAAGGAACTGCCAGCTTAGAGCCAGGCCTTAATGCCAAGTGCTATGTTTGGGAAAATCCAAACAGCATTTCAGCAGAAACATCTCATACCCACTGTCAATCACAGTGATGCAGGGGCGATAATTTGGGGTTGTTTTGCAGCCACAGGACCTGGGCACCTTGCGGTCATTGAGTCGACCATGAACTCCTCTGTATACCACAGTATTCTAGAGGCAACTGTGAGACAGCTAAAACTTGGCTGAAACTGGATTGCACAAAAGAACAATGATCTGAAGCGCTCCAGTAAATCAGAATGCCTGAAAAATAATAAAAACCAGGGTTTTGGAATAATATATTTTTAAAAAATACATTTATAAAGTCTACATAAAACAGAAAGTAGTATCAGTTTGTTGACCACTCTGTTGTACGTATCCAAGGAGTTCTTTGTGAGACGTTGGCTTTGTATTTTTGTGTGAAAATGTTAACCATTAAAGAACGTGTTTTTCTAGTGAAGCATGTTTTTAAAGCTGGTGATAAATACACGGATTTAGTTTGTGGAAAAAGTGAAACAGCTTTTCCAGAGACTGTGTGAGATATCATAAATAAATACATGAGTGAAAACAATAATGAGTTTCATTAAACATATTTTTTCCCATAACCTACTCTACGCCAGTGCAGGGACTTTTTGAAAGCACGTTTTATATACTATATACAAAATGCACCCTAAACCTAAGCCTAGCCATGGGTGGCAACAACTACAATCAAGCGTTTGAGATAATTGTCAGTTACTACATCACATCACTGTGGAGGAATTTTGGCCCATTCTTCTTTTCAGAATTATTTTAATTCAGCCTCACTAGATGGTTTTTGATCATGAACAGCCATTTTAAAGATCAATTGGTTTTAAGTCTAGACTTTGACTAGGCCACTCCAAAACCTTAAGTTATTTCTGAGCCATTCAGAAGTGTACTTGGTGCGTTTTGGATCAATATCCTACTGCATAACCCAAGTGAGCCTGAGCTTGAGATAATAAATTGATGGCCGGACTTTCTCCTTCGGTATTTCTGGTAGAGCACAGAATTCATGGTTCCATTAACTATGGCATGTTGCCCAGGTCCTGAAGCTACAAGACAACCCCAAACCATCACACTACCACCACCATGTTTGACTGATGCTATGATGTTCGCTTTATGAAATGCTCGGTTAGATTTATGCCACATCTAACGGGACTCACAGCTTCCAATAAGTTCAACTTTTGTCTCATCAATGCAAGGAACCAGCTGAGCAATATTCCCAATTAAAGTAAATTGCAAATAAATTACAAGGAATAAAAAAAATTATAATTCTTCATATTACTTTAACTTTTGCAGTCATTGCAGGAGCTTAGGGAATATGAGCCTGTTGAATATCCTCCTTACAAAGCTGGCCAAGCTGTACATGTGTGTGCCAGGAGCATGTGTGACTGCTGAACATGTGTTTTCAACTGCAGGGGATATAATTACTGACCAGAGACCAATCTTTCCCCAGAGCATATTGACTAGCTCTTGTTTTTGCAT
Organism: Clarias magur; assembly: GCA_013621035.1. Lineage (NCBI taxonomy): Eukaryota > Metazoa > Chordata > Actinopteri > Siluriformes > Clariidae > Clarias > Clarias magur. Next base: position 1,259,338 of record QNUK01000018.1, read on the forward strand.
AAAAATGTAGCCTTCCCTAAACACTTGATATAGCAAACACATCAGCAAAAAATGTAGCATTTCTGTGTCATTTTAAGTTAAGTTTTAGACTGATATTGAAAGTTATTGTTGTATTATGTAAATGCTGCCCTTGTTTTGTTTATGTTGATGACCCAAGCATATTGACAGCCACCAAATCAATGACCAATTTAGAACAAATGCTTAAACAACCGGTTTGAATTAACAGGGAGGTTTCAGACGTCACACAGAGCTTTTGGGTTTTCTTATACGTCATGCAGAATCAAAGTTATCATTACAGTTAGAATGTGAAAACCGTACTGCTTCCGGAATATGGTAATGAATATCTCAAAAATGTAGAACAAATTATATAAATAAATTATACAAATATTATTATTATTATTATAATTAGGGCCCAAGCACTATGACATCAGCCCTATGTCATAGTGTGTGAAGGGCCCTCTTGTTTTCCTTAGGATTTTTTTTCCCACACTTTTGACCTTTTCAGGGGTCTTAAAATGCTCAAAAACTCATGAAACTTGGCAGACAGGTTGGAATCTGCTGCCATCAGGATGCCTGAGAGTCTCGTGGCCCGGGCCCAAATGGGCCCCAACACGAGATTTCGCCACCTAGCTCATACACAGTTTCACTTAGGCACACGAAACTCAGTACACATTTAGAGCTCATCGAGCCGAACAACTTTCTCGCTGCATGTCATGGGCTAAACTCAACAGGAGGCCGGTTGTTTTAAAAAATGCACCCGGTGGATTTTGATATACTCCTCCTAGGGAAATTATACAATCGCTACCAAACTGGGCCAAAGAGATCTAAAGACATTGAGGATGCAAAATTGCGGAGGGATTTTCGATATCTCAAACGGGTCAGCCGTGCTAATGTCTTAAACGTACGCCGAAAAATGATTAATGACTTTCTGTGTGGCATTATATTGAGTGACACCTTCTGTGACATCACGTTCAGGAACATCATAGTGTGAGGCTTTTCTTCCAGCACCTGCGGCCTATTGTATACACATACACATCACAAATGTTAACACACACAAACACATCTCACACTCTAACACGCACATCACTAATGTTAATACACAAAGACTCAAATCATACACACAAACAAGCACAAACACAAGCACATTTACTCGTCTCACACACAGACTGACACATCTACACGTCACACACCTCTCTCCCTCACTCTCACACACACTAACCCTTACACACTAATGCACGTGTACACACACAAACACACTCATGTATCACACACATGCACACATACATACACCCATATTACAAATATTTACACTCACGCACACCTCTCACGATGCACACACACAAACCCCTCTCTTACGACGCGCGCACACGCACACGCACACGCACACGCACACGCACACACACACACACACACACACACACAGACACTGTCTGATGTGTGCAGGTTGTGAGGTGCAACCGAGTGGTGATGGCTTTTTCGAGGTCTTAACACACTCGAATGACACAGGTTGTGCGGTGCGCCCGAGGTGGGAATGGCACAGGGTGCTTGGGCCCGTCAACATTGCTTGCAACTATATTTATTATTATAATTATAGTGATCGTAGTAGTGGTAGTAGTCACAGAAACAACCAAAAACAACTATAAAAACACATGATCTTATGAATATGTGCAAACTGTTATGTATATATGTGTGTGTGTTACAAACTTAAATAATTCTTTTGAATAATTCTTTTGGTTGTGTAAAGCTGCTTTGCGATGATGAAAAGTGTTAAAAGCGCTATACCAATAAAACTGAACTGAATTGTGTCTGTGTATAAACTGAATTTTATGATGAAATATATTTAATTGATTTTAACCAATTCATCATAAAATTCAGTTTATTCACACACACTCACACACACGCACGCACGCACGCTTGATCCACCACAGGTATATATAAAACCTGTGGAAATCACTGAATTTTTTTTTGTTAAACATGGTTCAAGGTTTCCAAATAGTTTTTTTTAAAAAAGGGAAAAAAATTATATTGAAATATTTATAAAATTGCAAAAAAAATCTAATCTGCACCTAGATACACTAACGTGAAACCATATTGTGTGGTCCCTGATGGTTCCTATCCCTACTAGAAATATTCTACGCTGCTTTTTTTTTCTTTTATTTAAGTTATAATTAATCAATTATATATATATAAAATCAAAATAAAGAAACAAAAAAATACATAAAAACTAATAATAATAATATTAATAACCACGCTTGTAATACAGTCATGTTCAAAAGTTAGAAAACGCCGTTTTAATTCTAGGTGTAAAAAAAATTAAATAAAATAAATAAAATAAAATAAAATAAAAATCATCTGATCACACTGGGTCTTATTAGGCAAATACAACCTCAGATAAAACCTTAGAAAAAAAAAACTGGGCAATACTAGGTACCACTTACTGCTTCCACAGGATTTAAGGAGGTAAGTTACAGCCAGGTGTTGCTAATAGTCAGCCCTTGATCAACTGATCATCAGCAGATGTGCAGACCACTATAAAAGCATACGTTTTGGCAGTTTGGGTAGTTTGCTCTAGGGATGGGAATCACCAATCAAATCCCAATTTGATATTTCATTTTCCCCTGATTTTGTTACTATTTTAAACCTTTAAAAATGCTAATGATTAAATAAACATAGTAATTTTCTTATAACATTAGTTTTCTCACTTGTAAACCAAGAGCAGCATTAAGACAACACAAAACTTCAAAAACAAAGTTTGAAAAGTTTAACATTTAAATTAAACGAAAAGCTACATTTTACTGGGCAGCACGCATATGCCTTCCGCCATAATTATTATTTCTAAATAAACTTAGTTCACTCCTGACACACGGGATGAAAATGTGTACATAGTCCATAGTGTACCATCTGTAGAACTATAAAAAGGGCGACGTTTAACCGCTTCAAATACCACCAAAAACTTAAAACTCAACTTGACAGGGGCTTCTAACACACGTGATTTTCGAGAAATTTGCACTTGCACTGTTTTGAAACTTGTGTGAGCATGTGTAATGAGTGGGTTTGAGAATAATTCACTCACAGAGATCGAAAAAAGAGGCAGATCGGAGGTTATCAAAAAAGCACGGTCATGAAAATGTAACATCATAAAAATATGTTTTTATTGCACCACTCAGAAGCTTCTGTGCTCGGTATAGAATTGTTTATACCTGAGGTTGATCGGCCGTTCACCAGTCATGGCCTATCAAACTGAAAACCAACCACTGATTGACTGTTTCATCTGTAATGTAATGCAATGTAAAATTTATTCTTAAAAATCAACATTGAAGTCAATGTGGCGATACATGAATTGCAAAAGAACTGCAATTCATAACGATCAATTCCCCCTATCTCCCCTGAATCAATCCCCCCAACTCTGTGCCCCCCGATCTCTAGTTTGCTGGTTTGAAGCACTCAGGTGTGAACAATGCCAAGAGGTCTGAGAGAAGAATTGTTGCTGCATATAAATATGGAAATGGTTATAAAACCATTTCCAAACAATTTCAAGTTTAACATTCCACAGTAAAAAGATTATTCACAAGAGGAAAGCATTCAAGACGGTTGCCAATCTTCCCAGAAGTGGATGTCCCAGCACATTCACCCCAAGGTCAAATCATGCAATGCTCAGAGAAATACAAAAAAAAAAAACCCCAAGAGCTACATCCCAGTCCCTACAGGCCTCACTGATCATGTTAAATGTTAAAGCCCATGACAGCACAATTAGAAGACTGAACAAGTACGGTTTGTTTGGAAGGATTGGCAGGAGAAAGCCTCTTCTGTCTAAAAAGAACATGGAAGCACGACTGAGGTTTGCAAAACTGCATCTGAACAAACCACAAGACTTCTGGAACAACGGCCTATGGACAAATGAGACCAAAGTGGAGTTGTCTGGCCTCAATGCCCAGAGCCATGTTTGGCAAAAACCAAACAGCGTTTAAGCAGAAACATCCCATACCCACTGTCAAGCACGGCGGTGGAGGGATAATGATTTGGGCTTGTTTTGTAGCCACAGGAGCTGGCCACCCTGTATACCAGAGTATTGTAGGGTCAAATATGAGGCCATCTCTCTGCAACGCTAAAGCTTGGTCAAAACTGGGTCGTGCAACAGGACAATAACCCGAAGAACACCAGTAAATCTACATCAGAATGGATGAAAATTAAAAGCATCAAGTTTTGGAACAGCCTCAATCCAAAGGCCTCAATCCAAATGAAATGCTGTGATGGGACATTAAGAGAGCATATGTGAATTCCAAAAAACCTAAATGAAATGAAGCAAAGAAGAATGGGCCAAAATTCATCCACAATGAGACAAGTGAGAGACTGACAGTCATATAATAAGCAATTACCTCAAGTTGTTGCTGCTAAAGGTTGATCTACAAGGAATTAAATCATGAGGTACTTACTTATTCATTAGTTTTTCACATTTTTTAAAATTCTTTTTGGCTTCACATTTGCACTGAAGTTATTATCCACTGATTTCAATCTTTGGCCAAGTCTATTAGGGCATCTACTTTATGCATTACATTGTTATGGAAAAAAAGTAATTATTCCCACCATTGTTTATGAATAGATTATTTCACTTATGATTCTCTATATCACAGTTCCAGGCAACATATATCTTTTGTCTTTCGGTTGTTCCTTTTCAGGGGTTGCCACAGCAAATCATCTGCCTCCATCCAACTCTGCATCCTCTTCTCTCATCCAAACTAACAACATAGACTCTCTCTCTAAATCCATAAATCTCCTCTTTGCTCTTCCTTTAGACCTTCTGCCTCGCAGTTCCAACCTCAGCATCCTTCTACTGATATATTCTACCAATATATCTCTCCTCAGAACATGTCAAAATCACCTCAATCAGCCTCTCTGACTTTATCACCAACACATCTAACATGGGTTGTCCCTCTCAGACTCATTCCTGACCCTATCCATCATTTTCAATCCCAAAAAGAACCTCAACATCTTCAGTTCAGCTACCTCCATCTCTGCCTCCTGTCTTTTCTTCAGTGCCACAGTCTCCAGGCTGTAGAGCATTGCTGGTCTCACCACTGTGTTGAACACCATTGACCCAAAGTACTTAAAAGTTCTACACCTTCCTTACCTCTGCTTCCTGTAGCCTCACCGTTCCACTTGGGTCCCTCTCATTCACACACATATTGTCTTGCTACAGCTAACCTTCATTCCTCTGCTTTCCAGAACATACATCCAACTCCAGATTTTCCTCAACCTGTTTCCTGCTCTCACTACAAAGCACAATGTCATCTGTAAAAAACAGTCCATGGAGACTCCTGTTTAACCTCTTCTGTCATCCCGTCCATCACCAGAGCAAAAAAGAAGGAGCTCAGAGCCAATCCCTGATGCAGACTCACCTCCACCTTGAATTCTTCTCACACACACAGCACATCTCACTACTGTCTTACAGCTCTTATACATGTCTGGTACCACTCTAACATACTTCTTTGACACTCCAGACGTCCTCATACAATACCACAGCATTTTTTTTTAAATAAATATAATAAAGTAGTAATTCTAACTGACTGAAGACAGGGAATGTTCACTACGACTAAATGTCAAGAATTGTGAAAAACTGAGTTTAAAAGTATATGAATAGTGTTTGGTGTAAATCCTGGGCTTTAACTATGACTTTATATACAAACATACATATGTGTGTTATAATGTGTATTTTATATATATGTATGTGTGTTTGTGTGTGTGTGTGTGTGTGTGTGTGTGTGTATAAATATATATACATACACACGTATATGAACATATGTTCATGTGTGTGTGTGTATTCCCCAAGGTTACATGCCAGTGACAGAAGCTTTTATCAGTCAGTTAAATCCTTTTTGACAGCCTCACAATGATGATCTCACATTGCTGTTCCAAAAATGCTGTTCAGGCAGATCTGACCCAATACAACCTTTATTTTAAGTTTCTTTCCAGTACCTTCCTTGTTTTTGCTTTTTTTTTTTTCCACTTTTTGTTTTTATAAAGATCCGCCGTTTCAGGAAAGCAGCAAGGAACAGAAAGAATTGTTGGTAATATTTTAGTTTTAATAGTTTTTTTTTTTTGTACTATGGCAAGTATTTGTTGTTCATACATATTATATTGTATACCTCATAGATTATATTTAAAAGTTATCCTGTTTATTTACAGACTAGACTGCACTAGAACTATTATGGACAAAAATGATCTCTCTGCCTTTAGCTGTAGATGTTTTTGTTATTTTCCTTAGAGTTGTTTTTTAATAAGAACATTTTAAAATTCTATTAAACATGATGATCTATGTACGGTTTTCTGGCTTCCAAATACACCGAATCAGCAGGAATTCTCAGATTAAAAAATTACGTCAGTTGTCGCTATTATGTGCGTGGTTGTGGTGGGAAATTTTCCAGGGATGCATGAGGTATCCTAACACCTTGCAGACAGATAAGGTCTTGCTCTCATGGAGTCTCCGATTGCCCCTTCCCTTGCTGACATCAGACCAAAAAAGCGCTTGCAATAACAAACCACACGTAGACACGGGCATCATTTCGCCGACAATCGAAGATCCGCATTGTAAACCCGTTTTACACACTAAGCAAATAACCGGCGGTCCAGGAGCAATCATTAGCGGGTGTTACCAGTTAACGAGGCAATACAACGTAATCTGTACCAATGAGAGCGGACTCACTCTTTTCCAGGCTTGCTTTCCAGTGCACTCTTCGAAGCAGTCGATGGAGATAAACTCTACAATTCCATTTCTCCCGGTCGGATCTAGACGCGAGACTGCGGTAAATACTGTTAAATTTGTACAGTGGGCAAAAATTACCCACGGTTAACTGAGATGAGTGTAGAACGCCGTTTTGAGCACGCTGTGTGCATATGTACGGTGACTAAATGACACGCTGCTCCGCCCCTCCCCTTACACAAAAGACAGGGAAGGTTCATGAGACAGGGAAAAAGGGTGGAGTGGCGGAAAACACAGGCAAACTAAAAAATAATAAATAAATAAATCACGGCTTCATTCTAATTTTCCTTAAACCTTTAAAAACAACATATGTATATTGGGTCCTAGGGGATATTTAATGAAACGAGTGACTTCGAAAAGCCAAGCTTCTTTCCGACAACTCGAATAATTGTCATCAATTTCTGTTGCACGAATGAAGCTAATCTTGAAAGCAACCGAGTCACTATGGGAACATATCTTTTTTTTTTTTGACACGCTTTCTTAGCGTCTGGTTAATCCGATTGGCCAATCCTTGTGCTTTCATAACCATGTCGGCCGGAAACAATACTCAGCAACAATTGTTCCGCCATAGTGTATTCAATGCAGAGAAAATCTAATCTGGCTATAATGCCGTGTTCACGATTCTGAAAGCTTTATATGGAACAAACAGCACGTCACTTTAGACTCTTTAGATGTCTCTTTTTACGAGTTAGTGTGTGTACTAAAAATTAGTATGATGTATATTATTTTAACATAATAATAATCAATAATATATGTATAAATGAAATGTATATATATATATATATATATATATATATATAAATGTATATACAGACCAAAAGTTTGGACACACCTTCTCATTCAAATTTAAATTTGTATTATGGCAAGAAAAAAGCAGCTAAGTGAAGAAAAAATTGAGTGGCCATCATTCCTTTAAGAAATTAAGGTCAGTCAGTCCGAAAAATTGGGAAAACTTTGAAAGTGTCCCCAAGTGCAGTCACAAAAACCATCAAGCGCTACAAAGAAACTGGCTCACATGCAGACCGCCCCAGGAAAGGAAGACCGAGAGTCACTTCTGCTGCGGAGGATAAATTCATCCGAGTCACCAGCCTCAGAAATCGCAGATTAACAGCAGCTCAGATCAGAGAGCAGGTCAATGCCACACAGAGTTCTAGCAGCAGACACATCTCTAGAACAACTGTTAAGAGGAGACTGTGTGAATCAGGCCTTCATGGTAGAATATCTGCTAGGAAACCACTGCTAAGGACCGGAAACAAGCAGAAGAGACGCGTTTGGGCTAAAGAACACAATAAAAAAAACTCTTTAAATGAGAAGGTGTGTCCAAACTTTTGGTCTGTACTCACAAACACACACACACACACACACACACACACACACACACACACACACACACACACACACAGGCATCATTTCAATAAGCCTATAAATTTATTTGCATCCAGGATCACATTAATTGAGAGAGAAAGAGTGAAATTTAGATGACCAAATTCATTTTAATATTACACAAAGAAAACCTAGTAAAAAAAAAAATAGTTTTTAAATGATGATTTGATTTATTAAGAAAAATAAAAATGTCCAAACAGGCCTGGCCCTATGTGGAAAAGTAATTACCCCTTAAACCTAATAACTCATTGTGCCGCCCTTGGCAGTAATAACTGCAAACAAGCTTTTCCTATAACGAGTCTTTCACGTTACTATGGAAAATTTTTGAAGGTTTAACCTGTTTAAGGTCATGGCACATGACAACAAGTGCAGACTTTGACTAGGCCACTCCAAAACCATTTTTTTCTTATAATTTAGCCATTCAGAGATGAACTTTTGGACCATTTCTTTTGGGGTTTTTTTTTGTACCATTGTCCTGCTGCATAACTTAAATATACTTGAGCTTGAGGTCACAAGCTGATGGCGGACATTCTCCTTCAGGATTTTCTGCTATAATGTAGAATTCATGGTTCCATCTATTATGGAAATTCCAGGTCTTTAAGCTGCAAAGCAGCCCCAAACCATCATACTACCATCACCATGTTTGAGTGTTGTATGATATTCTTTTTATGAAACGCTAGTTAGTTAGTTTTATGCCAGATGTAACGAGATGAACATCTACCAAAAAAGTTAAACTGATATCTAATATTTGCCCAGACGTCTTGGGAATATGCAAGATATTGTTTGAAATATGTGAGACGTTCTTTCCATGGGATTTTTCTGAGGCATTTGCCATGAAACTCTCCCATGGATGCCATTTTTGCCCAGTCTCTTTCTTTCATTGTCATATCAACTGAGACAAGTGAGTTCTTTAGTTGTTGTTCTAGGTTCTTCACCTGAATGAGTCATTGTTGGTTGGCTGGCCACTCCTGGGAAGATTCACCACTTTTCCAAGTTTTCTCTATTTGTGGATTTTCTCTATCCCTGTGGAGTCCCAAAGGCTTAGAAATGGCTTGGTGACCCCCTTCCCAGATTGATACATATCAATTCACTCAAACACTAATCTGTTCTTGAATTTCTTTAGATTTTGCTGCTTTTTAGATCTTTTATTGTGCTTCATATTCTCAGGCAGGTTCTATTTAAGTGATTTCTTAGTTCAACAGGTCTGGCAGTAATCAGGTCTGGGTGAGGCAAGTAGAGACAGGTAGATTTAAGCAGCTTTCTCCCCCATAATAAATAAAATCATTTAAAAACTGAGTTTTGTATTAACTCAGTTTTTGTTAGGTGAAAAACAAATTGTTAGTTGATCTGAATCATTTAAGTGGGACAAATATGACAAAAAGAAATAAACAGGGCAATATTTTCCTTATATTATAGTATATATGTTCGTATATAGACGAGCATATTATTAAGTGACTAACTGCTTTAATTCACTTTGCACATTACATTTTAACACTCACTGGACAAACAGTTTTTTAAGGCTTCTGTATCTATTCTTGCTTCTCCCAGATCACAAAAAATTCACTGGACTGTCATTTTTTGCCATTTCCTTAGCTTCAGACCTCTATGCACCATATTCTCTTTACACCTGCTATATAATGGTCTACTCTATTGTCTTCACTGGATGATGTGGCAGCACCTCTTGAAACAGGTCACTTTTTCAAGAAACACCAAATCTTCATCACCTTCTTTGTAACCCTCTATATAAAGCGATAGTAGTTACTAAAGACACTTTTTTAATGCACTGTTACTGATATTCCAGAACAAAACAGAAAGATTTTCACCTTTTTTTCAAAACATGACTGGACACAGCATGACTGACATGCAGTGCCAGCACCTTGAGGCATTAGGGCCAAATATAGTGCATTTAATTCATTCTGGAGAGGAACAATCTAAAGCATAATCCAAAAAAAAGTCCACCTTTAGCTTGTGATAATGGTGCACAGTGCTGTGGTGAATTCATGTGTGAATATGATTACTCGAGCTCCCAGAACCATTTTTTCACAACTGAAATCCTGGAATATGTCTGTGCCACCAGTGAAGAAAAATGTCAATTGATGTGATAACTTGGTCTTTTAGTACATTTAGGTACTCAGCTGACTTTTTTTTTTTGCCACATAATATTACTGAGCCTACACCTGGCCAATTAGTTATGATTATGATTAGCATGATGGGTGCATTGCTTTATGTGCTCCCCTTCTCATCCTGATACACCCATCATTCTGGAATAGGGTCAACCTGAACTCATCAGACTACATGATCTTTTCCCATTGGTCCATAGTCCAATCTTTATGCTCCTTAGCAATTTTTTTTTTTTCCTAATCAAAAAAATGCTAACCAGTCCCACTAACAAGTGGTTTTCTTATGGCCACACAAGTGTTTAACATCAATCCTGTGAGTTCATGTCACATTATGCAAAGGGAAATGCTCATTCTTTTATTATTAAACATAGGTGTGATTTATTATAATATTTTTTTAACCAGGCTAAGCATTTAAGTGATCTCCACTCATTATTATTTTACTGACCACATTTCTTCCACAAAGTTGAGGATTCAACACAGTCCTTGCAGGTTTTAATAAGTGCTGGACAGGTCTTAACCCAATTTCAGTAATTTCACACTCACTCATCGTCTATACTGCGTTATCCTGTAGTCAGGGTCGCGAGGGGCCTGGAGCCTATCCCAGGAGGTTTAGGGCACAAGGCAGTGTACACTCTGGACAGGGTGCCAATCCATGACAGGGCACATACATACACACACTACGGGCAATTTATGAACGCCAATTAGGCTGTCTTGCCAATTAGGCATGTCTTGGACTGTGGGAGCAAACCGGAGTACCCGGCACGAGAACTCCATGCACACAGAGGCGGCAATCGAACCTGGCCGGGAATCGAACCCGGACCCAGGAGATGCAAGGCGACAGTGCTAACCACTAAGCCATCGTTCCACCTTGAGTAATTTCAAATGTCCTTAATTGCATTTGCTGCTTTGTAAAGCAGTCACCTGTCCTCAAGAATAACCAACTGTGGGCCTTCAGTTAACACATTCCATTTGCAGGTAATCGTAGCATGCAGGCATCAGGAACTGCACACAGGCGGAGTCACAGGCGAACCTCATGTATGTGGACGGAGTCATGGGTAACCTCTAGTAAGTAATAAGAGATGAGATATTTTAAATACTGTATATCAAAGGTTTTATAGAAACAAAACTATATAATTAAATTTTAAACTTTTCCACATTTAACAATTTGGAACGATTACATCTTCAAAACATTTTTAATGTTAACAAGTTTTAGCATCAATCTCTTTTCAAATTTAAAAATGTGGGTCTAAATTTGGGTCTAAATTGCCCAAATTGCCCATAGTGTGTGTATTAGCGTGTATGTGTATGCCCTACAATGGATTGGCACCCTGTCCAGGGTGTACCGCAACATGTGCATGATAGGCTCCAGGCCCCCCGGAGCAGTATATTGGTATAGATGATGAGTCAATGAGAGGGAATAAATTGTGATTTAAGACTTTTATGTAGAGTCAAAATTAAACCACTGAATTTACATACCTTTTGAAAACCACTATCTATATTATTGCTTCAACATTACAACCCAATGTATTCCATTTTAACTTTTAAACTGAACAGGAAAATAAATCTCAAAAAGGAAAAATCTTATCTAGAGAATCAGGTCACAATGAAAAATTATTTTTTAACACGAAAAAGGCTAACATAATAGAATGTGTTGATAGTGGATTTAATGTTCAATACTTGCCTTCTTTTACCCTGTTATTCCATCTTTTCCTCTCTTTCTCAAGAATCGTTCCATCTGTTCAGGGATTCTATAAATCTTCTCATTTATCTTTCGCTCTTCCACTATCAACTGCTGTCTTGACCTATTTGCCTGAAATTATTTAGATTATTCCTATAGATTTATTTATAAATAGATTTGATTATTCCTCAAATATTAAATAATACGCTCATTTAACATCATCTAACTTCACTGGAATTGTTTTTAAATCATATTCTGCCCATGATAAATGACTGAATAGTTTTAAGTAATGCAAAATGAAAACCTATTTAATACAATAAAACTATATAGTTAAACCTTGGACTGCAAGCATAATTCGTTCCAGAAGCATGCTTGTATATCAAAACAGCCAAGTGAATTTCCCCCATAAGAAATAATGGAAACACTGATGATTCATTCCACAACACAAAAATATTCATATAAAAATAATTTATACAAAATAAAAAGTAAACATATAAAATAAATTAACCTGCATTTACCTTTGAAAAGAAGTGTTTCCAGGAATAGGGTGGGGGCCACCAACCCAAGACTTTCATTTCAGCAGAGGAGTTATTTAGTCCATATATAGTAATGCATAAGCATAATGTATAAGCAGTAAGTGATGTTGTGCTAATAGAAAATATTCCATTGGTAACATGACCCATATCCTGTACAGTCTGATAAGCAGGTCAAGTCAGCACATACATGTTTGACAGTGGTTTTTCTGATTATATAATAAAATATATTAATTGTTATTTCTTTCTTATCCATGCTCCAAGCTGACAATTTATGACTGCAAAATAAAAAATATTATGGTGACATCGCTTTTCATGAATGTCCAGTACCCTATACACAGTCCTGTTCAAAGGTTTTTATCCCATCTTTTAATTCTATATGTTTTTCATGTAAAAACATAAAAATAATCTGATCATAGTGGATATTATCAGGCAAATACAACCTCAGATGATGAACATCATATAACTTTTTTCACCATGCCATCATTCCTCCTCTATACTGCTCATCTTATACAGGGTCGTGGAAACCCTGGAGACTATCCCAGGAGACTTAGGGCATGAGACAGGGTACACCCTGAACAGGGTGCCAATACATCACAAGGCAGACGCACTATGGACAATTTGGGAACACCAGTTAGTCTACTCTGCATGTCTTTGGACTGTGGGAAAAAACAGGAGTATCTGGAGGAAACCCACCAAGCACGGGGAATACATGTAAACTCTATGCACAAAGAAAAAATCTAACTCTCAACCCAGGAGTTGCATGGCCACAAAAAAAATAAAATTTAAACATGGCAATACTAATTACCACCTTGCGGCTTCCACAGGATTTTAGAGGGTAAGTTGCAGTCAGGTGCTGCTAATCATCAGCCCATGATTAATTGATCATCAGTACTGTAGGTGTGCAGATGTTTTTGGCAGTTTGCTGGTCTGGAGCATTACTGTTAATGCTAAGAGGGAAATACATAAGCAATGGTCTTAGGGTAGTTGCTGCACATTACTCTAGAAAGGCTTAAAACCATTTAAAAACATTTGGAGTTCAATGTTTTACAGAGAGAAAAAATATTCAAAAGTGGTAAGCATTAAAGACAGTTGCCAATCTTCCCAGGAGTGGATGTCCAAGCACATTCAAGGTCCACGTTCAAGGTGAGAACGTGCAATTCTCAGAGACATACAAATAAAGAGCTACATCTAAGACCATACAGTGCTCACTGAGCATGTCCAAATGTTACAATCCATTACAGCACAGTTAGAAGAAGGCTAAACAAGTATGGTTTGTTTGAAAGGGTTGACAGAAGAAAGCTCTTTCTGGTGGTGGTGTGGAATGGTTGCGGCAGGGGCAAGGAAAAATTCCCTAAGATGACAATGGGAAGAACCCAGACTCAACAGTCTTCTTTTTTGTTGTTGGAAACTTGGTTACAAAACTGTCTGTTGGACTTTCAATCCTAAACTACTGAGAAACTGTAGTCAAAAGCTATCAGAGAAAAACTGAAGGCATCTGCCAAGTCCAAGAAAATCTTCATGATCAAGTGGAACCATCCCCAGTCACCACACGCATTCCAAGCAGACCACAAAGAGCCATTTTCAGCAGCGAGACAGACAACTCTATGCGACTAGAACTCCAACCAGAAGCAGGACACTATGATTCGTCAGACAGGCCAAGAGGCCAGAAGAGGTCAGGATTACTGATAACTGAGGAGTGCCATGTGCAGCTCAACAAAGAGAGAGAGAAGCTTGAAAATTACAGCAATAGATCAGCACACTTTCAACAAACCTGAGTGATCAAAGAAAGTGGGGGAAGACAGCATCCAAATGTACCAGTTCATCATAAAACTCTATATCAATAAGCCCACCAGATCTGCAACTTTATAAATAACAACTCTATTCACAATAAAGTTTCAAGTTTTCTGCCTAGACTGAGACTGTGTCAGAGTTATTGTGTTATCAGAAAGCTTATTTCCAGCTGCATGTGTTGTCCCAGCCAAAAGGAGGTCATTTGTCAGTGCTGTCTCCATGCTACTGAATGAGTCTAAATCCTGACTGATACATTGGTGAATCTTCCTATGTACTGTAAATATGAGTATAGCTTCTGCACTAAAACATTTTTGAGGATTAGTACACAAATTGATGATTTTGCTGAAGAGATTAATGAATTTAGTTCAGTCTCTTGAAAGGGAATAAAATATTAAGACGAGTAAAAAATAAGTGCTGACTTAATATAATTAGAGTATCATGTGCATCAATATATATTAAATTAACTGGTTTTAAAGCTGGAATTTTTTGTCTGAAATTTTCAATTTTGTTATCGTAAAAAATTCAAGTCCTTACTACTACATGGTACTGTACATTACATGGTAATACTGGTGGTCATTTTGCTACAGTATTAAATAAGAATCTAGTATTGTTTTTGTTATCTCCTATAAGAGTGGAGAAATATGATTATCTAGCAGCACTAAGAGCTTTTTTATAGGTCTGGACGCTCTCCTTCCATGCTGTTTGAAATATTACCAATTTAGTTTGATGCCATCAAAATGGAATGCCGACTCGTCGGATCGATTTCTGTGCAGTCAGTCAGTGATCCTTTCATCTTTTATAGTTGATAACTCTGGAAGATTACTGATAAAGCTGCTATGAATGTACGTTAATGCGAAGTCCTTAAATTCATAGTAATATATGTATATTATGATTAACACACGCTTTTAATAAGTGGAGATAATGATCTGAGCTGACTTCAGACTGTGGAAATGGCATTATATTTCCTATATTTAATCTGAAAGTTAGTATTACTTCTAGAGTATGACCAGCTTTAAGATTGTGTCCTACTAAGCACTGATTGACCCCTTCTGAGTTCAGGATAGACATTAATATTGTTCTCAAATTCTCTAGCAATTAATGCTTTGTCTACAACTTTATCAGCCATTTCTTATCATCTCAGCAACTGGGCTAATGCATGTATTCATCAAACTTCTGACAGCCATATAAACAGCAGTCAATAAATAAATAAATAAATGGATAGGTTCCACTATGATTGATGGTACAACGATTGATTTTGACTGTAACCAAGTCTGCATATTACTCCAGGAAGACGTCACAGCTGAAAAACAAATGATCCAAATCTTTAATTATCCTTCTAAAAAATAAGGCAAAAAAGAATTTACATCAAAGTAAAGTTTAAATTGTAAAACTTTGTTGGGTATATATTGGTTGCACAGTGTCATAATGATTAGCACTGTAGCTTTCCACCTCCAGGGTTGAGGGTTTGATTCCTGCCTAAGACCTGTGTGCAGGGAGTTTGCATGCTCTCCCCGTGCTTGCTGAGTTTCCTTTGGGTACTTCAGATTCCTCCCCCAGTCTAAAAGCATGCAAATTAGACTAAATTATATGTCCAAATTGCCCGTAATGTGTGAGGAAGTAAATGTGTGCATGCAAATTTTTTTTGTGAGCAAACGAACCGAGCCGAACTGAGTCGAACCGAACGCTGGCCAACTGGCGCGCACATCTGAGAGCCATTCAAAACTTCCATTACATCAGTGCAAGGCCAAGCAAAGCAAGTTTACTTTTTTGTAAGATTTATTGAAGACATAGCACCATGAGTCCTAAGAACGTTAGTAAGAATGGTAGCAAAAAGAAAAGGGAGCCATGTTCAGTTTCATTTTAAAGCAGGCAGTGCCAGGAGGAATCATAATTTAAGGTTTAGTGAGATTTAATCTTTTATTTAGTTAATTTTTCCTTCTTTATATGCAAAATATGATTATAGTGTTGGAAATAGGTAATATTGACAATAGTTTTACATTATTTCCTATGGGAAATGTGTTTAACAATGTGAATTCTCACCTTATTTATCTAGTTAGTTAGTTAGTTACACGTCTGTAACAATTTCCTTCATAAACCGAGCAACAGCATAAACCCCTTTGACATTCCATTCCTCTATACGCACAGATCTTCTGCTAAACAATTTGTTCTTTCACAAAGTTGTGTTATGTGGTGTAAAATTATGTTTGTAAATTAATTTCAGATAGAGAGGACTTGCAGATGGAAAGCAGAAAGTTTAACTGAAGTTAATTACAATCAAAATCATGAAATTGTTTAGAGATTTTTTCATTTTAACTTATTGAGGGTTGGGTAAATAAGTCTAGACAAAGTTGTGCATTTTGGAAAAATAAGGTGCTCCCAAATATTGTGATATCTCTCTATAACCACCTGTTTAGAATTTATTCGTATTTGTCAGTGTTATTCCATACATTATATTCATATTGTAATAAATGAATGAATGAATTGACTACAGAGGATGATCATGTAATGTAAAATTTTGCATTTATAAACTGTAAACCTAAACCTTTGGAGAAATGGTTGATGTCTGCCGTGCTCAGGGAATGTGGCCTGCATTTTTAAAAATAGAGTTGATCTGCCAGCTGACATTATTATTTCTTTCCCATTCCACTTACCCCTTCAATACTACTATTTTTAACTGAAATAGATATCTAACTGAAATAGATATCTCTGCAACTATTTTAAAGCATAACAGTGAGCTACCACTCTTAATGTTAAATCTCGAGTGGCATGGTCTATAGTTATAGATCTATTGATTCCCCTATATAATGTTCCAATTGCACTAATACATTTATGCCCAAATCCAAAACATGATAAAAGGATCAACAGAATCAAATACCTTATAAAAATATGGAGACATTAAATAAACCCATTATAATCAAGTATACTCAAGAATTGATCATCCCTTCAAATATTCTGATTGTGTCTTACTAACCACAGAGGAGATTCATCCGACATTCTAGCACAGTGGTGTAGTGGGTAGAACAGAGGCCTCAAGTCCCGCCTTTTGGTCTGTGCGTGATGGGATGAATGTCTATGTGTGTATGCTTGTGGATCCTGGGAGTACCCCTGACCTAATGTCCTCCGTATCCTGGGATAGGCTTCAGGCCTCCCACGACCCCGTACAGGATAAGCAATATAGAGAATGAGTGAGTGATCAGTGTTTTGTCCTGGCTCAGACAATATTCTACTTTTTCCTTGTTTAAACTGTTACAACAGTGCCATCTATTGGTTGTAGACAATTATTTAGAATCTTGTAGCCTTATTCAGAGATTAAAGTAAGGATGTCCACCATAATTACGTTTAAAGCCCCGGGTATGTTAGGGTATTTGTGTAGTTGAATATTGTTCACATCTTGTGTCTTGGTTGCATCTTCAGTATATGATTTCTTAAGTTCTTGTGTATGTATGTGTGTGTGATTTGGTTATTGTTACATGTCTATTTAGACTTATAGTGAACTAGCGAAAATACCTTATAAAGTAAATTACATTAGTCAGCTTTGATGTAATCAGTGATATTATTATTTCAGGTTGAAGCCCATGTACATGTCTGTCTGTCTTTCTGTATGACAGAACTCACTGCTATATACATACAGTATATATGTTCATAACTTTTCATCTCTTCTACTCAACATTTGATTTATTTTATGCCACATATTTAAGTTCAGGCAAATACCTGCCAAAGTACTGCCAAAGGTTCATTAAATCTTGTCCAGACCGTTTGCATGATGTTGTGATAAAATTTGGCTTGTCAGGCAGAAGGACATACATACATACATACATACATACATACATACATACATACATACATACATACATACATACAGTAGAAACAGACCGACAGACAAAATTTTCTGAGTCTGGTTTCAGGTCATCCAATGTGTGAAACATAAAGACATAATTGAAAGAGCGAGTTTGGTCTGGACCAATGTACAGACAAAATATTTCTTGTATTTATATAGATGCTTATCTGCCAATGTCTTGTGATATTGCTCTTCACAATTGATCATGGCCTATTGTGTGCTATGCATGTGTCCATATGTGTCTTCTGTGTATTCTGGTTCTGTGTATTGTCTAGTTTCACACGTCCTCTTTGTAACGTTTTCTGACATTGTGTGAACTTCCCATGTCTCTATCTCTTACATCTCTCTTTGTTCTACGCCATATGTCCGTAAAACAACCCCCTTCGATGTCCTTGAATCCTTTTGTTGAACCAGAATATACTAATGTGCTTCCTATTGCCTGTCTGTCTGAGTCTCCATATGACTAATTTTATTTGTTCTAGCTTGAACATGCTAATGACATTTGCACCTTGTTAACAGATCTATGTGACATAAGTCGTGTGACTGAAAAAAAATACTCTGACTTTTGCAGAAAATAAACTAGAAGTTGCATTCAGACACATCATGTGTGCATGTCTGTCCCTCTTTCCTGGTTCACCAAACGTGCTGAGCTGGCGGATACTGAAGTGGTAGACACATGCAAAAATTCTTCTTTTTAAAATTCTTAATTTTTAACTTAATACCCTTGCTGTCAATAAACCTTTTTGAATGTCTTTTAAGAAGTGATGATCAAATGAGGCTTCATGAAGGACCAATGTCTCCCAGCTGATTGATTTAAAACATGTTAATTACTTGAAGCCTGTATCACAGCAAAATGAATTATGGTCCAAAAATTATGGTATGTAATGCTATGCATACTGTTTACTTTAAAATAATAATTATTAAAGTAAACGTTTTGTGTCAGTGATGACAAAGTAAATGGCATTGCAAAAAATAAATGATGAGCGAAAACATAAATTAAAGAGTGGGGCATATCTGGTCGGTGTCCAGTGCTTGTGTGATAATACTTGCTACTGCAACTGCAGTGAATGTGGTAAATGAGAGGGAAAAGATATAAATAATCTTTTATTCATACAAATACACTTCACTACTGTGAATGGGGTGAGACAGTTTATTTTCTCAATCACAACTTTGCCAGCCCTGAAGAGCACCCTGTTACACGCAAGTAATCCAGTGTTAACTGGTTTAGGCAAGGACATAGAGGTCTACTCCAGTACTTGAGTGGATGTCCAGTTCTTGTCTCAGCCCAACAACAATTCTCTTAACTCAATTTCAATTGTTCACCAACTCTTTTTAGCACAACAAGCACAGGGTGTACCATGCCTCGTCCCCTAAGTCTCCTGGGATAAACTCCAGGCCCCCGCGACCCTGAACACAGGATAAAACAGTACAGACGATAAATAATATTCATCATTGCCATAAGCCATTAAGACACAAAGCATGTTAGGAGTGACGATTTCAAAAGATTTTGTCATGTTTGTCCTGTCTTCCGAATAAGCGGATGCAGATGCAGGGAGTTCATTTCAAAAGAAGTTTTATTTATGGCTCTCGTAACTTAAATAAAACGTAAATTAAAGAACTTAAACACAAAACGAAGGAGTTCCTGGCTGGGGCTGCAAGCGAGCATGTAGAGTCACAAAGTCCTGAAGGAACTAAATGGCGCAGAGACGGCGTACTAAATCAGCTTGCACCATTGTACGAAAGAGACGTGAACTTGACCTTGCTCAGCTCCGGAATGGCACCTTCCCCGGGTGCGCCTCGCTCGACAGCCACAGCTCAGTCCTGAGTGGAAGAGATACGAGAGTACATTAACACTACGTGCAGAGAGCCCTTAAGACAAGAAAGACGGTGAACAGACAGGGAATTATGGGAGCGGCTGGTATAAATAGCAAGACACACAAGGAGGACACAGGTGAACTTAATGAAGTGCTAATTGTGCAATACATACATACATAGACACACCAGGGGGAGACAAAGAGGCGGCTCAGTAATCCGACGAGCCAGATCTTAACCCCCGGGACTGCGGTGGTACAGATGTGACAGTACTGATCCACCATGGGTACATCGGTGGAAGTGGCATCCCACGGGCAGAGCGAAGGCTGGTGTCCCAGCACACACTGAAATGGCATTAGGCCAGTGGCGGAGTGACGTAGCGAGTTTTGCGCGTATTCCGCCCAGAGTAAGCAGTCAGCCCATTCGTGTTGTCGACTACTACAGTATGCTTGGAGGTATCTCCCAAGTTCTTGTACAGTCCGCGCTGCCTGTCCATTAGACTCAGGGTGATAGCCCGACGTTAGGCTAACGGTGGTCCCCAATTTCTGGAAAAAAGCTTTCCAGACCTTGGCGATAAATTGGGGACCACGATCGGAAACGATATCCTCCGGAATGCCATAGTAGCGAAACACATTTTCGAATAAACCTTCTGCTACCTGGTGGGCTGACGGAAGAGAGCTAAACGGAATGAGAATCCCCTTCGAGAATCGGTCAACTACCACCAAAATCGTTGTGTACCCTTGAGATACCGGCAGATCCGTTACAAAGTCTATGGCTATGTGAGACCACGGTCTATTCGGTATCGGCAGGGGAATTAATTTCCCAGCGAGTACGTGGATCTTTGGTTTTCGCACACACTGCACAAGACCAAACCACTGTTCTTACCGTCTCCCGCATCTTAGGCCACCAGAACCATAGTTCCAGTAGCTGGCAAGTGCGTGTGACGCCGGGATGAACTGCGGACAAATTGGAATGGGCATTTATTATTACTTTTTCACGGAGTGCTACTGGTATGTAAACTCGATGTGGGGGACAATTGCTAGGCGTGGGGTCGGACCGAGCTACTCGGGTGATTTCCGCCTCAAGATCCCAAGTTATAGGCGCTAATATGATCGTGTCGGGAACGATGGTTTCAGGGTTAGTTATTGGTTGTGGTGTGAGATAATAGCGAGATAGCGCATCTGCTTTCTTATTTTTTGATCCGGGGTGATATGTGATCTTAAAATCGAAACACGTGAAGAACAGTGCCCAGCGGGCTTGGCGAGGGTTGAGTCTCTTAGCATGCTGGATATACTCGAGATTTTGGTGGTCAGTAAGTACCGTAAACGGGTGTCTAGCTCCCTCCAGCCAGTGCCGCCACTCCTCTAACGCTGCTTTTACTGCTAGCAATTCTCGGTTACCGATATCGTAGTTGCGCTCGGCAGGGCTTAGTTTCCTAGAAAAGAAAGCACAAGGGTGGAGTTTTCCTGGGTGGCCGTGACGCTGTGACAGCACCACTACTATCCTGACCTCTGATGCGTTGACTTCTACAATAAACGGCTTTTCTGTGTCCGGAAGCTTTAACAGGGGGGCGGTGGTGAACGCCCTCTTCAGACGCAGAAAAGCCGTGCGTGCTTCCGAAGAAAATTCTTTCAAGAGTTTCGGTTTCCCTTTTAATAAAGAGGTGAGCAGTGCAGACACTAGACTGAGGTTTCTAATAAAGCGCCTTTAGAAATTTACAATCCCAAGAAAACTCTATAGTGCCTTGACTGACTTAGGTTCCGGCCATTGTTGCACCACCGAGACCTTGGTCGCCTCCATCCCGACCCCCTGTGGCCCTATGCGATACCCGAGAAACGCGATCTACGACTGATGGAACTCGCGTTTCTCCGCCTTTGCATAGAGCCCGTGTTTGCGCTGGCGATGAAGGACGACGGACACATGACGAACGTGTTCAGCATATGACCGTGAATATACCAAGATATCATCCAAGTAAACTATAACATAACGGTTAAATATATCCCGAAACACATCATTCATGAATCCCTGAAACACCGCAGGTGCGTTTACCAACCCATAAGCCATTATATTTTATTGGTAATGTCCAGAAGTTGTACTAAACGCAGTAGTCCATTCATCACCACTACGACACACGAATGAGATTGTAAGCGCTGCGGAGGTCGAGTTTTGTGAAGATGGAAGCGCCTCTGAGCTGGTCGATGGCGGCCGGTACCAGGGGCAGCGGGTGCTTATACTTTACGGTTACCGCATTGAGCCCACGGTAATCTATACATGGACGTAAACCCCGCCTTTTTTTTCTATAAAAAAAACCCCTGCTGATGCTGGCGACGTGGACCTACTGATGAGCCCCCGCTGAAGAGCCTTGCTTACATATTCCTCCATGGCCCGTGTCTCTTCCATGGACAATGGATAAATGCGCGCGCAAGGCGGTGTTTTCCTCGGCAAAAGCTCTATCGCGCAGTCCCACGGACGGTGAGGGGGAAGTCGTGCAGCTGCCCTGACACTAAACACATCTTTAAACCGCGAATACTCAGATGGCATTGTGTCGGACACTTGGGCGCTTGGATGTTAATGTTCTCTCAATGTTCGTGGTTCGGACCGTCAAAACCGGTGGTGTACATAATCTAGCGCATCTAGGGGACCTCTCACAATGCGAGAACATGCCCAATCAAAATTGGGATTGTGGTTGTTGATCCATGGGAGACCCAACACGACGGACTGATCTAACTGAGGAAGCACAAAAATTTTTTATTCCTCAGTATGACCGGGAAAAGTTAACCGTAGGGGCGCTGACATACTTTCAATAGGGGACTGAACGAGTTTGCGACCATCCAGAGCTTTTATTGTTATCGGGTATGAAAGCTTCGACACAGGAGCTCGCAGCGCAGAAATGACAGTAGAAGAGATGAAGTTGCCAGCCGCCCCGGAATCTATGAGGGGAAAAACAGACAAGGTATGGTCATCAAATGAAAGTTGTGCTCGTATACAAAAAGGGTGGTGGGTGCTAAGGGGTGTGTGTGGAGTTTGTGTTACATGAAGCAATGGACATCCGCTGACACGGTGGTTTCCCCCCCATAGTACAGACATAGTCCTGCAGCCAGTCTCTGTTTACTCTCCTTTTGCGATAGATGGGAGGTGTCCACATCCATAGCCTCCGGGGGGGGGGCTCCTTCGTGCGGTTCTGTGTGAAGTGAACTACGGGGGCTGATCGCAGCCCGTCTCCTTTGCTGCTTAGCTGGGGGGTTTCGTCGCTGACCTCTCAGGTGCTGATCCAACTTTATTGCCAGGTCTATCACTTCCGTTAATGACATCCCGGTGTCTCGACAGGCTAATTCCAGCTATATGTCTGCCTGGAGACCATCCCGGAACCTGGCGAGCAAACTGGCCTCACACCAACCACTTTCCGTAGTAAGAACTCGGAACTTTACTGCATAATCTGCAACAGTCCCATTTCCCTGGCACAGCCGCAGCAATTGCTGCTCTCTGGACTTGCCCTGGTTGGGGTGATCGAAGACCGCGAAGGGCCTCAATGAACCGGGCATAGCTTGTCATGACTGTGAGCTGTTGCGTGACGAAGCTGATGCGTTGGTGTTCGGACAGGTCAGGGAACTCCGCCAGGTTCAGTTCACATGCCAGCAGAAAACGCTTACACCCCTCAGGATTCCCCGCATACCTTTCTGGGGGTGCGGGACGTGGTGCCGCAGCTTCGGGGGGTCGGGGAGGAGAAGATGCGGAAGCTCGAGCCGACACGAGCCGACTCACACTGAACGCGAGGTCATGCACGGAGCGTGCCAAGCTGCCAATCTCGCGTTGCTGGCTGTGGAGATACTGCTGCAGTGGCGTGTCCTCGTCTGGGAGGGGTGTCCCTGCTGCATCCCGAAGGGTCTGTTTATCTGTCATGTTTGTCCTGTCTTCCGAATAAGCGGATGCAGATGCATGAAGTGCTAATTGTGCAATACATACATATGTAGACACACCAGGGGGAGACAAAGAGGCGGCTCAGTAATCCGGCGAGCCAGATCTTAACCCCCGGGACTGCGGTGGTACAGATGTAACAGATTTCCCCTATTTCTTTCAGATTTCATCTGAGAAAGAAATCTATTAGATGTAAAAGAATGTAATAATTACTAATGCAGCAAGTACTGTATTAACTATTATATCATTATCACTAAAAACTTATCACATATGTTTGTTGACTGAAAACTATTTTAAAACAAATACCACCATATTTTTATTTATTAAGAATTTTCCCACGATTTTCACCCTAATTTGGGCGCTAGTTGCTGTTAAACAATTTCATCTCCTGCATTGCTACAGCCTTTTTAACCTTTTTCATCACAGGGTCCATTGTTGCAGTACAGTTATTAAAGAACAGTCACTACATTTGGACACAAAATAAAAAAATGCTTTACAAGCACACACACATGTGGTTACCCATAATCCATCAGCACAAGAGAGAGAGAAGAAGAATTGGCTCAGTTGTGATCATGTGACGCTCAGCAAACAAAGCGCATGCATACCACTCGTATATCAAGACCTTGCTCGTTTATCAAGATAAAATTAATTTTAAAATTTTGCTCCTTTCAGACAAAGTTACTCGCAAGACAAGGTTCCACTGTATAAACTTCATTAGATTAACACACTCAGTACCTGAATTATGTGTTATTGTTCTGTGCTGGGGCAGCACAGTGGCGTAGTATTTAGCACTGTGGCCTAGCGCCTCCAGGGTTGAAGGTTTAAGTCCCACCTTTCGGTCTTTGTGTGGGAGTTTGCATGTTCTTCCTGTCTTTGGTGGGTTTCCTCACATAGTCCAAAGACATGCAGATGTGGTTAATTAGCTTTCTGAAATTGCCTGTAGTGTGTGCTAAAATGGATTCGCACCCTGTAAATGTACCCCACCTTGTGCCCTACAGTAAGTCATCTAGAATAGGCTCCAGGCCCCTGTGGTCACTGTACACTGTAAAAACTTAATCTAGATAAATGTTGAATGAATTATTATTGTATTGCTGGCCCAATTTCTTATATCGGAATTCGTCGAGACAGCAGGTAACAATGTGTTCTTAAAAACTTTGGAGACACAGACTGAAAAATCTAAATAAACAGAAATTTACCTTACCTGAGATCAATCACGTGATTTATAAGACCCCCATCCCCTTCCTCGCTGGACTGACACGATTAAACTACACTAAAAAGGTGAGGAAGGCCATTTTATGGACTCATTATTCTGGGTAAGTATTTATTTACCTATTTATTTATTAATTTATTTAAAGAAAATATGTTTCAGTTATATTACAGATTATTTTAAACAGTTCGCAATATATATGTGAGGCCAGTTTGTTTCTGACGTTACTGTTTCTGACACTGCTGACCCTGAGGTGAGCTTAGGTAATTTTAGGCTTCATGTTACTGCACTGTTAGCGTGCTAAACATTCAATAACCGTATCTATCTTTTTTCTCTACTTTTCTCTGACGTTTGCAATAGCATCTTGCTCCAACCCAGCACACACAGCTGTGCGAGAAAAAACAAAAACAAAGTGTTTAACAGTTAAAGAGAAGTGATGCTTCATTACTCACTAAGTTAAAGTATTTAAAAACTGTCAGAGTCACTAATGCTCATCTATGAGTGTTATATCTGTCAACTTATTTATATGAAAACCGAAATAAGTAAATGCCTGGTTAATTGAAAACATCATTCCAAACATGTCAAGTCAGGTCAAATCAAGTAGGCTTTTATTGTCATAACAGCTGTACAGTGGAACCTCAGATTGCGAGTAACGTGGTTTACGAGTGTTCTGCAAACCGAGCAAAGATTTTTAATAAATTTTTAATTGGAAACCGAGCAAGTATTAGTTTATGAGTGCCGAGTATCATGTATTACGCATGCGACTCTTATTTTGACACCGAGCGGCAAGTGATCACAACTGAGCCAATGATTTTTCTCTCTCTTGCCCTGCGGAATTGTGGGTAATCGTCTCCCCTGTTCCACTGGGTCTTAGTGCTCGTCTCTTACTGGTATAATCAACATTTCCCTCTCCGTTTCATTGTGTCTCATACACACGTGGACAAAATTGTTGGTGTTTCTGGTTTGAAGGGTGCCTTTTCCAGACAGCATGTTTCAGCTTCTTCCAAAGATGCTCAATAGGATTGAGGTCAGGGCTCATAGAAGGCCATTTTAGAATAGTCCAATGTTTTCCTCTTAGCCATTCTTGGGTGTTTTTAGCTGTGTGTTTTGGGTCATTGTCCTGTTGCAAGACCCATGACCTGCGACTGAGACCCAGCTTTCCGACACTGGCCAGCACATTTCTCTCTAGAACCCCTTGATAGTCTTGAGATTTCATTGTACCCTGCACAGATTCAAGACACCCTGTGCCAGATGCAGCAAAGTAGCCCCAGAACATAACAGAGCCTCCTCCATGTTTCACAGTAGGGACAGTGTTCTTTTCTTGATATGCTTCATGAAAAGAAACCTTGGCAAAAAGTTTCAATTTTGTCTCATCTGTCCATAGGACATTCTCCCAGAAGCTTTGTGGCTTGTCAACATGTAGTTTGGCATATTCCAGTCTGGCTTTTTTATGATTTGTTTTCAACAATGGTGTCCTCCTTGGTCATCTCCCATGTAGTCCACTTTGGCTGAAACAACGACGGATGGTGCGATCTGACACTGATGTTCCTTGAGCATGAAGTTGACCTTGGATCTCTTTAGAAGTCTTTCTGGGCTCTTTTGTTACCATTGGGATTATCCATCTCTTTGATTTGTCATGAATTTTCCTCGTGCAGTCACGCCCAGGGAGGTTGGCTACAGTCCCATGGATCTTAAATTTCTGAATAATATGTGCAACTGTAGTCACAGGAACATCTAGCTGCTTGGAAATGGTCTTATAGCCTTTACCTTTAACATGCTTGTCTTTAATTTTCTTTCGAATCTCCTGAGACAACTCTTTCCTTCGCTTCCTCTGGTCCATGTTGAGTGTGGTCCATACCATGTCAACAAACAACACAGTGACTACCTGGAGCCCTATATATAGGCCCACTGACTGATTACAAGATTGTAGACACCTGTGCTGCTAATTAGTGGACACACCTTGAATTAACATGTCCCTTTGGTCACATTATTTTCAGTATTTTCTAGGGGTACCATCATTTTTGTCCAGGCCTGTTCCATGAGTTTATTTTTTTAAATAATTCTGTTGAAGCATGGTTGAAAAGCAATGTCTGACTTTCATTGGTTAACATTCATAGATTTTTTTTTTTATTATTACTTTTGTCAGATTAAAGTTATTTATGTGACCATTGTGAGTTTTTCTTTCATTGACCAAAGGGTACCAACAATTTTGTCCACGTGTGTAAAAGACGAGCAGAGTT
Organism: Clarias magur; assembly: GCA_013621035.1. Taxonomy (NCBI): domain Eukaryota; kingdom Metazoa; phylum Chordata; class Actinopteri; order Siluriformes; family Clariidae; genus Clarias; species Clarias magur. Next base: position 1,286,615 of record QNUK01000018.1, read on the forward strand.
TCTCTGTGTTTGCAAAGTCGTGGGGGGAGGAGGGTAAGGTGAGAGAGTGACGCTCGGTGTCAAAATAAGAGTCGCATGCGTGATACATGATACTCGGCGCTCGTAAACTAATACTTGCTCAGTTTCCGAATAAAAAATTATTAAAAATCTTTGCTCAGTTTGCGGAACACTCGTAAACCACGTTACTCGCAATCAGAGGTTCCACTGTATTTATATATAATTATTTCAGTACCAAGAGGGTTACAGCTTTCCTCGTGATAAGGTTTCAGATTCTGTAAGCCTTTACCTTTCTAAGGATGTTGCATGGTCCCTGCCAAACCTTGGTCATAGGGGAAGGAATCAATGAAAAATGCCAGTTCTCTCTTCATTATGCTTCCTTACTAATGCAAATATGTATGCATTTATAACCTTTAGAAAGACAGATGTTATTTTTAATGATGCTGTTCCAGTATATTTAAAGGTCATGTAGTATCACATTGTGTGAACTATGTCTCCTATCTCACTCTCAAGTTGTCTCCTAGGTGCAAGTCATGCTATGTCCCAGTTAAACAATTTATACGCTGCAATTGTAGACAGTAGAACAGTTTTCTTATCTTCAATGCTGCCTGACCAAGCTGCATCAACACCTGCCAAAGTTTAGCAAAAATAAAAATATATATTTTGTGACAACTTTTGAAATAAAACAATTCACATTGTGATGTATATAATCAAAATGAAAGGTACTTTGCTCAACTTTGGAGAGCGATTTGAAAGCTGGGGTGGGAGACAGTGGGCTCTGGGCAGCTGCAGCAAGAGACAGTGGGCTCTGGGCAGCTGCAGGAGGAGACAGAGGGCTCTGGACATCTGCGGCAGGAGACAGTGGGACAGAACTGAAATTCTTTTGAAGTCTGTGAGCCTGTATGTATGGAACCAGATGATCCAGACAATTTCTTCCTCTAGAACGTGCTCCACTGTTTGATTTATCTGTCCAATAAGTAGTTAGAATAACATTACTGACATAATAACATTACGATATATTATTATAATAACAATAAGATTATTACTCTCTAAATTTTTCTATGAAATGAAAAACAATTTCTAGTAAAATATAAGTTATAAACACAGATATAATCACATCTAGAAACTCTAGGACCTCTGAAAAATAACGAGCCTCCATACCAAACATGAGAAAGTATGGTGTAAACTTTGTAGTCAGTTGCTTTTTGGTCCTGATATTGAAAAGGACTGCATTAAGATAAGTGTCCCATTGTTCTGGTTTCTCATTACAAAGCTTTGACATGGCTCTAAATAGAAGAGAAAGTGAGATGATTAAGTACACGCTTATACCTTACATAATCTAACATCTTAGATAGGTTATGTAAACAGGAACTTACCTTTCGATAGTACCATTCATTCATTCCAGGCCATTAGTTTGTGGGTGGTAAGGAGAACAGAGACTTCTCTTAATACTAAACAGGAGAGCATACTTCTGTGTTTACCTGGAGAAAATTAATGAGGATTCAACTAAATGTAACTTCTTTTCTTGCATTTAATAAATGTAATGCATTCCTCAACATGTCATTATGCAACCAGTCTAAAGTTTGGACACTTCTTCTAATTCAGTGGATTTTTTTTTCTACATTATAGAACAATACTGAAGAAAACTATAAAATGACACATGTGGAATTAGGTAAGTAAATAACAACAACCACAGTCTGGAATAGCTCTTGCAAGAACAGGATTGTCAAATTCATTTGCAAAGCCCATCAAGCACCGTAATGAAAGCTCTCATGAAGTCCCAAACTTCCCTCTGCTACGAGGAGAAGTTCCTTTAGAGTAACCAGACTCAAAAACACAAATTACATAAAGCACCTCAGATTCGAGTTGGTATGACGTTTACAGATCATAAGAAGCAAACACATCTCAATATCAACTGCTCAAATGAAATTAATGCATATTCTGGATGCCTTCAAAATTGTTTTACAATGTGGAAAGAAACTTCTTCTATATCTTTCATCTGTTCCCTTTCAGGGGTCGCCACAGAAAATCATCTGCCTCCATCTAACCCTATGCTCTGTATCCTCTTCTCTCACATCAACTAACTTCATGTCCTCTCTCACAGTATCCATAAATCTCCTCTTTGGTCTTCCTCTTGACCTCCTGCCTGGCCTTTCCAACCTCAGCATCCTTCTACCGATATATCCACAATCTCTCTAAGCACATGTCCAAACCACCTCAATCCGGCCTGTCTGACCTTATCTCCAAAACATCTAACATGGGTTGTCCCTCTGATGGACTCATTCTATCCAGCCTTGTCACTCCCAAAGAGAACCTCAACATCTTCAGCTCTGCTACCTCCAGCTCTGCCTCCTGTCTTTTCTTCAGTGCCACTGTCTCTAAGCTGTAGAGCATCGCTGGTCTCACCACTGTCTTGAACACCTTTCCTTTCATTCTCAAAGAAACAAAAATTTAAAAAGACCATGGAGTTAGAAGGTGTGTCCAAACTTTTGACTGCTAGTGTACATTCCCTTGTTGTTAAACAGGTCTTTGTTAACTTTTCTACGAGGTCCATACTGACCAATTCCCATTGTTAATTTACCTTAAAAAAACAAAGACAAGTAAATAAATATTAATAAATTTACCTTCAGGGTTAAATCCTTAACTTTTAAGGATTTAACTACTTACAATTATGGGAATATGGGCTTCTTTAAGTGTTATGCCTCTTTTAGACTGGCATGCTGGACACTGTTTAATCTGCATTTAGACAAAGCAACACATATCAAAAGGTTTAAGATGAAGTTGCAAGTGGATAGATAGATTCTTTCACTCCTCTCTCAATTAATTTCTACAGCCGCTACAAAAATGACTCGGGATCATAATCAGCAGTGTACCGTCATATAAAGATCAAAGTATATATTGATGATGACAAAGTACAGAAATTTTAGAGTTAAATAAGCCATTTATCCTAGAGTAGGAAGCCTTTCTGTTAACAAAGGTGGAGGTCTGAGTGATGATACCGGGATGATTGAGTCTTTATCGAAACACGAGTAAAAATAATGCCATTTAATCATTTTGTTTTATTGCATAAATACATGGTTTATGCTGAAACTTTACTCTTATTATATAATGTTTGTTTATAATACAATACTAATACTAATACTAATAATAATAAAAGAGTAGTAGTATTAGTCATGAACTTTTGTAAATTTGACCAGCTCACCCACATACCCTGATTTTTGTCCCTGTTTATTCAAAACCACAGACCAGTTCTGATCAGTTTCTATGGTCCAACAACCCTATTAAACTTCATCTCAATAGTCCACTGGGGGATGCTACAGTGACTTCCTGAATTTGAATGAACACCATACAGTGTCCAATTGCATCCAGTTGGACTTGAATTAACTGAGTAAATGTGTTGAATCAAAATTGGTGATTTTAACATATATGTAAATAATTTTATGTGATTACACGATATCACTAAAGCATAACAGGTGCAGTTTGGTTTTTCCTGAAAATGTTAATACTGACTTAACTAAACCATTGGTAAATATAAACACACAGATAAACCAGAGAGAGATAAACAATTTTGGGTTGAGGTGCCTTTGGAGTGGTAAAAAAAAAGAAAACATGTTAATACATCGTCTAGCAGTTGTTTCAGTAGAAATACAGATATTAAGAAAAACAAATACTTAACATCTTTTTTTCAATAAAGAGTAAATAATTTAAAACTTACCCAGTTTTCTATGTTGAAGGTCATTCAAGGCCAGTAAGTAATGTCTCGAAATTGGGTGCTGGGTTTTTTCCTTTCCACTATGCCCACTTGTTGCACAGGCATGAAATTCTTTAAAATTATTGTCAGCCTCCTCAGCAGTATGTACAACTTTAGAGTAAATCTCTCCATTTGTGCCCTTGTGGTGCAAATAAAAAAAGCAATCCATCTGTTAAAATATTTAATAAATTAAGTATAACCTCAGATGCAAAAATATGTGTGCCTACCACAGGTCAGAGATTAATTTTAATATAGAAGCATTTACATTTGTAACAAAAAAAACTAATTGCAATAATAACCTAGGCCTGTTAGCTACTTGTGGCCAACATGGCCATCTAGCCAACCGAATTTGAGGACAAACTTTTACCTTTTACTACATATTGTTTTGCACATAGTCGAATTACATACTTCTCTGATTTCATTCGAGAATCAGGATATTTTCCTGTTATTAAATAATTAAAATTTATGTTATATTGTGTTGCATCCATCCAGTCTCCATCTAAATTTCTTAGCAACTGAACAACTTTTTTCGTCTTCCACAACCTACTGGTGCAGTGACTTACAATAGCACAAACAACTTTGTAAAGACATAGGCAGACTTATTCTTTTCAAAAATACAAAATACTATCCGAGGATTCCAATCCATCGCAGGGCACACACACATACACACTGATTTCGCACACTACGGGCAATTTGTTAGCCTAACCTGCAGGTCTTTGGACTGTGGACGAAACCGAAGTACCCGGAGGAATCCCACTAAGCACAAGGAGAACATGCAAACTCCATGCACACAGATGAGAATCGACCCGGACCCTTGAGGTACAAGGCGACAGTTCTAACCACTACACCACCACCCCACAGAATCAAAACATTTTGTCCAAAATGACTAAAAATGTGAACCGAGCATATAGCTTGTATATGGTTCTGTAAGCAATAGTTCTGTAAGCAGGTTTAGAAACAGCAACTCAAAAGTAGAAAAATATGTTTCCCCCTCCCTACTGGCTGTGGAAGTATCAGGGATGTCTGAAATTGACTCAGAGACATGTGTGCAAAGGTAATACAGTAAGAAGATGTTTTTTTAAACACTGTAATTTAAACAAAAGACTTCTGGAAATCAATTCACCCAGTAAACATTTGTAATAAATGTCATACTATGTGAAATGAAAGAAAAAGAATCAATTCAGATGCATTATTTAATGTAAAAATGATATTATAAAATGTGCTCTGCAATTATGTATGTCTGTTTTATGATGGATAAGCATACAGTATATCATGGATTTCAGGATATCGTCTTTTCCCATCATATGCCGGTGCTTGCTTGCTTGCTTGGATGGATGGATGGATGGATGGATAGATAGATAGATAGATAGATAGATAGATAGATAGATAGATAGATAGATAGATAGATAGATAGATAGATATCAATAACATAAATAACCGAGTGTGGTTTCCTATCATTGCTCTACCTGTGTCTTGGATATGTACACAAGATTAATAGAAGTTTAATCCAACTGGATGTTTGAGTGGGTCAAAAAGAGTATCGTGGTTAGAAGTTACTAACTACCACGAGTAGGCACTCTACCCTTGAGTTACATGCTATAATAAATTACAAAGTATAACCTTAAATATGTTTAAAATAAATCAGTATCACATCAATCGTCACACAGCTAATGTACGTGAATTAAAATTAGTCGCGATGTCAATGCATGCCCAACAAACCAGCCTTTTACCGCGGTGTACAACGTCTGAATTTCACAGAACACCGGGAAAGTGATGATTAGTGAGATCTAGGCCTATAGGTGGCGGTCATGCAAAGTACAGGACTCGAAACAAAGGCACGGACCCTTACTGAGAAGTAGAGGTGTGTGGAAGTGTGTGTGGACGTGTCGGATAAAACAGACGAAGGGTGTGCGATACAAAACAAGAGCAGGGAAAGAAGCAATTAACGTTTTATAATTGTATTTATTTATTTTTAAGGACGGTTTTGAAAAGCTGGAAAAATGAGGGAGAACAAGACCTACAGGTGGCGGTAATGCAACCTATTGAATTCCATCCACCGTTAAACAATAACAAAGAAGAAGAAGACGATATCGTCATAGTGGAAGAAGAACGTATAATTGACACCAGTGGGGTTGTCTCCTGGAGATTATGCTAAAGTCTTTGGTGCAATTTCTTATGGTGTCTGCATGTTATTTAGAGCTCAACCAAGATTGGACACACAACAACTAACCTTGTTATCACTGACTGACACTTCAGTTGGTAAGATTTGTTTTTCCTGTAACAACGGAAAGAACAATAAACTAATTAGATCATTGTTCAAAACAGACATTATCACAGTCCCATATGTGGTTCCATACTGGAATAAATTTGTGCAAAATATTGACTGGAAGAAGGTCTGGCTCTTACCCAACCGATACCTGCTGACCAACAAAATTAGAGAAATATCATTTAAAATAATTCATAACTTTTACCCGTCTAATGATCATATTGTTAAAATTTTTAAAAAAGATATTGATGTAATGTGCACTTTTTTGTTCTGTGAACGAAACTTGAAAGACTTCAAGTTATTATGGAAGGATGTTCTGTTTGGCCTTTATGACCTTAACAGAACAAAACTATGCCTAATGAAACTTTCATTATTAATCTCATTATTTTGCTGGCAAAATATCACATTCATAAGTGTAAGTTTGTAAAAAAAAATACATATATATATTTTTGCTTTTAACTATGAGGTCAAGCAATATCTCAACTCGGTTAAGCATTCCATTAATCAAAAGGCAACAAAAACTGTGAATGTTTGTAAACACTTTGATATCTTTTTGTAAATTCATACTTCCCCTGGCAAAATGTGATGATGTGAGTCTTGTTTATGTCTTGTTTATGTTAAAAACACCTGCAAATGCTGGAAAAAGCACATTTTGTTATTATTGTCATGGAGATTAATATTCATGTAACTTGTGCAATTGTTGAATAAAGCATTTAAAAAAAAAAGACACCAGTGGGGTTATTCTAGAATTATGATTGGTTACACGAATTTGGTCTCTATTTTACGGTGGCCGAGAAGTGCAAAACATCTTAACAAAATGAAAACAAAATAACAAATTAAAAACCACAATAACAAAACCCAAAACAAAATAAAACATTCAAAAACAAAATAACAAAACCCAAATCAAAATAACAAATTAAAAAAACAAAATAACAAAACCCAAAACTAATTTATTTTGTTTTACGTTTTGTTAATTTGTTTTCGGATTTGCTATTTTGATTTTGAATTTGTTATTTTGTTTTCGGTTTTGTTAATTTGGTTTGCACCTCTCGGCCGTTCAGAAACGAACCGGAAAAGGTAGGTATAGTTTGCGAATGAAATTCTTACCGCTGATTGGACGAGACATCTGTCACTCAAGATAAACAGGAAGTACTGTAGCGGCGGTAGATTCGTGTGTGTATGAATGTGCAAACATGTACTGTCCTTATTGTGGTTTCAAATTTTTGCAGTTATTGTGGATTTTTTTTCTTTTAAAAGAGACACAGCAGTTCGCAAACTAATCTTTATACCGTGATATGTCATCAGCATATCCAAAATCACGGCATACGAATGTCCGTCCTCAAAGTAACGTTGAATAAATTCAATTTCCTTGCTTTGTAATGAAAAATGCTGTGTGTGTGTGTGTGTGAGAGTGAGAGAGCGAGAGAATGTGAGTTTTGTGTTTTGGCCCTGTTGTCCCACAAAACATTGCAAACATTGTCATACGACACATTCCCGCACACTTTACCCTCTGTCTTGTGGGACCAATCTTTATTTGCTCCTGTTACAATTGCATTTTTTTATTCCAAATTGGGGCCCAGACCCTGTATTCACAAAGATTCTTAAGACTAAAAGTTGGTCCTAGTGACTAAATTCTTAGAATTATGATGTTTTCTTAGAATTTCCCCTTAAATTTAGGATTTAATCTTAGTAAAGATAAAGTAAAAATTGTTAGGAGTAGAGAGGACTTTTAAGTCGAGTGCATCCTTATCACATTGCATGGCTGCCATGCAATGTATATTGCTTGTAATCAGGATGAAGTAAACATCTGTTGAGTATTTTAACATAAAATAATTTGATTGTGTTGAATTAAAAACTACAAAAGTGTGGTGTCCACCGAACCCGGAACACTGGCTGAGTAACAAAAGATGAAAAATATGATCACCACACAAGGGTTATTGCCGAGTCGATGGCTTCACAGAGACTGCGTAGATAGGCGGCGCTGCTCGAACAGTGACTCTAACGCAACCGCAATACAGCCCAGAAAAGAAGAAGAAGCAGCGGGATGTAGTTGTTGAATGACGTATTAGTGCGCGCCCCTTGTCGTACATTTTGCAGAATCACTATGGCGTCTGTGTTGAAAGAGACTGTTGGGTTGTATGAAACATTGAAAGCCGAATGGAATAAGAAAAATCCAAATTTAAACAAATGCGGGGAGATACTGAGCAAGCTCAAGGTACTGTTTTGATTTTGTGCTGAATGCGAAAGTAATTAAAGTAAGGATTGGGAAAATAAGACAAAAATGAAAGGCGTGGGTTTGTAAGCGAGATGTTACCATTTAGCTTGCTAATTTAGCATAATGAAATAATTAATGCTGCTTCCAGTCCTATTTGTACGTTTATTATTCAGAACTAACGACTGTTCTTGTGTGTTTTTCTAAAGGCAATTTAAACTAATTTCATTGTCATGCTTTGTGTGCAGCTCAAATAACTAACATTTCCTAAATATATAGTTAACACTTGCACAGGAAAACAGTTTTCTGTGTGTTCAGGATAAACATTTAAATTGTTTTATTGTAGATTTCTCTTCTTGAATTGAATTTTTTACCAACCACCGGGACCAAACTCGCCAAACAGCAGCTGATTTTAGCCCGTGAGTAACATTGTGCATAGCAGACCGCTAAGAATTTCCCAGTGTTTTGCGTCGCATGTGCTGACGTCGAATTCTGTTTTGCAGGCGATGTGCTGGAAATCGGAGCTTTATGGAGTATCCTGAAGAAAGACATCCCGTCCTTTGAACGATACATGGCCCAGCTGAAGTGTTATTATTTTGATTACAAGTAATTAATCATAAACACACTTGACATTTGTTTTATTGAATAGTGACGTCTACATTGGTTACATGGTAGATGTACTAGCTCAGATACTTGCTATGAAGTCAGCATGAATAATTTAAAACAGTCTAATCTATTTTTTTTTTGTTTACCCTATCAACTATTTTTTTTTCTGACAGGGTTTATAATGTATAGCTATGTATACACAAGTAGCAATTGAATTATGATAGACAGATGGATAGATAGTACTTTATTAATCCCAAAGGGAAATTGTACTGTTAATTGAAATACAGCAGCAGTTCAGAGATTTTACATCAACAGCACAAGCAACAACATGTAGAAATATATTACTGCTAGGTTAAAATTCAGAATGAGAAACAGTTCATCGTAGAAAAACCTATGATGCACTTTTGTGCAATTGACAACTATACAGGTTGGCCTAAAAGTCTGGATCCATATATTGTAGGCAGGTGTGAAGAATGCTGTGAAGTAAGCATATTTTTTATTACATTTTTTCAATTTACAAAATGTAAAGTGAGCAAATAGAAGAAAAATCTAAAATCAATATTTGGTATGACTACCCTTTGTCTTCATACCAGAACAACTTGCACAAAGTCAGGAATTTTGTAGGATCAAAGTCAGGTGTACGAGTTTTACCAATCAGGTGCTAATGATCAATGTTTTATGTAGATTGAAATAGACATTAACAAAAACGATTGTGTAGGAGATTAAAACTGAGTGAGGAACAGCCAAACTCTGCTACTCAGGTGAGAACAAACAATGAACAGTGAGGCAACAGTGAACAGAAACAGTTCTGAGAAATACGGGCAGATAATTATTAATCATGCTACATCATCAGGGAGGCATCTGATTGGCCCCGTATTTATTCTGCAGCAGGACATCGTCAAACTTACAGCCAAAGTCATTAAGAATATATCTTCAGCATAAAGAAAAACAAGGAGGCCTGGAAGTGATGGCTTGAGCCCTGATCTCAATTCAGTCTGGGATTAGATGAAAACAGAAGGATTTGAGGCAGCTTATATCCACACAGGACACACAACAAACTACTTGCCAGGTTCTGATTTACTGGTTCTGAAATATTGATTTGATTTGGATTTCTTATCTGTTTATTTATGTTTTACACTGACAGTTCTGTTTTTTTTTTTTTTTTAAAGCATTCTTAGTTTACAGCATTTTTTCCTCACACCTGCCTAACAGCTACACAGTAAAATTTCAGACCGAAGATGGCTTTGAAATTCAGTCCTCTAGGAAATTATGCCCCTTGGTGCTTATAAAAATATTTAACATAAATATGCACCTGCACACAATGCCAACAACATGCCAAATAACAGGTAGTAATATAACCTCAATTGTAAAACCATGTTGAGGTTATATGCCAACAGCATGCCAAATAACGGGTAGGCATATAATCTCAACTGTAAAGCCATGTTGGCCAGCTGAAGCCTGAAAAATTATTACAGCAAATGTCACACTTTTAAAACCTCTCCAGACAAAGGAGATACTGGTGCACACGCATATAAGGGAAAAATAAGCCGTTTCCTTGTCTGCACATTAAAGCTGTAGACATCAGGGTTTTTTTTATTTTATCTTTACCCTGGCAAGAGTTATCCATAAACTCTGTTTTCAGGCACCTAAACTGCGATTTTTGTGTGTATTTAAAAATTCTAAAAAATTCTAAAAATACCCTTATGTTTAGGCTAGGCATAACAATAGAAGATCTGCATATCAAATTAGAACCAGGTGAACCACCACATAATATTTTAATTTGGGTTAGTAGTATTTTATTGCACTTATTATTGAGAGGAAATCATCTTTGCATACAACATCAGTATCAGTTCTTATACAGCAAGACCTGCATGTTCAACCTTCTTGTATTCAACATAAACATAAGTGCTTTGAAATCAGGGACCATCAGTTCCAGCATTTGCTGTAAGTGTTTTAATCTATCAAGCACTTAATGAATTACTTGCTTGATTAAAACACTTACAGCAAATGCTGACTAATGAATTAATCAAACGATTATTGCCTATGGATCCAGATTACTAAGCCTCCCTGTATACATCAATAACTTGTATTTCAGTGAAGACTACCCCCCTTTTAAAAAGAGAAAGAGTTGAACATTTGGATGTGCATATATTCTTAAATTGTGTAGTGGAGGCTTTTCTAATTAGGACCACATGATGTCTTGGGTTACATTATGAGAGTCAGGTGTAAATGAATGTTGGATACAGTTTTGTATTTTAATTGTGCTAACTCAGGCCATGGAAATGTTTCAAAGTTTGTTACAGATTTTTTTTAAATATTCCCCATGCTGCTAAGTTTAAACATTAATAATTGCATATAAAGACAAGGATATTGCTAAAATGTTTTTCATTTGAATAGTCAGAATTGAATAGTCATCAGTTTTTGCCTGTTTTTATATATATTTTTTGATTATGAATACAAAATATTTGACAACTCTCTTGTTGTCAATTTGTTTGTAATGCATCTACTTTACCCTTATCTTCATGCAGGGATGAGCTGCCAGAGTCAGCCTACATACATCAACTGCTGGGACTTAATCTGCTCTTCCTACTCTCACAGAACAGAGTGTCTGAGTTTCACACAGAGCTGGAGAGGCTGAGTGCTAAAGACATCCAGACCAATGTCTACATCAGGCACCCTGTTTCATTAGAGCAGGTAATTGAAACATTTACTACAGGATAACTTGTAGCTCACATTTATACATAAGCTCAGTGTTGTGTTGAGTCTATATGTACAAGACGATCTGACGAGTGCGAATTAATCAAAGTTACAAGGAATTCTTTTTGGTGTTGCAAGATCGTAAACAGTACAAAACCAGTATTTTATATCCGACTGATCAGACTCTTTAAGCACAACGCTGACGGGTGACGTTGTGCTAATTGTGTGCGAGATGTAGCGCAAAAAAAGGCACCTTTTAGTGGCCTTAATTTGTCTAAAAAAATAATAAATTTGTGAGCACATTAGACGCAAAACACGCACATGATTCCTGCTGAAATGTGGATTTTTTTTTTTTAATCAAAACTTTTATTACATTTGAGTAAAAACTATGCTGTACAAGGATCTTTTATGTCTCTTATTAAAAAAAGAACAAAACAGTTTTTTTTTTTTACCTTTAAAGGGAATAACTTATATATTTAAGTTAGAAATATAAAATATGTCTAACTTAAATAATAATGTTCAAAATAATAAATAAAATAACTACTACATAGCATTTGTGCTTTTTGGACACTCCGCCAAATACAATACTTGATCATCTGATATGTTAGTTTAAATTTTATTTATTTATTTTATAAAACTTTTTTTTTTTACCTTAAAGCATAAAGTAAATGTCACTGATTTTATGTAGTTTGAAATTAACTGCATAGTTTACAATAACGAATTTGAAATGCTTTATTGCTCAATCAGAAACAAATGTAATGGTTTTACCTGCACAGTGAGGGACACTTTTTTTTTTTTTATTAATTAAAAAAAAAATTATTCAATTGAGCATTGAAAGGAGCCAATCAGAAACAGGTCTTCAGAATATTTTATTGAACGCATAGAGGAGAAAACTGTGGAATGCCATAGGTGAAAAAAACTGAGTTGTATGACTGAAAATTCACAAATCTCTAGCCTGTTTGGTGAATTAATTTTAATTTTAGTGTATTATTTTACATTGTGAATGTGAACAATGAGTGTGACTGACACATCTGGGTTTGTTGTCTAGATAACAAACTATTGTAACATGTTTTTAATACTTGAATGAAAATTGTTTGCAGTCAAGGACTGGCTGAAATCTGGAACCCTGACATTTTCTCCCTCAAGATTCTTTGCCAGGCATTTGCTGCATCAGTTGTTGGCTGGTGCTTGTTTGTGGGTCTTTCTGCCTTAATGCTTGTCTTCTTTGCATGGGGTAATTTTTAACTGCATGTATTAGGTCATTATGCATCTGCAATATGAAGCTGTATCCTATCAGTTTTGCAGCATATGGTTGAATCTTAAGTAGAGAGTACAGCCCTATACACTTCAGATTTTCTCTTGCTATTTTTATCCTCAATCAGGTCACCAATAAACACCAATGACCCGGTTGAATTGGAAACCATGCACACTTATGCCTTAACACTGCATCTACCATGTTGGAAAAATGATCTGGTATGCTTAGGATCTTGAGCTGTTGCTTTCCTTCTCCATACTTGTCTCTTACAATCATTCTGGTACAAGTTAATTTTGATCTTGAATATTACGAATGGTTTGCACCTTGTTATGAAGCATCTGTATTTACTTCATGAAGCCGTATCTTGAGTGTAGAGTTTGACAATGACACGCCCACTTTCTCAAGAGAGTTCTTGACTTGGCTAGACATTGTGAAAGGGTTCTTTTTCACAGTGACCTGAATTCTGTGGTCATTCAATGTAGTTGTCTTCCTTGTCTTCTTTCTTTCTTTTTTATGTTTATGTCTCTGGGTTTATTTTGTTTGCTTTCTGAAGTGCGTCCTCCTCTTGCATAAGCAGCTCATGTCGAGGGTACAAGTGAATGGCTTCCAAATGCAACACTCCAAAAGTGCTCCAGGCCTTTTATCAGCTTGATTAGTGATGAGGTAACAAGGTAACAGGCCACAGCTTGATATGCACCAGTTTGTCAACCATTCGTCCCATTATTCATGAGCCACCAAAATGGGGATATCTATATAAAAATTACTTTCATTTTTGAATGATTGATGCCATACATTTATCAAATCCCTTGAACGAAACCTAAAAGTTTTTGACGTTGCCAAACTTTTGGCCAAATGGCAAAACATATACAGTGACAAAACTGTTTTTTTTTTTTGCATACAGTAAAATTTTAGTAACTTGGTCTGCAAGTGTTTTGCAAGATGAGCAAAAAATTTAATAAATTTTAACTCGATAAATGAGCAAGGACTTAAAATATAATATTCGCTTTGCCTGCTGAGTGCATGTGATCGCAACTGAGCCAGTGGTTCTTCTCTATCTCCTACTATGGGATTGTGGGTAATCATGTCCCTTGCTCGGTCTCAGTGCGCATGTGTCACTCATATAGTCAACATCCGTGCGTAACCCAGAATTTTTTTTTTTTTATTTTGTGTCCAAGTGTAGTGACTGTTCTTTAATAACTGTATTGCAACACCGACCCCAGAGAAGAAAAAGGTTAAAAAGGCTGTAGCAGAGCAGGAGATTAATCTGTTTAACGGCAATGCAACGTCACATTTCCGTGAAATCCTCAAAAGGAGGCAAAAGCAAGTGTCATTAGAGAGGTTCCTTTTTAAAGTCTCACCAAAAGATGATTCCAGTTTGCCGACAGAGACTCTGTGTTTGTGTGTGAGAGAGAAAGTGATCCTACACAGTAGCCTGGGCTTTTTAAAGGGAAGTTGTTTATTGTATATGGCATGCTTCAATATTGCCCAAAGTTTGCTGATGCTTCTTGCGCATAAACATAGACCTTGTTCTAAGAAAGCAGTGAATGATCATTTTATTAATTTATTAAAATGATAATGGCAAGGAAAGGAAAGGTTTTAGTGTTTAAAATTTGGTGTTATTTATTTCGTGAACAACACAAGCCTTTTGGACATTTTGTAGTTCACTTCCATGAGTGCACTACAGAGTAGTGCTGTTTTGGAGAGGCCTGGCTCTTTGTAACACATATAAACAATCTTCCAGTTGATCCCGACAAAGGTTTGTAGAAATAGTTAAAAGGTTAAAAAAAAAAAAATACATTTAAAAAAGCTGATCAGATTTAATGTAATCAATGATGTTATTTTAGGTTGAACCCCACATCCATGCATGTCCGTCTGTCTGTCTTTCAATATGGCAGAACTCTCTGCCTAACTTATTGATGCAAAGAAATTTGAGTATATTGCACCTTGTTTTACACCAAGTTGACATGCACCTTGACAAATACAACTACACTCCCTTATTTGTTAATCAGAGAGTGAATTACGGTTGAGATGAAGTTTTGTGTGAAAACGATTCCAGCACATTAAAATTCATTTATACTACTTAAGCACTGTATTTCAGCAGTGGAAATATTAAGTAACCTCAGTAAACATCTTCAGTGTCGCTTTTCTAACTAATATCTATTGGTGCAGGTGTTTGTTTACATTCAGCAAGTAGCTTATTAGTAACTCATTTAAAAGTAGATTATTAAATCTGACACATAACAGATCATAATGTCGCTTTTACTCAACATTTTGACTTTAGCGCACAACACTGTGCTCTTAGGTTGGGTATTTTACCACGTTTTTTTTTTTTTCATCGTTTCAAAGTCCAAACTTTATGATCTCTAACAAATTTAAACCTGTTTTGCTTATCCTCTATACCAAGTGATTTTATGGCCACACGGCTGTTTAGTCCCAATCCTGTGGGTTCTCATGAATATGTGTGGGTGTATAAAAATGCTTTTACTTTCACTATTAAACATGGCTACACCTGTATTTTTACTGTAGATATTTTTTTTTACCATGAACATTCACGAAGTGTTTAAGTGATCTCCATTCCACATGGTGGGATTAATTTTTTCACATTGTGAGGTAATTTTCCTATTTATAAATTTATTCCAGTGTAATAAACCTTCAATATCAAACGAATATCGAGCTACTATTATATTATATGTACTATTATAGGGGAGACACTTAATGTCTCTATTCTGATATTTCATACTATACTATAAAAGACCATACTATGTGGTAACTGGCAAAATGCTCAGATTTTACTATGATGTGCATTTTTTTCTATTGTAGTACCTGATGGAGGGGAGCTACAACAAAGTTTTTCTTGCAAAGGGAAATATTCCTGCTGAGAGCTATACCTTTTTTATAGACATTCTACTTGACACAATCCGGTATGTATTGCTGACATGCAACCATTGGACTTTCTATTGACGCCCTCCTAGGAAGTTACCTAATTAGAAAAAACTACATCAGTACCATAGCCATACGAACAGAAAACATTAAAAGGTGCATTTATTGTGATTTAAATCACCTATTTTAATATTCATTCACATTTCAGGCTTAATATCACAGATTATTCCTTCCAGTCTTATCAATCATAATTATATGCTAATGTTGCTCTTGCAAAAGTATGGCCCACTGTAGAAGTACTCTGCGCAAGTTGAAAGTGATTTGTATTTTCTGCAAAAGTGAAGGTGGATTTTGTTAAGAAATTCAATTCAAAAGTCAATTTTAGACTATTTTAGACCGAGAGAACTGAAATAAAGGTCAGAGGAAAGCCTGCATCAGCTATGTGAAACACTTTGAGCTACACAGTTATTTATTTTATTAAAAAAAAAAAAAAAATTGTTGTTCCTTATAATTTTGTTACTACATTCAGTGCCTGATCCTTAGAATCAATGATGAGATAAACAAAATACATATACAAATTGTTTGTTTTGGTAAAATAGGTCCATGAGATCAACAACGCAAGTTATACATTTCAGTGTATAGTAGATACATTCAGTATGTTTTTATTGTAAAAATGTGTAAGGAATTTTGTTACTCAAAACAAATATGACCGTTATTACAGGTAACATTAAATCACAATGGCCAGAAGTTTAATCGAATTGATGGTCTGCACGAATCTAAAAGCAAATTAAAGAATGTGTCTATGTACCATGTGTTTTCTGAACCTGTTTAACAGTTGTAGTTAACCTATATAAAGGTTCTAACGTTTTCACTAAATAATTGACAAGTCTTACATTTTTATTTTTAAGTGATGAGATTGCAGGATGCATAGAGAAGGCATATGAGCAGATTCAGTTCACTGAGGCAACAAGGGTGCTTTTCTTCTCAACGCCAAAAAAGATGACAGAATATGCTAAGAAAGTAAGTATATGCAGTGTTTATTTGTGTGTGTGGACAGAGATACCAGATTGTAGTGTTAAGTTTAAAATGAATAAAGGCTCTTAAATTTGTTTCAACTGTTTGTTTGTTTTTCAGTCATTAATGTTTTTAAGATTTTAATGTACTTTTTATTGCTGCTCTTATATACATAGATTACTTGTTAAATTTTTGTGTTTGTTTTTTTTGCTTTTTTGTAGAGAGGCTGGACACAGAGCCCTGATGGTTACTACTCTTTCAGCCCTCAGCAGCAGCGGACAGAGGAAGTAACTATTCCTTCAACAGAACTGGCCCAACAAGTCATTGAATATGCAAGACAGCTTGAAATGATTGTGTAACTCAATTACATATGAACCCCTTAACTGCTACCAACACTGACTTGCTTTAGATTGATATGTTGTAATTCAATTTAATCCTCACATTCACAATTTAAACAATAGATTGTGTTGTGTGGAAAAGATGGGTCCCCCAGGACTGGTGCTAGTAAGTACATACATGCACACATCTTATCATTTATTACTCACTTGTGCCTGGGATGAGCCAATGTAAGGAATTGGACAGTTCTTTGTGTACATTTTAGGGTCAAAAATGTCTTCAATAAAGTTTGTGTAAGAATTTTGCACAAGTGTATAACTGAGGATGGAAGCAATGAAACATGTACAAGTTAATAATTGTACTTCAGGTAAGAATTTTATCAGAAGCCAAAAACCTGTTGACCTGTTCATTGTTGAGTGTTTGCAGAATTCTGCAGATTTAGATGCTCATGCTTTGTATCCTAGCAACTGAAAGAGGTTTAGTGTGAAAGTTTGCAGGTGCTTTTCAATTGGCCGTTAATTGGCTTAGCTATATTTGATTTCATTTTTTTTTCTTTAATCATTTCAAGTTAATTATGATGGGTAACTTTTAAATTAGTTAACTTTTTCCAAACTCCACTTTAAGTTTAAGAACTGTATGCGTGTACTCTGACACACAAGCAACACATCAATCTAATGGTATACATTGTTGTTTATGTTCACCTCATGTTAAAATTAAGATTCCATTGAATACTGTTGTATTAATATAGTAAAATTTTTGAAAAGCAAATCAATAATGTTTTGCCACTGTTGTACATTATTGGCTGTACATCCATGATGCAAATCTACAGTCCCGCAACAAACCAAAGGTGCTTTATTGGACTGAGATCTGGTTACTGTGTAAGGCCAATTGAATACAGTGAAATTGTCATTTAAGTAACCAGTTTGAGGTCATTGTAGTGCTGCAACATGGTGTTATCCTGTGGTTATAAAGGGTAGACATGGTCAGCAACAATACACTGGTAGGCTTGGTAACCATTAATCTACCACCAGGCTGAATCACTGAAACAGTGCAGGATGGATCCATGATTACATATTGGTTACAGCACATTCTGACTTTACCATCCAAATGTCAGCAGAAATTTAGTCTCATTACACCAGTCAACAATTTTCCAAGTTTCTGTAGTCCATTTTTGTTGAGCCCATGCAAATTGTAGTTTCAGTTTCCTGTTCTAGGCTGATGGCAGCAGCGAGTGTGGTGTTCTGCTGCTCTAGCCCATCTGCTTCAAGTTTCGATGTGTTGTGCATTAAGATGTTCTTCAGCATACTTCGGTTGTTACAGCATGTTTGAACGTTGCATTTCTATCAGGTCTAACCAGTCTGGCTATTGACCTACAATCAACAAGGCATTTTTATCTAGAGAACTGCTGCTCACTTGATATTTTTTCATTTTCAGGATGTAAACCTGAAAAGCAGTTTCTGAAATACTCAGATCAGGAAATGTTGAAAGGACAGTAACTCAAATTACCGTTCTTAATCAATCTGATGCTCGCTTTGTACTTGAACAAATCGTCTTGACCATGTCTAAATGCATTGAGTCGCTGCAGTGTGATTTGCTGATTAGAGATGTGTGTTAACAAGCAGCTGAATAGGTGTACCTAATGAAGTGGCCAGTGAATGCATACTGCCTGGCCAAAATTACTATTTGGATTTAACTAAACAAATGCTTAAAAAAACATTTGATTTGCTAATTCCTACAGTACTATGTTTCACCTAGTAACAATTCCTTTAACCCTAGTTGATGCAGGGAGTAGCCTCCCAATTCTTAAATGTCAGTCAGAACATATGTCATGGCTTTTCCAAAAATGTTAAATTATTGGCCTGCATCAAGCAAAGAAAGCAAATAAAGTGAATGAAATCGAGTTAGGAACTGTCCCAATACATTGAAAGCTGGAAGGATGGCATTGAACTGTCAACTTTGTGGACGAAAGATGGTTGCGAATAATAAATTATGAATTACCCTACCACTGTACAAGCATGTTCAGGATTATGATGCTAAGATTTATCAATTGGAAAAGTGGTTTGAGGAGCACTAGCAAGAGTCTTAAGTAGGCTGTAGTCTTATGAGGGGGCGGGGGGGTCCTCCTGTAAATATTTGAGTGAAAGAGAGAATATGTCTCTGACCTATCCACTGATTTTCACTGCAGTTTAATGTTAAATGGGCTATTGTTGTCCAGGACACCGAATGCTGGTTATTTGAGAGAGAAAAAAATACATGGAAACCCACTGAATTTCATCATGGAAACATCAGCAAAAAAAGGTCATGCAGTAACTCATTTTATTTAACTGAGAAAAAAAAAAGTTTAAAAAAAAAGTTAATACCTTACTGTTGCTGGCTCCTCTGTAACTTTTTTTTTACAACTTTCAGATGGGAATAGCCGTGGGGATATATAGGAGGATAAAAATATTGCTTGGGATTTTGGCTTTAGTTTTGGTCAGTTTTCATATCTCTGCTACTGAGAAGAACCCCTATAGCCATACAGGGGCACAGATGATGGAGCAGTTTTCACCAGATGTATAGTTGAGACCAAGAGTTTACAAAAAGTTTTCAAAGTTACTAATTTCATCTGTCCATGCATTTCTTTTGGCAGGTTAATTAGGGCAACTAATTTGTTCGCACCTGAGGTCATTTGAAAACAATCTACTAGAGGTATGTTTATGTAATCTTTAATTCATTATGTCCGAATTCCAGAAGTTTTCATATACCAAGTCAACTGTCCATTTAAACAATGTGTAGCTAGTTTGTTTCATCTTACTGAACAGGTATATTCATTTTTAGCTCCGTTACTTGTTTACAATTCTTCCGCCATTGTCAGCATAAGTGTCGTGCTGCTGGAGCACATCAGTATAATCAGTGTCCCATTTTTAAGTAGGGGAAAATAATATTTCCATAATCTTGATTAAATTCATATACATTTTAAGTGCTTGAAGGGCCAATGAGCGATGCGTTTATCATGCAAGTGAACCAATAAAAACAAATAGAAAGGTCAAGTTGTCCTGAAAAATTTAATTGTGCTGATTGACTCACAATGTCTGTTCAGGCAATGAGTCGCAGTATTCTACCTTAAAAGTTGCTGGTGGGCTTTGAATAAAGCTATGTTGTTAGCTAACATTAAATAGTAAAAAAAAAATAAAAAATTACATCCTTCATTATGACCTCTACTTGAACTGCAAGTTTTTCTCAGAATGGAGGTTATCCCTAGGATAGCCATAGCCTATGGCTGCACCTCATGTTCTCCTGACAGAATGTGAGACCTACAATGAGGCTTAGTAGATGGGTTGCCCCAAAACATTTCATGGAGGGGAACTATGACGACTCCAGTGAGGCTGTTGAACTTTTGTGGACAGGCAGAGGCAATGCGGAGGAGAGAGAGAAGCGAGGCACTGCATGGCACCACAAAAGGAGACTGGGAAAGGTGAGCAAGCTGTGCAGCTAAGCTCTAATAACACGGTTTTGTATCCAGAAAACCTGGAAAGCCCAGAGGTGCTGTCTGGGTCATGCCTTGCACTGCCTGAGTTGGGGTTGCTTAATTTTTTTAAACATATATTGGCCCAGTGATAACATTTATATTTTATTTTTCGTTGAGGTTATATTTGCCTAATACTAAGACCTGCTATGATCAGATGATTTTATGGTGTTTTTACACAAAAACAGACAATTAAAAGTGGAGGTATAAAGTTTTGAATTGAAGATTATATTGAACGTGCTTCAAGTTACCATTTGGTAGAATAAGGTCCCAGGAAGAACCCTCAACATCCCCTGCAGGAACCTTTGACCCTTGCTGTGTGTTCCAACAAAAGCAATTTACTACCGTTTAAATTTAAACTTGAGAAACACTTATGTTTAGTCCTCAAACCCTTTTTATAGTCTGCCAGCACCTTGGAGTGTTTCCTATTTCCTGAAAGGGTCATTTCACACACATGATCATTCAGTGACCCCTTTACCAATGAAATCTCTGTGAGTTCAAGTGAGTACACCACACTAATTTCAGCAATCATTTTAGTATATGTTGTCAAAGGACAATACTATAGGAATAATATATTTTACCGTAGTCAGTGTGCAGCTTGTATAACAGTATGGATTTACTGTCCTCTGAAAATAGCTCAATATACAGCCATTATTATCAAAATAGCTGGCAACAAAAGTGAGCATACGATAAGTGATAACAGCTGTACATTGTTTAACCATGTAAAGTCACATGTCCTATTCATTGTGTTCATATGTTTGTCAGCTCAATTGGACCATACAAATTTGTGGGCTCCTCTTCCACTCCATAATATTACAGAGCTGCTAGATGTTAGACACATGGTGCTTGGCCACTTTCCGCTTAAGGATGCCCCACAGGTGCTCAGGTCTGGAGACATACTTCGCCACTTCTTCACTTTAGCCTTCAGCTTCCTCAGCAAGGCAGTTGTCAGGTTGACGGTGATTTTGGGATCGTTATCATGCCATTTGGCCCAGTTTTTTACGGGATGCCATCATGTTCCCCCGTACATAATGTCACAGTACATGCTGGAATTGATGTTTCCCTTAATGAACCACAGCCCCCAATACCAGCAGCACTCATGCAGCCCCAGACCATGATGCTACCACCACCATGCTTAACTGTAGGCAAGAGACAATTTTCTTGGTACTCCTCACAAGGGCGTCACCACACTTACTGGACACCATCTGACCCAAACAAGTTTATCTTAGTGTCATTAGACCACAGGACATGGTTCCAGTAATTCATGCTCTTGGACAGGTTGTTTTCAGCAAAATGTTTGTGGGCTTTCTTGTGAGCCAGTTTCAGAAGAAGCTTCCTTCTTAGAGGATGGCCATGCAAACCAACTTGTTGCAGTGTGCGGAATATGGTTTAGTGCTATGAAACCACCGGTTATTCATCATCACTAGCCATCACTATCACACTGCTGCGGTATGTGCTGATTTTGTTTAGCAAAAAATAAATGGAGCAATCAGGAAGAAGGCTAATGTAGGACTAGTTATCTTTGTTCTTGTTCATAAGATAATCATATAACTTTGTCTGCTACCTTGGATATCTTTGGTAGCTCATAGCCTATGCATTATTTATGGTTTACATTAGACTACAGTATTATGTTCCTCAGTTGCTGTTTGTGCAAAGATGCATGTTACATGGCTGAAAGTCTTTAAGATATATTATTACATATGAATAAATGCTAAAATCAATATCAAAGACCAGAGCTGCAGAATGTTTGTTAGCAGGGGGAACCAAATATCCTGTAAGTCATGTAATTGTTCCCCCTCGTTCCTGGCCACAGAAGTCTGTTAAACAGATAATCATTTAAATACACAATTAGTTGACTTTTTATTATTATTATTATTATTATTATTATTATTATTATTATTATCAGCATGAGGTTAGCGTCCTATAATTGATACTCACACACTGATATGTTTTTTCTGTAAAATTCAGAAATAACTCATTTTGATTACGATCACTTTTATAAGCTGAATCAACTTAGCATAACAATTTTTTTTTCAATCCTACTTAAAATAATGGTACATTTATTATTAGTCCCCACTAGACCAGAGAAAGTCACTGTCCATAGCAAGGGTTCACATTTTCAAATAGCTAAAAAACTGATTAAAATATATTTAAACTGATTGTGTGCTAAAGTAAAATAAGTAAACACTAAATTAATGAATGGTAAAAAAAAAATCATTCATTACATTTTTTTTATTCTAATTTTTAATTAAGGATGTTTGAATTTGAGTCCTGTGTTTCTGTCAACACTGTCAGACATTTCAAAATAAAAAATAAAAAAAATCAGCAAAAACTGACAGGACCACTTTATAATGCCCTGTTTGTTCTATAACCTGTTCAACTGCTCAGATTCTTTGTTTTTATACTTTAAAGATACTCTTAAATGATATATTTTGTAAAAAATTGATAAATCTCAAGCACATTAAATATTCACCTAGCAAATTATGCAAAAACATATAATTTTTATAATCCCACATACATTTCAGAAGTTATTTAGCACAACATGCATTTTTTTCAACACTGTCAGATGTCAACACTGTTGTCACACTACTAGAATGTTGAATGCGCATGCAGGTAGAGAGGGATGGTCTGCCCCTAAGTCCTTCTCCTTTTTCTCTTTAATTCGTGTTATTCTGTTTTGTATTTGTGGTGTTGCTGGAGGGGGGTATGTGTTTCTTTGCATGTGCCTTCCTTATGTGGATCTGACTGAGGCGTGGGAAGGCACAAAGATGAAACTTTTCTACTCCCTGATAGGAGAAACTGGTAGAGACCCGATAGTGGGCTCATCAATGGAGGGCAGGACTGTAAAGCTATTAATAGAAGCTTTTGATCAACACTGCAGCCCCAAACTGGATGAAACCGTTGGGAGATATTGTGTCTTTATGAGAATCAAGGAACTGATGAAGGATTTGTCAAGACTGAAGTGAAAATGCTCGCTAGCACATGAAATTTTGGTGACATATAAGACTCTCTAATCCGTGACAGGATTGTGTGAATGAATGAATAGTTCAAGTCTGAGAAAGACATTGTTGAGAGAGGAAAATCTGACTGCAAAAATGTGTCCAGGTTTGCAGGGTTACTGAGTTGTCCAGAGAGAACAGAAAAACCATTGAAGGAAAAGTGGTGAAGGAAGTTAAATCTTTAAAACAGTTACCAGCACACCGAACAGGAAATGATGGCCAACGAAAAGCTGTCATTACTTACAAATTTTGTGTAAACACACGCGAAAGCTTATGGGAAAACATGTGGAAATGTGGAAAAGCCAATCATTTCGCTGCATTGTGCAAATCAAAACAAGAACAAAGAAAAGTTGTACACAATCTGAAACAGAAACTGAGATTGAGCAGTATGAGGATATATGGGGTGTTTACAACTGAATCTGTGAACAAAGTCACAACGATTCCGGATGGACAGCCTTGTCAACAGTTCACTGCTATGCAACAACTTTGTCCAATTCCAGTTGTGGGGCAACATATCATTATCCCTATAAACCTTGTGAATCCAGATGTTCAAATGCAGAAAACAGACCAAGTACTTCTGATGAACAACAAAAGTACACTAAAACCATTAGACAAATGCCATCTGAAATTGAATAATCCATAAGAAAAAGTTGTGCAGACTGTTACGGTCATTGATGTACACTCTGCAGTACCATTACTAGGAAGCAGAGCATGAAGCTGGTTGAAGTATAATCTGAGAATATCCTGGTGGTGTATAATGCTATGACAAGGTTGGACAGATGAGATAATGCAGTCGGACAATGCACAATGAATCAAATAGCAATTGAGTTCATGGATGTTTTCACAGGTGATGGCTGTCTGCCAGGTAACTACAAGATGGAGATAAATAAGGGGATGGAGCCACTGTTAAAGAGTGGAGTACCAGTCGGAGCTGAAGAATCTCCACAAACGAGGTATAATCACACCAGTATAACATAGCATTGACTGGATAAGCAGTCTGGTTGTCGTGAAGAAACCCAGTGGCAAGTTAAGAATCTGCATAGATCCCAGACTGTTGAACAAGACCTTAAAAAGGAGCCACTTCCCTCTGCCCACAATTGAGGACATTTTACTTAAGCTGTCAAAAGCAAAAGTATTTAAGGTCTGGGATGTAAAATATTGCTCCTGGTATGTCCAATTGTATGATCCATGAAGTTATCTCAACACCTTACGGGAGATACAGGTGGTTGAGAATGCCCATGGTAATAGGCCCAGTACCTGAGGTTTTATAGAGAGTGCTAAACCAGGCATTAGAGGGACATCAAGGTGTACACATAATCGCAGATGTGTGTGTTGATAACAGGGGAAGGTGAAACACTGCAAATGGTGAAAAAGGAACAAGGACAAACTGAGATTGTTCTTAGATAGATGCAGAGAGAGAAACATTAAGCTGAATGCTGACAAATTTGGACTGGGACAAAGCAAAGTGCCCTACATTGGACATCTGCTCACATCTGAAGGCCTAAAAGTAGCTCTAGAGAACGTACGGGCCATAGAGATGCCAAGAAAAACTGACATTCAAAGTGTACAGAGAATTCTGGGCATGGTGAATTATCTGTTCAAATCTGAGGTACATGAACAAGCCTTTAAGAAGATTAAAGATCTCATAACCAAGGCACCGATGCTGTGCTACTACAGCTTCAAGGAACAGCTAGTTGCTTCTGAGACAGGTGTGGTTGCAGCATTATTGCAGCGTGGAAGCTGCTTTTGGAAGCTGGGCACTGAACGGTGTTATGCCCAAATAGAAAAAGAGTGCCTAGCCATAGTGTATGGCATGGAGAAATTCCATCAGTACACTTAAGGAAGAAAAATGATCACACAGTCTGATGATAAGCCTTTTGACAGTATTGTGAAGAAGCCTCTGCTGCATGCACCCAAGAGACTTCAGAGGATGTTAATGAGACCAAGTAAGTGTGAACATGATTCAGTACCTCCCGATATCTGAAGAGAGACTAAAGTAATCAGAGGTGAGACAGCAAAGGGTAATTAGACAATAAGAAAAGGATGGCCAATAAACAAAAGAAATATACCAAGTGAAATAGATCACTACTACTCAATCCAGGATTAACTATCTGTGCGGGATGGTATTGTGTTCAAAGGTGAAAGAGCTGTGATACCAGATTCTCTCAGAAGTGACATGATACAAGGAGTTCACTCAGCACACCTTGGTATCGAAGGATGTTTGAGGAGAGCAAGGGAATGCCTCTATTGGCCTGGAATGAATGCGCATGAAAAGAGATACAGAGATAAAGAGATCTTTGGAGAGCGCTGGAAGTAAAACAACAGAAAGAATCACTCTGCCCACATGAACTGCCTGAAAGACTGTGGTCTAAAGTAGGCATAGACCTGTTTGTTTTCAATAATTGTGACTATCTGATCACTGTGAACAATTTTTTGGGGGGTGAATTACTTGCCAGACATAAAGTCTTCCACGGTGATTCACAAGCTGAAAGGCCATTTTTCCAGGCAAGGAATACCTGGCATTGTGTTTTCAAATAATGGGCCACAATATACGTCAACCGAATTTCAACAGTTCAGTAGACGGTGGGAGTTTCAGCAACAAACATTGTCACCCACACACCCACAAAGAAATTTGGATCACAGAGTCTGCTGTCAAGACAGCAAAACGTCTGATGCAAAGAGCCAAGATACCAGACAAGATCTATACCTTGCAAAATTAGATCACAGAAACACTCTGTCACAGGGTCTGAACCCAAAAGTAATAGACACAACGCATGGACTGAGACTAAATCAAAGGCGACAAGAAATTTCCGACAACAGACACAAAAGACATGAATGGATTAGTGTCAGACCAGAGTATTTGAAGACCCATGTTTCTTAAGTTACATATGGACTGTCAATGTTTTAGAATGTTCAGACAGTCACTGTGTTCCTGTGTGGACATATAGTGCGAAGTTGTACTTGTTGAAAAAAAAAAGGATGTAACAATATGATTGTTTGACTATTGGACTCATGTTGTAGCACAGACCTTCTGTATGTGCCACTTTAAGGAAGTTCTAATGCTGTTCAGCAAACAGAGTTATGGACATAATGGTAGTGGTCTAAGTTATTTATTCATTAATTCTGTAGAAAGAACAAAAGTGAAAAAATGTGGACTGCATGCTACTTGACGTGTCACTGGGGGAGTAGATTTTCAGTCTGTTTCGAGAGTCTTTTGCTAAACGTTTTGATGTATACCACATTGTTGCTTTATTTTATTGTTGACTATGTAGTGAGTTGCTGTTATACAAGTATTATATGGATTTGTATGAATTCTTTCTAAGGTATTGTTGTGTTTACTTTTTTCCATTTTATTGATTGTAATTGTGTTTTTTTTTTTGCATTAAATTCAGTTCAATTTTGTTTGTATAGCGCTTTTAACAGTTGTCATTGTCGCAAAAGAAACTTTACACAGTCAAAATAAAAATTATATAAGTTTGTATGAAATATGAATATGTATGAATAAAAATTATTTGTCCCTGATGAGCAAGCAAGGGTGACAGTGGCAAGGAAAGACTCCCTGAGATGGCAATAGGAAGAAACATTGAGAGAAACCAGACTTAACAGGGAACTCGTCCTCATTTGGGTTTTAACGGACAGCAGTGATTGATCTGCACTCAGGCCCTATTGACTTCTTTAAGGCACCAGTGAGTGCAGCATATACTAATGCACACATATTTACATAACCACATACTTTTGACATGAATACCACAACAAACTTGCTAAGCTTTACCAGTCACACCTCGAGCCATGCATGTTTGCAGCAGATGGCTCCTTTAACTCTGAAGAGTGGCTTCAGTCAATAAATGTGTACAGAACCTCCCTATATTTCCAGTCTAAAGAGCCAATAAAATGGTTTACCCCCCTAAGCACTTATGTGACTACTTGTACTCAGTTCTGTGAGATTTTGGAACAGTTTTCCTGCCGTCTGATAATCAAGAGCGTATCCTAAAGGGTATTTTAGGCTGCATGCAAAAGCCTGATGAGCCATTGCCGACTGGTGTTGCTCAGATACTGGGTGAGTTTCGTAAGCTGTCTCCTCTCGCTCAACAAGAACAAATTAATTCAACATGCACTGTAAGCATGCGGTTGAGAAGCATAGAGTCGTTTTTTATGGCACACCCATACTGTCAGTCATGGACCTTCTTCTGCAGGCTCAAAAGCTTCATGTAGTCTTTGGTCCAAATGTCGGGTGTTCACCTGGTTGAAGCCTAGCAGGTATTGCTGGGTTTTACTGCTTGTACTTGTCCAATAGAGAGCAAATTCACGTCTTTGTCCAACAGAGATGTTGTTAGTCTGGGACCTGCGGCCGAAAGAACAAATAACGCTGTATTTTTGAGGATGGAAGAGTGTTCTCTTGTTACAATATTGAGTTTATTTGACATTCTGGAGGGGCATTTATCCAGAAGATAAATGAACTTCAGTTTCCCGATACGTTCTTAAGTGACCAGCCTACTTTATGTCATAGGATGTAGAGGATGTTGTTTCTACACCCTATTGAGATACTCCATTCAAAGTTAAAATGAATCTTTATGGTAAAGGTTTTGATGCCATACCTCTTTATTTAGCTCGCAGATGGTACTTCCTGTTGCCTGGTGGGTGTAATATGGGTGTAATATCGCGCTGACTCATAAGACCATGTTCTCTCCCCCACGCCGTGAAAATTCCCAGCGTAGTGTAAGAAGCCCTCCAAGTTCTCAGAAAGTTACTCAGAGAGTCGGGAATGTTTCTATTGCCATGAAAGGGGCCATCTCATTGCTGCTTGTCCTATCTTAGCTCGTAAAAACTGTAGGAAAACGCAGACCCAGCCCAAAAGTATCACATTAACACATGTACCAACAATGCACCAGCAAGATAGAAAATGCTCACATTCCCCTTTAGATCCTACTTTCGAACCTTTTATTATGGAAGGTGTTGTGTCCTTATCTAATTCTGAGTTGGAACAAAAAACACTTTGCATGCTGAGGGACACAGGTTCTGCCCAGGCATTCATTTTAGAGGGTTTTCTGCCTTTGTCTGATAAAACTAGTTGTGGTGTGGATGTACTAGTACAAGGCATTGGAATGGAAATAGTGAAGGCTCCTCTACATAACATATTTCTGCGATCCAAGTTAGTTACGGGTCTCGTTAAGGTCGCAGTCCATTCTCAGCTGCCAGTAAAAGGTGTTTCATTCATTCTAGGCAATGACTTAGCTGGGGGGAATGTTTGCCAGTTGCCAATTGTTACAGATGTACCTGTAATAGATAAATAGATAAATTTCCGCTAGTGTTTAACTCGTGCTTAGTGACACGCGCTCAGATTCGTAAGAAGAAAACGGCGGAAGACATTTCTGATTCATCCATGTGTGCAGAAGACCCCATATTTAAATCTTCTGTTGTGCCTTCACCTCCTGTGAATAAGCCAGATACAACTTCTACTCCAATCTTTGGACCTAGTGGTGCTAAACTTTTATTTGGATGTAATCAACTCGTAACTGCTCAAAAATCTGATAACTCCCTTCAATCCTGTTTCACTTCGGCAGTTAAGGAAGCAGAATTATCGCAGCGACCTACTGCATATTTTATTAAGGATCTGTTAATGCGTGAATAGACACCTAAAAATTCTGAAAATGACTTCAGTATTTGAGGTTGTGGTCCCAAAACCTTATAGGAGTCACGTGTTGAGTATTGCTCATGACCATGACTTGTCTGGGCATCTGGATATTCAGAAAACATATGCTCGAATTCTAAAACATTTCTTCGGGCCGGCTTTGAAATCAGATGTAGCGTTCTACTGTTGTTCGTGTCCAATCTGCCAAATTGCAGGTAAACCTAATCAGGTCATCCCTCGTGCTCCGCTCTGCCCAATTCCTGTGATGGGAGAACCGTTTGAAAGGATTTGGATAGATTGTGTAGGTCCCCATCCTCAAACTAAGTTGGGAAATTCATGTTTATTCTCTCTAATGTGTGCCGCATCTTGATATCCTGAGGTACCCAAGTACGTCCAGTCTGACCGTGGTTCCAATTTATGTCAGCCCTGTTTAAAAGAGTGTTGGAAGAACTTAATATAAAGCGTCAGGTCTCTAGTGCCTATCACCCAGAATCACAAGGTATGTTTGAAAGATTCCACCAAACACTAAAATCGATGCTTTGTACATATTGCTTGCAGCACAGAAAGGACTGGGACGAAGCGGTTCCATTCCTACTATTTGCAATACATGATACTATACAAGAGTCTCTTGGATTTAGCCCAGCAGAGTTGGTTTTTGGCCATTCTGTTCGAGGTCCTTTGAAAGTGCTTCAGGAGAAACTTGTGTCTCTTACTTCGGTCAGTCCTCTACCTAGAAACATTTTGGATTATGTAAGCTCGGTTCGAGAATGCCTGCCCACGGTATGTAAGTTAGCTCATCGTTCGCTCACAGCCTCGCAGGCCAAGATGAAAAGGATTCAATAAAAAGGCTGTTTTAGGTGAATTTAAAGAAGGTGACCAAGTGCTGGCTTTGCTCCCTATTACAGGCTCTGCCCTTCAAGCTAGGTTTTCTGGTGCGTATATTATTAGTTCTTGATTAAGTAGCACCAATTATGTGATAAAGACACCTGCCAGAAGGAGGAAGACTCGTGTCTGCCATGTAAACATGCTAAAACCTTTTCTGTCTTGAAATACTGAGATTTCCCCAGTCACCCCTGTTGCGGCTATCTCTACAGACATTACACCTGAATATTCCCCGCAATTTGATGGTCTCAATTTGGGTAGAGCATCTGTCCCTCGTGCAAGTTTGTCAAACTCTGTGTGGTTAAGTAAACTTGAGTGCAAACTTGTCCATCTACCAGCTTCCACCCAGAAGGCTCATAAGGAATCACCCCGCACTCTTTTCGGACACACCCTCATGCACAACCGTCATTGAACATGACATAAATGTAGGTGAACACTGACCTATTAAACAAAATGCCTACCAAGTTAACTCGACCAAACGTGCTATTATTACGTATTAGTACATGAGATTATTTGCTAAGAAATCAGCTAGCCGGATAGGTCAGGCAAGGTATGTCACAAAATTAGACCTTCTGACAGGCTACTGGCTAGTTCACTCAACGAGCCTCTGAAATCTCTGCTTTTGCTACACCTGATAGTTTTCTTCAGTATACAGTCATGGCTTTTGGTTTTACGAAATGCACCGCCCACATTTCAGCGTTTAATGACAACGGTCTTAGGTGAGGTGAATAATTGTGAAGCCTACCTTGATGATGTAGCTGTGTTTATGGATACCTGGAATGAGCATCTCCCTGTTTTAAACTGTGTGTTTGATCATCTCCAGAATGCTTCTCTGACTCTAAACCTTGAAAAATGTGAATTCGCTCATGCTACTGTTACCTATTTAGGCAAGCAGGTGGGACAAGGCATGATTCGCCCGCTGGATAAAGTGCAGGCAATTAAGGCATTTCCAGCCCCTAGGACAAAACAAGAACTCAGAGGTGAGGGTTTTACCTCCCTGAAGTATTACATATATTTTTTTATATTATGCTTTGTGTTGCCTGCTCTCTTGGGTATGTTTCTCTCTCTGTTTGTAGAGCAGGTTTAATTGGCCTCTACCTTGGAGACTGATTGGAAGATCAGTCACTGATAAAAGTAAAGTAAAGCCTTTATTTTGTCACATGTACATTACAGCACAGTGAAATTCCTTCTTCACTTCTCCTGTGTCTCCATTGGACAAGCACTTCCTGAACCTGTGTGCTTTACTCCTGCCTACTGCGTCGCCATTGGACAAGCTCCCCTGAACCTGTGCACCTTCCTCCCGCCTCCTGTCTTGCCATTGGACTAGCACTTTGTGCAGCTGTATTTAAACACCATCTTCCTGCTGCCCCAGACAACTGCTTGGCTTGTTATGGTGTTTTGCTTGTTTATATTTGATTTACTGTGCAGCGACCTTTTGCTGCCTTTTTTGACCTCAATTTTGTTATTGCCCTTTGTACATAAATTTGTACACTAGTATCCTGTAAATAGTGGTAAGTAGGGAGTCAACGCTCTTTTTGTTCTCTTTTAGTTCCTGGTTATGCTAGTCAGAGAGTTAGGTAAGACTATGTATTTTAGTTTGTTTTTGTTGTTAGGTTAGGTAGATTTTTGTGGCTTTAGTTAGGGGGTTTTGTTTATTATTTTGGCATTGTCGGCTCCTGAAGATATTACCAACTTTGTAAATACTTGTACATTAAACCGCTGTTGATCTCACCCCTGTTTTTTTCCACACTATTTTCTTTCCTGTTTCCAATTTTCATTGCCTTTATTGTCTGTTGCAGCCTGACCCTAGATCAGGACGTAACAAGGGGTCAGCACTTCTATTACCACTTTGCTGTTTTTCAAGACCTTTCTTTTCCTATGCTTCTGGAAATGGACTTTATTAAGATATTTGGTCACACTCAATGTTCCTTCCAGGATGGTGGTGCTTGGAGATGTTCCCATTGAAGAGTTTGAGGGTGCTGATTTAACATCTAGTCGCGATTTGATGTGCTTGGGGGTCAGTTCTTCTACCCTGTCTGTGAAAGTTGGAGAAGCTTCACTGAATGGTGACCACAAGAAAAAGTTAGCTGAACTGCTTGAGACCTTCAAAAGCTTGTTTGATGGAAATTTTAAAACACACCTCACTTGTAGAGCATGAAATCAACACAGGTAATATGAGACAAGTCCATCTTGCCCCTTATCACACTTTGCCTGCTAAAAATGAACTTATTGAGCTAAAAATCAAGGACATGTTGAGGGAGGTGACGTACAATATACGTCAACCGAATTGCAATGTAGATGGTGAGAGTTTCAGCATAAAACATTGTCACCAGCACACCCACAAAGAAATGGAAAGACGGAGTCTGCTGTCAAGACAGCAAAACGTCTGATGCAGAGAACCAAGATGCCAGGACAAGATCTATACCTTGCAATATTACAGAAACATTCCGTCACAGGGTCTGAATGCAAGCCTTGTTCAGAGACTGCTAAACGAACACATCTCCCAACACACAACAATCTGTGGAAACCAAAAGTAATAGACACAATGCATGGACTGAGACTAAATCAAAGGCAACAAGAAATATCCGACAACAGACACACAAAATACATGAATGGATTAGTGTTGAGCCTCCCTCTGGTCAGTGGGCTGCTCCAATTGTAATTGTCCCAAAGCAGTCAGGGGTTCTTTGTAGATTACCGTATGCTAAATAAGCTAGCGATCAAAGACGCCTATTCTCTCCAGTTTTTTTTTCTCCAGGGTGCCCCCACCCTGTTAAAACATAACTCTGGTTTATCACACCTGAGTTAAATTTCTCTAGCCACACCCAGGCCTGATTACTGCCACACCTGTTTGCAATCAAGAAATAAATTAAATTGGACCTACCTGACAAAATGAAGTAGACCACAATATCCTCAAAGGCTAGACATTGTGCTGAGATCCAAAGAAATTCAAAAACGAATGAGAAAGAAAATAATTTAGATCTATTAGTCTGGAAAAGATTATAAAGCCATTTATAAAGCCTTGGGACTGCAGCGAACCACAGTGAGAGTCATTATCTACAAATGGCAAAAATATGGAACAGTGGAGAACCTTCCCAGGATTGGCCGGCCGACCAAACTTACCCCAAGAGTGCAGCGACAACTCATCCAAGATGTCACAAAAGACCCCACAACAACATTCAAAGAACTGCAGGCCTCACTTGCTTCAGTTAAGGTGAGTGTTCATGACGCCACCATAAAAAAGAGACTGGGCAAAAAAAAAAGGTTTGCCTGGCAGAGTTTCAAAAAGAAAACCACTGCTGGGCAAAAAGAATATAAAGACTCATTCCAGTTTTGCTTGATGTTTTTTGTGCAAGAAAACATCTTGATGACCCCCAAGACTTTTAGGAAAATACTCTGTGGAACAGAGGTGAGTAGTAATGCGTTACATTTACTCCTTTACATTTACTTGAGTAACTTTTTGAAAAATATGTACTTCTATGAGTAGTTTTACTGCACCATACCTTTTACTTTTATTTGATCAGATTTGTGATGAAGGAACACTACTCTTACTCCGCTATATTTGGCTACACTTGACTCGTTACCTTTCTAACCATTTATTCTACACATGCTCATCATCAATCAGATGCAGCAACAATAATCACATGACTCAGTTTGACCAATCAAGTCATCAGCTGGTGTTCTATAAATTTATATACTCGCATACACTTGCCCACTCTCCACCGCGTTATGCTCTTCTCGGACCCCGGATTAAACTCCGCACCTTGCTTTTATAATGCGGAGCAAGCCCGAGATTCTATTAATGTTAATCATCACCAGACGGCCCGCATAGGCGACCCTCCCTTCGCACACCTGCAGAAGGGGTCCCGCCTACTTAGGGAGCCTACGAAGTGAGTGAGGGGCGATAATAGATTTGGGCGCACATTCATCACAGGCGCACACCGTGACAGTGGCATAAAAGTAGCACTGCATTTCAGAAAAAGAACATTATATCAACAGTAAAATATGGTGGTGGTCGTGTGATGGTCTGGAGCTGTTTTGCTGCTTCAGGACCTGGAAGACTTGCAGTGATAAATGGAACCATGAATTCTGCTGTGTACCAAAATATCCTGAAGGAGAATGTCCGGCCATCTATTTGTGACCTCAAGTTGAAGTGAACTTGGGTTATGCAGCAGGACAATGATCCTAAGCACACCAGCAAGTCCACTTCTGAATTGTTGAAGAAAAACAAAACAAAGTCTTTGGAGTGGCGTAGTCAAAGTCCTGACCTGAATCCAATTGAGATGCTGTGGCATGACCTTAAAAAGGTGGTTCATGCTCGAAAACCCTCCATGTCTGTGCATGTCTGTGGTACCAACAAAACCACAAAAACTCCCCAGTATCTGAAGGATTTTTTTCCTTTTCCAAAGTTCACCTTCAGTTTGATCCAGGATTTCACAAGTCCTGAACTCAAACACCATCGCCCACCGGACATGCCCTGCCTGCCTCCTGCTTCTCAAACAAACAAACAAACAAACAGAATTTCTGTTTTATATAGATATATTCAATTTATATATATATATATATATATATATATATATATATATATATATATATATATTAATATATATATATATATATATATATATATATATATATATATATATATATATATAATATATATAAAATCTGATTTGTTAAGATGAACTGTACATACTTACACATATTAAGCAGACCATCTGGGGCCATCTTCAGCAACAGTGAGTGGTTTCCATGTGATGAGAACTCCAAACAGAAATAGAGCAACAGAATGGATTAGGTAGGTCCAAACATTAAGCAATTAGTGCAGTGTTTTTCTGTTGAGGTTTATGGAACTAACATTAATTACAAGCCAATTACATCATTATAATAATGACTGAAAATTTCATGTTGTTTATAGAAATATTAAATATTAAATGTTCGATTTGACATTATTCAAATTTTGCACACCTGTGTCCACTATAAGCCCTGATAACCTCTTGTCACACCCAGTTTAACAATCAGTCTATTACAGAGATAGTACTACTTAGGGCTGTAATGGGATTTAAAATCAGCCCTGGACTTTTGCCTAGACAGTGTAACAAACCACCTATTATTATTTGAAATAGTAACTAGCTGATAACAGAATCAGGGTAGAATAAGAACCACCAGAGGACAATATATTATGTAAACGAAAGTGTATGTACATTTATTGTTCTGCGCACACCATTCACACCACTTAGAGTCCTTGAGCTCTTTTAAACAATGTCCAGATGAAAACGATAACGTCCCGGGATGCGCTTTGGCCTACTCTAGTAGTTCTCCGGATGCGCGTCCCCTTTAATGGCGGAGCGGCGGACGCCGAAGATCCCTCCTCCCATACGTTGCCCAAACGCCACACGCAATGCGCTGATATGCTGTAGAACAGAAGTCGCAGGAGGAAGAGACATATAGGTAGAAAAAAAAAAACCTCCTGCGTAACCACAACAGTCGGAATACACGTCAATACACTCGGCGGTGTGTTACAGTAAAATGCCACGGCGGGCCCTACACACACAAACACTCATTTAACCACATACTCACATGCGATTGGGACACACTATATCCCACACTTGGGTTCACGATATGCTATAAGCATTCACCATACACGTTAGCTGTGAGCATTAGTCGTCTGGTTGCTGCTATTTGCTTAGCCTAGCCTCTCTTTTTTTATTATTTAACTGGGGAGGCTTCCCACAGGAGCCCATAACCAGGCAACCACCTGTTACACCCCCTCGGAAGAAGGCGTGACCGCGCCGTTAAAGGGTTTTAAATTAGCCACATGAACCGTGAATGTTCCTGCTTGATTTACCAATTCCACTTGGTAATTGACATGTATTGGTGTTGAGTGCCTTTTTGATTAAGGCTGGTCCTTTCCATTTCGGAGCGAGTTTGGCCATGTGCGAGTCCTCTGCCTGAGACTGGGGAAAAGCGCGGACCCACACGTGTTCACCCTCATTAAACTTGGCTGCTCGTCGTCTTTCGCCTGGCGCTCCTGGGCACGGGCTACATTGCTTCGGACAACTTGAAACAGTGCTTCCTGACGCCTGAAG
This sequence comes from Clarias magur, assembly GCA_013621035.1. Taxonomy (NCBI): domain Eukaryota; kingdom Metazoa; phylum Chordata; class Actinopteri; order Siluriformes; family Clariidae; genus Clarias; species Clarias magur. The sequence continues at coordinate 1,322,733 of QNUK01000018.1, forward strand.
TCTGGGGAGATGTTTCGATGCTGCATTCTCTCTAATGGCCCCTTCAGCTTGCGCCCCAGTGCTATCTTCGCTGGGGTGTAACCAGTGCTTTCCTGCCAGGCCGTATTGATGAAAAACTGAAACTCCTGAAGCCATTGGTCCCGCTGCTTGTGGTTTTCTTTGACAAACGCAGCGATCAGGAACTTCAATGTCTGATTAGTTCGTTCCGTGATGTTGGTCTGTGGATGATAGGCCGTGGTGAGCTTCAGGGTCACCGTCGGAACCCTGTCAGAAACCAGGTAAGCTGGTGTGCCCCACCGTGTGAAAATCTCCCTAGTTAAAATGTTGGCTATGCTGTGAGCTTTTGCTGTTTTCACGCTCTGAGAAATGGGGAATGAAACGATGGTACCAACCAGCCAGACCTAGGAAGCGCTGTAGCTCCTTAAGGTTGCAGGGAACGGGGTAAGTTTGTATGGCTGCTATTTTGGATTCTTCTGTTTTTATACCTTCACCAGATATGACATGCCCCAGAAAGGAGAGAGATGCCTGGCAGAGGTTGCATTTTTTTAAGTTGAGTGTGAGACCAGCAGCTTCAAGGAAAGAAAATACCTGTCGGAGGTGGTTAAGATGAGTACTGGGGTCCTTTGAGTAAATGACAATGTCATCAATGTAAACAAATCAGTACTTCCCGATGGCCTCTGCCAGAATGGAAGTCATAAGCATGAAAAGTTGCTCCAACATTTTTCAGGCCAAAGGGAAGACGGAGAAATTCATATTTATTGTTCTTTGTGACGAAAGCTGTCTGGATGCATCGTCACCTGCCAATATCAACTGCGTAGATCTAAAGAGCTGAACACCGTAGCTCCGTAGACCGCTTCCAAGATCTCGTGGACCTGGGGCATAGGGAAGCCGTCCAACTGTGTTTTGCTGTTGAGAGCTCTAAAGTCCACACAAAAACGGGTCCCGCCATCTTTTTTTCCAACTAGCACGACAGGGGAAGCCCATGGCGGGGTAAATGGTCTGATGATCCCTGCTTCCAGCATTTTGGTGACTTCTTTCTCTACAACCTGCTGCTTGTGGACAGGGACAGGGTAAGCTCTTTTCCTGACTGGTCTTGGTGGTGTAGATATAGTGGGTTATTACCTTGGTGTGGCCAATTTGATCGGTGCATACTGTCGGCCACTCTAACAACAGCTCCTGCAACTGATACTTGTTTTCCTCTGACACGGAGGCGTTGCTTACCAGGTTGGAGATGGTTGAGTTGGTGAAGTCAGACACTTGGGGCAATGGATTGGCCACATAAAGGGAGACTTGGCCGTGAGTGGAAGGACACAGTGGGAAATATTCTCCTTCTCTACCTGGGATAGTGTAGGAACGCTGGCTAAAATTAATCTGTACGTCTGCCTCCATTAAAAAATCCAACCCTAGCACACAGGGGAATGTAAGGTCACGGTCCCTCATAATAAACAGGCAGACCTCAGACACTACTGCCTGTAAGGAGCATTGGGCATGTAGTTTGCCTATTGCAGCCTGTACTAAGCCATTAGCCAGTGAGAATGACTGCCCTCTTGCTGAGTGCCACTTTTCGGTTGGTCTCTTTATCCTCTTCCACATGGTCGCGGTTATAAGGGAGAAAGTGTTGCCTGTGTCGATGACTGCTGTACAGGGAATATGGTTTAAGGTGAGCTGTACCATCAGCAGAGCAGGGCCGGCCTGGGCAATACTGAGGCTGGTGGGTCTTTTGCCCTCCTTCATCTGTTTAGGTGTTGGGACGTGGTTTTGCCTTTGCCTGAACGCTTTGGCGGCGTAAAAATCCCTCTCTACCAGTGTTCCTATTCACTAGTGAATAGCTCACTAGTGGTGGTTACGGTGCTCCGCAGCAGGCTGGCAATGTGAGGATTGCAGTTCCTCAGTGTTGCTTGCACAATCTCTCTCTCTGTCATCCCTGGTTACAACCTCAGGCACAGGGCACGATATTGAAAGGTGAAATCCCTTATGCTTTCATCAGGGTGCTGGAGCTGCTCCCTCAGACGCTTCTCAGCCTCGACTTCATGGTCTTCTGTGAGGAATGCCTTCAGCAGCGCTGATTTAAATGACGCCCAGCTCCTGGCTCCTTTGTAGTGTGGGAGAGTACAGAGGGGAGTGTAGTTAGTATTTCCACGTCAGAGAGTGGATGTGTAGCTAAGTATTCCTTGCACCTTTCCACAAAAGGTATGGGATTTTCTCCCTTAGTACCACCAAACCTGGGGAAATCCAACTCCACAGGGGCCTTGAAGGTAGTAGCATGTGAACAACTATTCGGAAAGGGGGGATGAGGAGTGCACCCTGACCGAGGGAAAGGAGTGGACGTAGCGGCTGGTTAAGCACTTATCATGGCCTTCAATTGCAAGTCTCGCATTTTCATGCACTCTACCACGGACTGACAAACATCATTAAGCTGCTCTTCACACTGCTTTTTTACCATCTGACATAGTTGTTGCATCATATCCATTCGCTGGGAGAGTTTATCGTCCAGTGCCTGCAGAGTCATTTCTAGCTGGCTAAGGCAAGTTGCCAGCACCAGGGAAATGAGGCTTTGATCGTCCTCTGTGTCAACGGGTGGAGGAGGAGGAGGCAGCTGCTCATCATCGAGTGGAGGTTCCATCTTCTCGTCACCTCATGGGCCTTCGCCATTCACCTCGGAATCTTCCTCATCATCAGTGTCTAGATAAAGAGTGTTAATAAGATCTTGGATGGGTTCACGTCTAGTCACGAAAGGGCCTGCAGTCCTTGAGCTCTTTTAAACAATGTCCAGATGAGAACGATAACATCCCGGGACAGGCTTTCGTCTACTCTAGTAGTCCTCCGGACGCGCGTCCCCTTTAATGGCGGAGCGGCGGACGCCGAAGATCCCTCTTCCAGTATGCTGCCCAAACGCCACACACGATGTGCTGACACTGGAGAACAGAAGTCGCAGGAGGAAGAGACATATAGGTAGAAAAAAAATCCTCCTGCGTAACCACAACAGGAGGAATACACGTCAATACACTCGGTGGTGCATAACAGTAAGATGCAACGGTGGGCCCTACACACAAACACTCATTTAACCACATACTAACACGCGATTGGGACACACTATATCCAGCACTTGGGTTCACGATATGCTATAAGCATTCACCATACACGTTAGCTGTGAGCATTAGCCGTCTGGTTGCTGCTATCCACTTAGCCTAGCCTCTCTTCTTTTATTATTTAACTGGGGAGGCTTCCCACAGCGCTCCCGGTGGCCGGGAGCCCGTAACCAGGCAACCGCCTGTTACAACAGGAGAATTATGATAGAAATCTTGAACAATTTGAATACTGTGAAACAGTTAATTTTCTTTCGTTATTTTACTCTCAATCAAAAGAAAATTATGGAAATTTGTATGACGTGAAAAATGTGTATGAATTAAAATCGTTTGATAAGCAAGCTGAGGGCGACGGTGGCAAGGAAAAACTCCCTGGTATGGCAAGAGGAAGAAACTTTTAGAGGACAGCTGTCTGCATCAGCCGAGGCCAGGAATGTGTCATTCCCACGAAGCACAGACAGACACAAGTGGTTCTCTTGCTACTGTTTTTTTTTTTTTAACTTCTGTCCAAATCCACCATGAAAACTAAACACACAGTATTAAAAGAAAGTACAAACTATGTTAGCTTAACATAAAAAATAGCATGCACAGTATGTGGAATACTATTTTACCAAAGTAGAATACAGACAAAAAACAAATAAATACCTCATTGCCTGCATCCTAGCAAAGGAAATAGTCTTCTGGTCTTAGCTGATTCACTTATAAGAGTTCACATCAAATTACAAGTGTACAAGTGTCACTTAATAGTTTCTATTCTTTTTTCTGTACGAGAGAAGGCCAACCGTTTTACACCCTCTCATACTGACACCTCAAAGCAAAAGTCACTTAAATGCTTAATAATGATATTGGGCTTAGAAAATGCCAGTAAACCAAAAAAATCATGTTTTAATATAATTGTGACAGAAACAGACCGTCTTTATGGTAAAGTGGAACCATCCCCAGTTACCAAATGTATCCCAAGAAGACAAGATTGGGTATCCATGGTCCACAGGTCCAGAGGGGAGAGGGGGTCTTGATCATTGGCAGCTCATGTGTAGCTCGACAGAGAGAAAGGGAGAGGGGAAAGAGAAGAGAAGAGAAGAGAAGAGAAGAGAAGAGAAGAGAAGAGAAGAGAAGAGAAGAGAAGAGAAGAGATAACAGTTAGGTATGGTCACAGTCACGTAATGTATAAGGTGAATGTATATTTAGAGGTCTCTCGCTAGAGCATTCTGAACTAACTGTTGCTTGGTTATAAACCTATTGAACAACCAGACAGTAAGGTGTTACAAGAGTCCAAACTAGAGGTAACAAATTTTTTGGCATAGTTTATTGACAATATATTTCTTATTTTGGCATTATTTCTGAGATGAAAAAATGCCATCCTGGTAATATTATCTACATGAGCTTCAATGAAAGTCTGAAATCTATAATCACACAAAGGTCTTTTACTGTTGCACTTGATGGAACAGAAAGCCATCCAAAGTTAGTGTGATCAAAAAGTTTGCTTCTTGCATGTGATGATTTAGCAGAAGGAAGTTAATTAACATCCTGTCTCTTATGTCCTTTACACATTGGTCAACTTTATTGAGTTGTTTTTTCTCATCTGTTTTTGCTGAGACATACTGTAACTGTATGAAAACAATGATCTCCCAAAAACTATCCATATCACTTCATGAAATAATGGACTGGGTTGGTAAATTGGACTCGTGCCTCTGTCTCAGAAAGCCGACCAGGAAGTCACTTCCCACGAAAGCACTCCTGTCTCCCCTCCATGAAGGAATGATCAGGAAGGGCCTCTGCAGCATCTTCTTAAAGGGGCATTGATGCTGTCGTCATTCTATTGTGGGAAATCCGGACAAATGCTTTCCAGTAAAAGGGGGCACCCATTAGCATGGCAAGAAACTCTGGGAGCAATGCCCATTACTCCCCATAATGCTTGTCCATTAATGCAAGGCTCATTGGGTTCAGGTATTGGTGAATTCAGGACCTAATCAACTCTGCTCATGTCAAAGCCCTCAGAATCTCCTTCCTACCTGTAGAACCTCTAATCAATGTTCAGGCCCTCAATGGGAGTTCTCTATCATCAGTCACCCATAGAACCCATTTGCTATTACCAAGAGTGTCAGGCAATTTAAAGGTATTATTTGTAATGGGTAAAAGCAAAAATTATGCCTATATGCAGATGACTTGTTGTTATATGTGACTGATCTTGCAGCCTCTATTCCTGTTATTTTAACCATTTTGGGTAATTTCGGTTCTTTCTCTGGGTATATACTAAATTTGCACAAGAGTGAATACTACTTAGTCAATAACAGTGCTTTACAACTTCAGCATCTAAACCTGACTTTTAAACTCAATTGTTCAGGCTTTAAATATCTTTGTATTACAGTGACTCATTCTCTATCTGACCTTTCTCATGCCAACTTCTCCTCTCTTATTTCTGATCGGAAAAATTAACGCAGTTAAAATGACCATTCTTCCTAAATTTCTTTATTTTTTTCAATCACTTTCTTTATTTTTCCCTAAGTACTTTTTGGATTCCTTGGATGAAATCATAATCTCTTTTCTTTGAGCTGAGAAACCTCCTAGAATCCGTAAGACTTTACTACAGAAATGTAGACTTAGTGGTGGACTAGCTCTGTCTAATCTTCTAATTTACTACCGGGCTGCACATATTCAAAAAATAAATTTTTGGATAAACTCATCTGAATCCCCATAGTGTAAATTAGTGTTACTGTCTTGTAGACCATCCTCCATATTAGCATTACTTTGCACTTCCTTTCCAATCAACCCACTCAATACACTGATAACCCAGTGGTACTTAATACACTTAAGATTTGGTATCAGTTTAGACGGCACTTTAAATTTGGATCTGCGTCAGCAATGTTTTCCCTGTCACTTCTAGATTCACAATTTTCATCATGGCACGACAAACTAGTCTGTTCTTCGAGTATGAGCTGCCTACAGCTCCTTTCTTTTGTTACCAGCAAGTTTGCAACTTTGTATCCAACTGTTTTCCCAATTTTCCTTTTATACCTCCCAAGCAGCCCTGGGAATGTTTGATCACATTTAATCCGTATCAGTGAGGTGTGATTTCAAGAATATATCATTTTATCTTATCATTTCGTGATTGTAAAATCACTAAAACCAGATCTGCTTGGGAAAGTAAATTGGGTCCATTATTGAGTCCATTATTCCAAATCAAGGCTAGTTGAAATATTTCCTGATGTTGAGGATAGATGTGACAGGTGACATGCCTCTGCTTGTAATATAAGTCATATGTTCTTTTTGTGCCCAAACTTTTGAACATGTTTTTTCAATCTCATGTCCACTGTACTTGGGGTACAGTTGAAGCCATGTCCATTAACTGCTATATTTGGCATTACAGATTATTCAGTTCCACAGAGCTCTGCACATAAAGCCTTCTCATCTTTGTTGGCCAGACGTTCCATACTTTTACATTGGAAGTCCATTAAGTGTCCCTCTATCTCTCAGTGGATTAAAGATTTATTATTTTTTCTTAAGCTAGAGAAGATAAAATACACACTGAGAGGTTCTACTAATATGTTCTTTCACAAATGGCAACCATTTATTGCTTATTTCGCAAATTTACAGGTACTGCCTGAATGATTATTTAAACTAGGTCATGCATCGGAGTGTACGTAACACAGATTTGTTTGAGCTGAAGGATGCGGTGAATCAAGTGATTCCAGAGATGATCCTTGTACACCCTGTAGTTGGCTAATGGCTTTTTTCGAGTTTAAAGCAGAAGTTGATGTGCAAATTCCCAGATAACTCGACAGTGTGTGTGTGTGTTTAGGTTTTAGCGTATGTTCCGGGTTTGTGGGTAGTTTTTCATTTTTCTTCTCATGTTATCTATAATAGTAATAATAATACATTTAATTCAGTGACTTTTAATATATTTGTGTATGACAATTGTTCAATAAAAAACTTTAGGGAAAAAACTGTGTCAGGCAATCAGTCTGATGAAATCTACTTGATTATGGATAGGTCCCACACTGCCATCATCCTCTGTGTTTCCTGGCTCTTCAGAACCCAGAAGAGCCACCAAGATCCGTCTCTATTCACTAACACCTCAATCGAGGGAGGCTATGAACAAATACAGTATGTCACAAAAGTGAGCACACCCCTCACATCTCCGCAAATATTTAGTAATATCTTTTCATAGGACAACACTGCATAAATGACTCTTTGACACAATGAAAAGTAGTCAGTGTAAGGTTTGTATAGCAGTGTAAATTTAATGTCGCCTCAAAATAACTTAAAATACAGCCAATAATAGCTGAAAGTGAGTCCAAAACCTAAGTGAAAATGTACAAATTCAGCACAATTAGTCATTTTCCTTCCCATTTGTCATGTGACTCATTAGTGTTACACTGTCGGAGGTGTCTCCAGATAGCAGGTGAGTTAAATTTGGTATAAAAGCTCTTCCACTCTCTCAACCTGTCCACTGAATGTTCAACATGGCACCTCTTGTCAAACAACTCTCAGAAGACCTGAAAAAACAAATTGTTGCTTTACATAAAGATGGCCTAGGCTATAAGAAGATCACCAACACTCTGCAACTGTGCTGCAGCACAGTGGCCAAGACCATCCAGCGCTTTAATAGCAGAGGTTCTTCTCAGAACAGGCCTCGCCATGGTTGGCCAAAGAAACTGAGTGCATGTTCTCAGCGTCAAATCCAAAGATCGGCTTTGTAAAACTGACAGATGAGTGCGTCTAGCATTGCTGCAGAGATTGAAGGGATGGGAGGTCAGTCTGTCAGTGCTCAGACCGTACGCTGCACACTGCATTAAATTGCTCTGCATGGTTGTCGTCCTAGAAGGAAGCCTCTTCTAAAGATGATGCACAAGAAAGCTCACAAACAATTTGCTGCAGACATGCAAACTAAGAACCAGGATTACTGGAACCGTGTCCTGTGGTCTGATGAGACCAAGATAAACCTATTTGGTTCAGATGGTGTCAAGCGTGTGTGGCGGCAACCAGGTGAGGACTACAAAGTGTGTCTTGCCTACTGTCAAACATGGTGGTGGGAGTGTCATGATCTGGGGCTGCATGAGTGCTGGCATTGGGGAGCTACAGTTCATTGAGGGAAACATGAATTCTTACATGTACTGTGACATACTGAAGCAGAGCATAAGCCCCCCCCTCTGGAAACTGGGCCAAACACACCTCCAAGATGACCACTGGCTTGCTAAAGAGGCTGAGGGTAAAGGTGATGCACTGGCCAAGCGTGTCTCCAGACCTAAACCCCATAGAACACCTCTGGGACATCCTGAAAAGGAACGTGGAGGAGCACAAGGTGTCAAATGCCCACCACCTCCGTGATGTTGTGATGGAGGAGTGGAAGAGGATTCGAGTGGCAACCTGTGAAGCTCTGGTCAACTCCATTTCCAAGAGAATTCAAGCCGTGCTGGAAAATGATGGTGGTCACATTTCACATTTTCACTTAGGGGTGTACTCACTTTTGTTGCCAGGATTTCAGGTATTATTGGCTGAATTTTTAGTTATTTTGAGGGGACAATGAATTTACACTGCTATACAAACTTTACACTGACTACTTTTCATTGTGTCAAAGAGTCATTTATGCAGTGGTGTCCTATGAAAAGATATAACTAAATATTTGCAGAAATGTGAGGGGTGTACACACTTTATATCATACTGTATATTACTGAGTCTCTCACATATTATCATAAATAATGTTGTGACTAGACATTATGACGTAAAACATCTACATATCTAATTCATCTACGTGGAAAACATGTTCATCTTTTTATGCACTCTGGAGGAGCATCGGGATGCATGTACACAGGAACCGTCTCCAGTCACCACACGCATCCCAAGTACACAGGGCCTCCATGTGATGAGATCTCCAATCAGAACCGGGGTACCATGATGCTTCAGACAGGTCCAGACATATATGGCAGGCATGTACGCAGAGGGGTGTAACAGAAAGAGTCTTTATTTTAAACAACTCAAAAACAGACAAACGAACAAAGGAACCAAAACAACAAACTAAAACTAGGGCTCAGGAAAAACACAGGAACAAGAACTGAACACAGGGACCCAGGAGCTGACATGGGAACCAGGAGCTGACACAGTGAACTGACAGAACTAGGGATGAGGAAACATGGAGCCGGAGCTAACTAAAGACACAGAGGGGAACTAGAGCCTGGAGAGACAGGACTAGACAGGATGGGTTAGTGAGGTTAGTAGCTACATGGAACACTGGGGACACTGGATGCTGACCTAACTGGGTTAGTGGCTAATGGGGTTAGTACTGACCTAGGGGACCGGAAGACAAAAGGCAGGGCACACATGGGGCTATACCAAACTAGCGGCTAATCTACTAGTGACCAGAACCACTAGCAGTCAATTCCACTAGAGGCTAGCCTACTGGAGGCTAACCCTACTAGGGGCTAACCCTACTAGCCGTCAAGGCCTACTAGTGGCTAACCCTGCTAACGGCTAAGCCCTCATGTGGCTACACATTCAAAGGAAAGCTTTAAACACAGAACTAAACAAAGAAGACACTGGGAGGACAGAACAGTACTTACACTGTACACAGGAGGAGACACAGCCTAACTACACACTGAACAGAGCAGCTCCATGAATCCACAGACACAAGGAACATCAAGAAAACAAAACTAGAGCCCTCTGAAAACAAAGGTTACAAAACATAAACCAAATATAAACTTAAAGTAACAAAAAGGAATGCCCACATGATGGTAATACAAACAAACATTCAACAAACAAAACCCAACAAATCAACAGACCAAACAATGCTCGACCCAGTTTCCCAGAACAAACTGCTATTTATAGAAGCTTTAACGAGCCACCTCAGTTCAGGTGAGCACTCATCACCTGACTGAGGTGGCTTCTGGGAAACTGAGTCAACCAACAAAAACTACAGAGAGACAGACATGAACAGTGATCTCTAGTGGAGGTTCCTAACACTCAGAGCCAATGCAGTATGGATAAGATAGGGGTAATGTGCTCGTATCTTCTGGTTCTAGTGAGGACTGTCACTGCTGCATTCTTAACTAACAGAAGCTTGTTTATGCACCTAGTTGAACAACCTAAAACCGACAGTAAGGCTTTACAATAGTCTAACCTAGGGGTATGAACTAATGACTACACAAAGCATGAACGAATGACCACAGTCATGTCACTGGCAAAATTATGTGATTCATGTCGTGCATTCCTGCATAGTCATGGGTCAACAGAGTAAACAGCAGAGGACTAGCAACACAGAACTGGGGGGGTCCAAATGCGTAGTGTGATGGTGCTGGTGCTGGTGTTCCCACTCTGGACTACCTAAGGTCTTACAGTCAGGAAGCCTATGATTCAAATGTAGCGGGGAGATATTTAGCAAGTTCAGAATGATTGTGGTGAATGTTGAACCGTAATCTATGATGATGTGTAAACTGTGAGGGGTCCAGTAAGAGGGGAAGGGTCTTGATGTGGTTCATGATGAGACCTTCTAAGCACTTCATGGTGGTTGGTGTAATGAGATGGTAGTCATTGAGGCAGGACACTGGAGACTTCTTGCATACACGGATGATGGTGGTGGCTTGAAGCACATTGGTATGATGGTGTTGCTCTGAGCGATATATTGCAGATGTTAGTAAAAATATCTCCTAGCTGGTTTGCAAATTCTCTGAGCACTCAGTCAGGAATACTGTGGGGTCTAGCTGCCTTCTGTCTGTCTGGAGGAGTGGTCTTCCTCGCCGCCATGCCATTCTGCAAAAAGTATTGCAGAACAGTTGGAAGAGAGACATCACTCTGACAGTCTGGTAATGTTATTCTGTCACTGCCACATGTACCATGTGTTGCTGCGGTGGATTCTTTGGGCATGTACATGCTTTGCCTCTGGGACAGTTTGCCCTTCATGCTCTTAGGCCTACCTTGTCATCTTTTTTGAATGTGGTCAACAGGTCAATAGCAGCACCTCTGCAGTTGGTAGCTTCCTGTTTTTCGTATTGTTCCCGCGAAAGTTCCTCGTCTGTTTGAAACAGCGTTTTATATTATATTTTGTTTAGTTTTTTATAATTATATATTTTTCCCGTTTTTACGCTTTAATACTACTGGACTTTATCCGATTTTTTGCGCTTTTTGGGAGAACGCGCGTATCATCTGACCAACAACAACCGAATCCATCACCAAATAATCACAACTCCGGCCCTGACGGAGAAGATAGTAGCATTAGAGGAGCGCATCCAGACTTTAGAGAGGGTTAGAGAGCGCGAGAGCAGCGTTAATCCTGTAGTGGAAAGTCTGGGTGCCACAGGTGGAGATAATCATCCCCCGACTCCGGCAGTAGAGCCCTCACAGCGGGGCGAGTGGGTGACGACTCGGCGGCATACTCGTTCAGCCAAAGCTAACGCTAAGGCTAGCCCACCGGAGCACACCTCTTCTGCGCTTCACGTGTCCAACAGGTTCGCTCTCCTCACTGATGCACCCGCTGAGAAACCTGAAAGAGCTCTGGTTATAGGAGACTCTATACTGAGACACGTGAAATTAGCTAGGCCTTTAGGGGCGCCAGCGGCAGTGGTCAGGTGTATCCCGGGAGCCAGAGCACCGGACATAGCAGGTAATCTTAGAGCTCTAAGTCAGCATAGGTTCTCTAAGATAGTGGTACATGCTGGAGCTAACGATATACGCCTTCGTCAGTCAGAGGTTAGTAAGAGTAACTTTACAGAGGTGTTTAAAATAGCGAAGGCGATGTCCGAAGAAGTAGTTTGCTCTGGTCCCATCCCAATGAGACGTGGCGACATAGCTTACAGCAGGTTATGGTCGCTGAACCGCTGGATGTCCAGGTGGTGCTCCGAAAACAACGTGGGCTTCATTGACAATTGGAAGACTTTTGAGGGCAAAACTGGCCTGTTAGGGCGGGACGGTGTCCATCCCACTCGGGAAGGTGCTGCTCTCATTTCTTGTAGTATAGCACATAGTCTCAGAAGAGGCCTAGTTAATCGGTGACAATCCAGAGCCAAGGCCAGGGAGCAGACAGACAGGCTAAACCAACCGTCTGCTAGCTGCATAGAGTCGTCACTCAGGGTTCATCAGATTGAGACTGTGTCTGTTCCCCGAGATAAACATAAACATACATTTAGAAAGACTCAGAAAGTCTGTTTTAGTAATTTAATTAACATAGACACCACAAACTCAGATCACACTGAATGCGCAGCCAGCACCTCTGATCTGAAGCTAGGACTGTTAAATATTAGATCTCTCGCATCTAAAGCAGTTATTGTTAATGAAACTATCACAGATCAGGAGCTTGACATATTATGTTTAACAGAAACCTGGATTAAACAGGACGAGTATGTGGCTCTAAATGAAGCTAGTCCTCCTGGATACAGCTACATACACCAGCCTCGGCTAACTGGTAGAGGAGGAGGAGTCGCAGTTATTTATAACGATAATCTGTCTCTCGTACAAAAACACAGTTTTAAATCTAATGCATTTGAAGCTCTCTATAGTAACATAAAGTCAGCTCAGTCAATCCCGCTAATCATCATTTACAGACCCCCTGGGCCGTACTCGGAGTTTCTCTGCGAATTTGCAGATTTCCTTTCAAACCTTGTTGTTTCTGTAGATAAAGCGTTAATTGCTGGAGACTTTAATATTCATTTTGAGAATCCAGAAGACCCTCTGAGAACAGCATTCTTGTCCATACTGGACTCAGTAGGAGTAAATCAGTGTGTAGTAGGACCCACTCATAAAGCAGGTCACACTTTGGATTTAATATTATCCTTCGGATTAAGTATAGGAAATATAACCACAATTCCACAGTCTGAAGTTATCTCAGATCACTACCTTGTCTCGATTAAAGCGTGTTATAGTAATAATGTACGCACAGCACCGCGCTTCCACCTTAAACGTACATTTACATCAAATACCGCACAGAGCTTTATCAATAATCTTCCAGAATTATCTACTTTGATTGGATCGCCATCTGACTTCACAGAACTCGAACAGGCGAATGAATATCTAGAGTCAGCACTTCGTTATAGCTTAGATAATATCGCTCCAGTTAAAAAGAAAATGATTAGAGATAAGAAACTCGCTCCTTGGTATAATGACCACACACGTGCTTTAAAACAAACCGCTCGCAAATTCGAACGTAAATGGCGCCAAACTAAATTGATAGTATTCAAAATAGCTTGGAAGGAGAGCATCCTGAACTATAAAAAAGCTCTCAGTGATGCTAGATCAACATATTTCTCCACTCTAATAGAAAATAACAAAAACAACCCGAGATTTTTATTTAATACCGTAGCTAAATTAACTAAAAACAAGACCACTGCAGAAATCTCCACAACATCATCATGCAGTAGTGAGGATTTCATGAACTTTTTCAATAATAAAATCATAAATATTAGGCAAAAAATTCAGGCTTTGAAACCAGACAATTTAAATAATTCAGATGATCTAACCACATCACATCAGAACTTAGAACACTTTACTCCCCTTGAAGCGAGGGAACTAATTTCACTCATCTCTTCTTCAAAATCGTCAACCTGTATATTAGATCCTATACCGACACATTTTCTCAAGCAGATAGTACCAGCAATAATAGAACCCCTGTTGAAAGTAATTAACTGTTCACTCAGTAGTGGGTATGTCCCCAAATCCTTTAAATTAGCCGTTATTAAACCGCTAATCAAGAAACCTGACCTTGACCCCTGTCTGCTTTCTAATTACAGGCCGATATCAAACCTTCCGTTTATCTCCAAGATTTTGGAAAAGGTAGTATCACAGCAGCTATGTTCACATCTACACAGAAATAGCATAAATGAACTGTATCAGTCAGGATTTAGGCCTCATCACAGCACAGAGACAGCACTTGTTAAAGTAGTAAACGACCTCCTATGGGCCTCTGATCAGGGTTGCGTCACTATACTTGTGTTACTGGACCTCAGTGCAGCTTTTGACACCATTGATCATAGTATTCTCCTTCACAGATTAGAAAAGGTAGTTGGAATTAAGGGAACTGCCCTCTTGTGGCTCAGATCCTACTTGACTGATCGTTATCAGTTTGTAGATTTAGATGGTGACCATTCCTCATGTTCTCAAGTGGAGTTTGGTGTTCCACAGGGCTCAGTTTTAGGCCCACTGCTTTTTTCCCTTTACATGCTTCCTCTGGGCAACATAATTCGTAAACATGGTATTAGTTTTCATTGTTATGCTGATGACACACAATTATATGTCTCAGCAAAACCAGATGAGAAAAACCAGTTTGCTAAAATTGAGCAGTGTGTGCAGGACATAAGAGATTGGATGTTAATTAATTTTCTTCTGCTTAATCCTGATAAGACAGAAGTTCTAGTCATAGGACCACAAGTAGCTAGAAGTAAGCTTTCTGATCAGACTGTAACTTTAGATGGCCTTTCTGTTCCATCAAGTGCAACAGTTAAAGACCTCGGTGTGATTATAGATTCCAGCCTTTCGTTTGAAGCTCATGTAGATAATATCACCAGGATAGCTTTCTTTCACCTTAGAAATATTGCCAAGATAAGAAACATATTGTCACTAAATGATGCAGAAAAACTAGTTCATGCTTTTATCACCTCTAGGTTGGACTATTGTAACGCCTTACTGTCTGGTTGTTCAACTAGGTGTATAAACAAGCTTCAGTTAGTACAGAATGCAGCAGCGAGAATCCTCACTAGAACCAGAAGATACGAGCACATCACCCCTATCTTATCTACACTGCATTGGCTCCCTGTGAAATTTCGCATCGATTTCAAGATACTACTTTTGACATTTAAAGCACTAAATGGTCTCGCGTCCACAGTATTTGAGTGAACTGTTAGTGTCTTACGATCCGCCACGCCTACTTCGATCAAAGGATGCAGGCTGCCTGTCAGTACCACGTATTATTAAAACTACAGCAGGGGGCAGAGCTTTTTCTTACAAAGCCTCAAAGTTATGGAATAGTCTTCCTGTTAATGTTCGGGACTCAGACACAGTCTCAGTGTTTAAGTCTAGGCTAAAAACTTATTTATTTAGCCAAGCATTTTTGTAAATAGATTAACCTTAGGTAAAGGAGCACATCTGGGGGACTCATGGACGTAGAGTATTCTGGTGAACTGGTATGTTTAGATGCTGTCC
Organism: Clarias magur; assembly: GCA_013621035.1. NCBI lineage: Eukaryota > Metazoa > Chordata > Actinopteri > Siluriformes > Clariidae > Clarias > Clarias magur. Next base: position 1,337,939 of record QNUK01000018.1, read on the forward strand.
TCCCCACTCTCACTGTTCACTCAGGTTTGTTGACGGTGAGGTGATTGGTTGCTTTACATCTCAGGGAGCCCTCATGTTTGTGTTTCCTTCTGGCTCTCCCTTTTAGTTATGCTGTTATAGTTAGTCCTGCCGGAGTCCCTGCTTGCACTTTGCACTAATATACATTCACCTTATACATGTTGACTGTGACCAGACCTAACTGCCATCTCTCCTTATTTTCTGTTCTCTCCTTTTCTGCTCTCTCTCTCTCTCCTCTCTCCTTTCCCTCTCTCTGTCTCTCTGTCGAGCTATACATGTTCGCTCCTGAGTTGCCAGTGATCCAGACCCCTCTGCCCTCTGAAGCCGTCTAACCCGTCCTGGAGTCCTGCTTCTGGTTGGAGATCCCGTCACATGGATGCCCCGTGTGGTCTGCCTGGATGCGCTTGGTGGCTGGGGATGGTTTCCATGAAGACTGTCCTATCATCGATTGATGCTCTGGGGACCTGTGACTTCAGTTGTTCGATAGCTCAGGACTGGAATCTCCTACAGTCTACCTGAGCCTCCGGGAACAAACTGGACTCCTTTTAATTTAAATTTTAACACATCTCCTGTTACACTGAACTTCCAGTACACATTATTATGCTGATCATTCTCTGCTATCCGTTATCACCCAGATGAGGATGGGTTCCCTGTTGAGTCTGGTTCCTCTCAAGGTTTCTTCCTATTACCATCTCAGGGAGTTTTTCCTTGCCACCGTCGCCCTCGGCTTGCTCATCAGGGACAATCTTATCATTTTGATTCATACACATTGCATAAAAACTTACTTCTTTTTATTGTGTAAAGCTGCTTTGCGACAATGTCAATTGTTAAAAGCGCTATATAAATAAAATTGAATTGAATTGAATTGAATTGCAGTCATGTGGCTCCCTGACTGGAACATGACACATTTTTTTATACATTTTTGTGATGCCATATAGGCCTCCTTTAGCATGTGCCAGTCAGTGTTCTCAAAGCTTTCCTGAAGAGCAGATATAGCTCCTGCTGGTTAGGTTTTTTCTGCTTTAAAACCACTTCTGAGCATAACTTGGTCTGAGTACCCAATGTATGGGCAGGGCCTGTACATGCCAAGAATGTTTGTGTAAAGATCCAGCATGATTGTTCCTCTCATAGCAAAGTCATGTTACTGGAATTTAAATATCACTGCTTAAATATCTGGTGGCAATAAACAGTTCAAAGGTGCATGTGTACTATGGATGGCTTGTCACAAAAAGCATTGAGAATCAACATCTCTAACCATACAGTAGGTATTAAAATCAATAAACATATTTTTGCACATTTTTAGTCGCACATAATGTATCAGCTCACAAGCATAAAGATACCTTTTTCCACATTCCCATTTGAAAGACAATGCTTTTTCCATCCAATTTTACTTCAAGACCTTTATAGCACAAGGCCATCTTTCAAAAGAACATTGAACCTACTGTTACCCTACTTACCTATGAATCCTACATAGTCAAATACTGCTAATTTTTTTTAACGGGAACTTGAATATGAGCATCATTGCAGTATTCACTTAAAGTATTAAAATTATCATACTGGCAGCACAGTGGCATACTGGTCAGCACTGTGGCCTCGCACTTTCTGCGTAGAGGGTTTCATTTCTACTATAGGTCTGTGTACATGGAGTTTGTATGCTTGCTGAGTTTTCTCCGGATACTCCGGTTTTCTCCCACTGTTCAAAGACATGCAGAGGAGCAGATGGAACTCCATTGTTAAAAGCATTGTACAAATAGATTAGAATTGAATTGAGTTAAATTAAATAGTTGAGCTAGATCTTCTATCCATCTTTGCAGAGCAGAAAGAAGAACTGGGGGTTCATTCAATGGAACAGAGTCTGCCAGAAAGCCAGATCAGATTAACCCTGATTAACCTAGCTGCGCAGAGAAAAATTAACACAAACATCTAAGATTAAAATCAATCATCTACCATGGAGTTTCTGTTATGGCTAGATACTCAAGACATCATCCCCATTGTATATTGAACCATTAAAGATTCTTAGGAGGATCAATCTAGTGATGTTCAACCTAGTGCTCCCTCTTATCATGACAATTGACCCTGCCTTCCATGTGTCATGGCTAAAATGATTTCAGTGTAGCCGGTCATCGAGTCCTTGGGGGCCTGGGAAGATTGTGGTCCAGAGGAATGCTCACGGCTCCCGGTTTGACACATCTTGGACCCAGAGCTCATTAGGGAATTCTGTAAGAACAATGAACATTCTTAGAGGTATCTTAATGCCATGCCTTGGCCTTGGCCAAACTGTTGCACGTTAAGATATATTATCCTTTTGGCACTAAGTGACCTACTCTGTACATTTGCCCACAACACATGCTGGTTCACTTAGAACCAGAAAAGGATATCATGTCGCTCATTTTTAATCCATCTGTTTGAACACTGAGAGTGTTTTACTGGAGCGTGAGTTATAACTAGCACTCCTTTGTGTATGGACAAATGGGCATCAGACTTCTTCATTTGTTCCCAAGCCAAGTGTGAGTGCACCCATCTGTTCATGAGCAGTTACATAGTAATGCAACACATACATGTACACAGTATCACCTCAAAATTTACTAAATATTCTAAGCTCCAATGCCACAAATTTGGGTTTGCTGATTTATGTTCTCAGTAAATGTTTTTCTGTCGATATTGTCTGTTGTTTATCATATCAAAAATGAAGAAAAGCTATTACTGAAAATTTTAAAACGTTCACTGTATAGCCACTATTCTTTTCCTAATTAATAATTAACTAATAATAGTTTATCATTATTGGTAACTTAATTGATTCATAACAATATAACTATAGTTAATAATGCAACTGATAGCTAATATTAATTCAAGCAATTTTATGAGACTGATTAAAGAAAAGTAAGGACATAAATAGTACATGTAAATACCTATGTACAATTAATTGATTGTTTTCCAAACCCATTAGTAATTTCGGTACAATGTTATGTTTTCTTTATCTTAATGCTTAGAAGGGGTTTTGGGGTTTTCAGATATGATATTGGAAGCTGTGGTTTCAGACTGTGATGCATGAATGGTAGCTTTAGTTGTCACAGGCTTTTGTTCTGTTTTATGTTATGGGCTGTCTTTTCCAAGGGTTCCAATGCTTTTAGTGGCAAAGGGAAGCAAAATAATAGTTGATAAACTGTCTGTGTATCTGTACTATAAGAGGTTTTCAGGAGTAAAGCTGAAAGCAAAGTCAACACAGACCCTGAGGTTGGTGGCGTGTTTGATGTAGCTTTGTTGCTGCTTCTAGAATGCTTGCAAATGACTTCCAAGGATCCATTGAACTGTTGTTCATGGTATTTAGGATATTGGAAAATGGTGGTCCAGCTTGATGTGGTCTTACCAGCCTTTTTCCCCTGGTTTTTGTCTGTCCTTCCTTGTAATTTTTTATGTACTAATCTTGTTCTGACCGAGTATTACCCATGTTTTCTCAGTGACTGAAATTATCCTTCCAAATTTAGAGTTTGGAGACCTATATGCATTTTAAGACATTTTATTGGCTGTCAAAAACTATAAACACACCATATAATTTGTTTTTTCAGCACTGTACCAAATGTATTTGATTGACATTTTAGATATACGACACAGTATTTGTTGTGGATCCCATCTGGCACCAATAACCATGCCACACTCAAACTCACTGACATCACATTTTCTTCATTTTTATCTTTGATTTGAAATACTATGGTTTTATTTTGTGTTATAATAAACTGCTCTCCAGGATACTGAATATACAAGTCTGATTTTCACTCTGCCATAACAGAACATTATCTTATGCTCCTGACCAATATCTGCTTTATCTTGTCCATTCCTTTGATGCTACTTTATTGGCTGAGTGGATTATTGCATGAATGATCAGCTGTGTGGATATTCCTAAAATTGTGGCCAATTCCAATGATATTTACATCTTTTAATTTAAGGTATGATTATGATTTTTTCCCCCTAAAAGGAAAAAAATAGATATGGTGAGGGTTAGTAGATATTTGTTATTTTTAAGTGATGCTTATACAAAGGGTGTAGAAATAAACTGAAATTTCAAGATGAATTGATTCTTTAGTTTGGACCGGTTTCATTAAACGTGCCATTAATACTAGATAATGATTATTCCATTAAGATGTAAAAAAGAAATGTTATGCTGTACATTAATTTAATTCGAGGAATAATGAAAACCCTTCTAATATGTAGTGGTTGTTTATCAATGACAGGCTATGTGCTTTGACTCTCGGTAAAAAAAAAATGAATGGGAGTTGTACATGAATGGAGGGACAACTCAATGGAAACAAGTAAGAATCTGTTGTGGCTCTACGTCGTATACAATGGGAGCCTGAAAGGAGCTTTCCAAGGTACTGAACAGTATCGCAGCTAATGTCTAGGCTAATGCTATAAGGCCTTTGTCGCCAATAGCATAAAATATTCGATTATTTATTTACTGATTTCACAAATGTGTAGATTAGGCCTGATTTAGATAATGTGGATTATATATAAGATATCTACTTTTAACTTTAGTTGTTGTCTCGCGTAAAAAAAACACCGCAAAACAAATAAATAACAGCAACAACAGCGAAAACATTACATTAGCGTGACAAGTGACCTAACGTTTTTGGAGCAAGACATCTGGCGATCGCAACCGAGTAACGGCGAATCTGAACAAGGTAATGTATCGCGAAGAACTGACTACTTGTATAGTTGCTATTTGCACTAGACGTCATCCTCTGAGACTGGTGAGTGATCTGTTGTTCTGGTGCTGCGATGGTCAAAAGGAAACACGGCAGGTAGCGTACAAGGAAAACAAGGAAAAGAAACAGGGAGGGAGTGACTGGGAGAGAGAGAGAGAGAGAGACAGAGAGAGAGAGAGAGAGTGCTGTCGCTATAACCAAAGGAAAATGGCTGCTGCAACCTTCAGCCCTATCGTGATACACCAAAAAATACACAAAAAGATAAGACAATGAAAACAGCGAGTGCGTTTAAGACCGTGCGGTTATGTAGATGTATAGATATATGGATATATGTTAGGAGATTGGAAAGGGGTGCATGCGTGCGAGTGTGTGTATGAGAGAGAGCGAAAGAGCAAGAGAGAGTGAGAGTAAGCGTGCGTGTATGTTCTGTTGAGAAGGGGAATAAAAAAAGCCTGGAGACCGGGGGCAGCCAGCTCGAAGCGGCAAGCAGCACCGAGTCATGGACGGCGAGTAAGTCCTTATATTTTATTTTAGCAAACATTACTGCATAACTACAACACACAAGATGGACTGTGGAATATATATATATATATATATATATATATATATATATATATGTGTGTGTGTGTGTGTGTGTGTGTGTGTGTGTGTGTGTGTGTGTGTTCCACCTTTAAGACGATAATACAGATGCGTTATAGCTGCTATTTAAGATATATATATATATATATATATATATATATATATATATATATATATATATATATATATATATATATATACACTATGTGTACTTAGCTATCAAGACTCAATATACATTGTTTTCTACGCGCATCTTTGAAAGTAATATATGCAGGTAGATTACATAAATTTGCCGGACCATAGTGTCAAAATATTTTACTGGAAACGCCGTAGCAAAGACAAATAGATAGCAGTAGCCACATCTTGCTTCAAAATACGCAATGGTATTTTTTGTCCAGCTATATTTTTGCACAATTCATGTAGTAGTGAAATATGTCACGGAATGTGTAGATGTACTGGAAAAATAAATCCAATATACGGCGTTTTTTTTTTTTTTTTTTTTTGACCTTTATCGCGTTGCGGATAGTACTCACTAATGTCCCCTGACATAATGGGAGATGTGGACCTCCTTATGGTTTTTTATCAACGCGCCTCGAGTTTCATTATGGTTTTAAAGCCAAACTTTATGAATGAAATGCGATTTTCTCTCTCTCCCCCCCTCTTCCTCAACCCCCTCCTCTTCTTCCTTTCCTCATGTCGCCCCCTCCCCCCAACCCAGCGCTTGCTTCCTCCATTCCTTCTTGCACCCACTCATCTTTCTTTTATCCTAACAACTGCGTTTTGTGCACTCATATAGCATATTACCTTTTAATCCGCCACTTTTATTGTATTTCATTCATAAAACTGCTTGTGGCGATACGCGAGTGTGTGCGGATGTCAGCTGGCGATAGGTGGCACAGAGGGAAGAACGTAATGACTTAAAAAAAAATAGCAGCACAGAATATCGACGAATATTTTAATCTAATATGTGTGTACGATCCTTTGCGCTTATTATCGTAGACTGTGTGTTAAACTGGACATACTGATGTCGAAAAATATCGCTGCAACGTTGTGGCTGTGCTCACATACCACGGGCCTCGTACAGCTAATGGGCGCGTTCATTGATATTTCTCACTAGGTTGATATATCTCACTTAAAAAAAAACAAAAACAAAACAAGGGCAGTTTTATTCTTGCCATTAATCCATCTAACTCTTTTGAACGAAGCTGTTTCATATTAACGCATTCACCTATTATATCTCATCTCGGTTTACACCAAGCATCAAACTAAATTAAGACAACGATCTGTATGAATATCTGTATGAGTTTCCAGTAATGAAAGAGAGAATACGTTTCCTTTTCCACGTGACCATTCACTCGTGCTGTCTTCCTGTCATTGATATAATCGTGACTCACTGGTGAATTTCAACCTAAAGTTGGTGGAGGAATAGACATTAAATGGAATCACTCATCTTTTATCACCATGATCATACAAATAATCTGTTTATCATAGTGCCTATGTCAAGTAGAGGAATAAACGAGAATATTTAGTAAAGATTATATTCATAATTTCCATTATACTTGTCATACACACATTGATCCAAAATGTCTGCTCTTTTACTGGTCCATCAGTAGAAATGTTTGTTTGTTTGTTTGCTTGTTATTTTGTTTGGGTATACCCCTGTGTGTGCATGTGTGTGTGTGTGTGTGTGTGCGTGTGTGTGTGCACGTATTAAGGTGGGTGGATAATGTTGGCTGTTTGTGTGTCATGCATTTACGTAGGTGTTTAAGTGTTTTTGTATGCAACTGCTTTTGATATCTGATGCTCTACTAGCCTGTGTCCTCACACCTCACACTTCCATTACAGAGTGCGTGTCCGAGCAGTGGTGATGACACGTGATGATTCTAGTGGCGGCTGGGTGCCCCTTGGAGGTGGAGGCCTCAGCCACGTTGTCATCTGTAAAGGGAGGAGTTCCGAAAGCCAAGGGCAGAAGGAGTATATCATACGTGGAGAGCGGCTGCGCGATCGAGCAGTGAGTGTGTGCGTGTGTGTTCATGCCTGTCTCCAGATCTTTTCTTCACAGGACTCTGACTTATGCCCTCTTTGAGTCAGCAGATTTATATATGTGATATCAATGTGCCAATTTATTCACAAAACCCACACTCTTGATTCTCTTTTCATGTAGCCCGTGCTCGAATGTGCCATTCAAAAAGGTCTGATCTACAATAAGGTGAACCCCATCTTCCATCACTGGCGTGTAGAGGAGAGAAAGTTTGGCCTAACCTTCCAGAGTCCAGCTGATGCCATTTCATTTGAAAAGGGCCTTCAAAATGTGCTTGACAAGCTGGATAAAGGTATGCCAGCAACCTGGAGGCTTAAAACAGTGATCTTGATGGGATAAGAAAAATTTATTTTTCTTATGGTTAGATTTCTTTAGTTTATTACCTGAAATGAGATATTATGCTCTTTATGAACAATGGATTTTTAATAATGTACACACATTTTTTTTCTATAAAAGAAAATCTAAATCTCCTTGTTTTTCAATAACTTGCCTTTAAGGCTTTGACTCTCCTTCTTCCTCAACACCAGAAGAAGCAGACACTGAAGATGATGGTCAAGAAGTGAGTCTAAATATCACCTCATGTTTTTTTATCATGATGCCTTATATTTCACTTACTCCACTAATAGTAAACCTCAGGGTTAGGGTTAGATAAACCTCAGCCATTACTAGTGGTTTATTTAGTGAATTACATTAAAATTGAAATATTTTATTACGATAGAGGTACAGTGGATATACAAATTCTACACATTCAAATAAAAATTGGAGGTTTGTGATGTTGAAAAAAGTAAACAAATATGAATAGATTTTTTTTTCCACCTTTAATGTGACATAGCAATCAATGAAATTTAAGTGAAGAAACAAAAATATAGATTGTTTTAGGAGTTAATGTTAGTTTTTTTTTTACACCTTTTTATAATGAGGCATTTGCCTGTGCTCAGAAACAATCAATCACATTCAAATTCCTGTTAAAAAGCAATTATCATAAATCTGTCATCAATTAACTGCTTCTAATTAACCCCAAATAAGGATAACTTGTTACTGTAAAATTTGCTTGACAAATCGTGTACAAGATCTCTTTATTCAAAGGTATCGATCAGAACAAAATGATAAAAAAAAAAAGAGAACACTGCCATAACATGGAACACTGCCATAACACTGAATAATCTGCCATTAGGCCCTAAGGCTGAGATGTATTATAGGCCCCCTCCCCACCAAATGAAAATGCGTAAAACCTACTTTTATCTACAGCGCAGACCATATTAGTTTATCTTAGGAGAAACAATGGTGACTTGTCTCTCTCTGAGCCAGAAAACAAACCATATTTATATCAACCAAATCACTTAAGCCTACTTGACTATAAACACAGTCTAATCAGTTAACAACCATATTCGCAGTGACTTATAAAGTGAAAAAGTAGACTAGGTGATTATAAAACCAAAATGTGTGAAAGTTTGAGTCCACTCCATATTCCCTGCAGAAACACTAATAATAACAGCATAAAAACATCAAATCAAAGTAATGTCTTCTTCTTTGGTACGCAAACTCTCGCATACACAACTTGCCCTCTCCAGCTCCTCCAGGTAACAGCCTGTCTGCTTGTCGTCTCCTGCCATTTCTTTTCCATAGTTAGTAGAACCAGACTTGTCTCCAAGGCCCCACAGCCAGGGATGACCACATCTTCATCATCCTTGCCACCACTATTTTTTACCCCTAGTCCACGCAAGCTGTTGAGCTTGACACTCATTCCTTCTCATTAACACCTTTAAAGAATCTTTATCAACTTCAGAATCTTCAAATCTTCAATTCAATAATTTCTAATCATAAAACTCTTTCGCCTTTTAACAGTTTTCTTTTATTAGCAGCACTCTCAAACTTTTTCTCAAGCATCTTGTCTTACATTGTGACCTAGCTAGACACAGGCTGTCTCGCATTTGAATACATCACATGGAAAAACTATTCCTCTACATTCTGACAGGCTGTTGTATTATGATTGTGCACATGCGGGCAACTTTGGATCAATTTGTAGCCACAAATATTATTATTAAATGGTTGACAGAAAATTAGACCAATTACAAAACAATGTATTTTTGTTTATTGGCTCACAAGAGGCTCCTGATTGTCAGAGGCCCTGGGTCTACAGCCTGTCCATTAAGTTGGCCCAAGTAACAAGTCCCTCATAAAGTGGAGAAATTGTGTCACATTACCAAGGGTTTGGTATTACCAAAAGGGTTAAGACATTACCAAAAACAGGACATTCCTGCCAAATGTACTACATGAGAAATCTAAATGGAATCTAATCAGGTAGGCAATCACGAACTATGGCAACATTAAAGAAGCTGCAAAAATATCTAACACGTACTGGCCACTCCCTTCATGAGACAGCAATTTATTGTAGTCTTTGCATATCTGGCATTTGGGGGAGGTTGCAGATCTAAATCTATCAAAAATCTTTGAAATTACTTGAGGGTTATGCACAGGACATACCTATTTAGATCTTAGATCTATAAAAATGTTTGAAAGAAAAAGTTGAACAAAATTGCCAAATGAAGATGTTAAGGGGTAATAAGGAGTATAAAATGTTTCCTATGATGCTGATGCCTTGTTTCTTCTAACAAGGATGTGGAGACATTTTATATCCACTCTAAGTTTCCATACACTATATTGGCAAAAGTAGTCACTCAACTGTCCAAATCATTCAGTTCAGTTGTTCCAATCACTTCCCTGGTTACAGGTGTATAAAATCACGTAAAATCACAGGGTGGGGTCAGCGAATGCTGAAACGCATGGTGCACAGCGATCGTCAACTTTCTGCAGCGTCAATATCAACAGACCTCCAAACTTCATGTGGCCTTCAGATGAGTTCAAGGACAGTGCAGAGAGCTTCATGGATTGGAATGGATTTCCATCCAAACCTTACATCATCAAGTGCAATTCAAAGCATCAGATGCAGTGGTGTAAAGCACTCCGTTACTGGACTCTAGAGCAGTGGAGACGTGTTCTATGGAGTAACAAATCACGCTTCTCTGTCTGGCAGTCTGTTGCCAGGAGAACAGTACTTGTCTGTCTGCTTTATGCCAAGTGTAATCTTTGGTGGATGGGGGATCTTGATGTAGGGTTGATTTTTAAGGAATTGGGCTCGGACCCTTAGTTCCAGTGAAAGGAACTCTTAATGCCAAGACACCAAGACATTTGGACGATTTCATGCTCCGAACTTTGTGGGAACAGTTTGGGGATGGCCCCTTTCTGGTTCAACATGACTGCACCAGTGTACAAAGCAGGGTCCATAAAGACGTGGATAGGCAAGTTTGGTGTGGAAGAACTTGACTGGCCTACAGTACACAGAGTCCTGACCTCCCCCGACTGAACACCATTGGGATGTATTAGATCAGAGACTGCAAGCCAGGCCTTCTCACCCAACATCAGTGTCTGACCTCACAAATGTGCTTATAGAAGAATGGTCAAAAATTCCCATAAACACACTCCTAAACCTTGTGAAAAAGCCTTCCCAGAAGAGTTGAAGCTGTTATAGCTGGAAGGATGGGCAAACATTATATTAAACCCAAAGGATTAAGAACTGAATGTTACTCAAGTTCATATGTATGTGAAGGCAGACGAGCAAATACTTTTGGCAATATAGTGTATAATATAGTGATATGGTTGCTTAGTCGTTAGCACTGTAGCCCTGTTGTTCCTGTGTTTGGTGGGTGTCCTCTAGTTAGTCCGGTTTCTTTCCACTGTCCAAAGATCTGGTGAAGGTTGATTGGCATATACAAATTGCCCACATTGTGTGATTGGGTGTGTGAGCTTAAATGGCGACTTTGTATTAAAACCTGGAAGGATAGTGCTGAGCCGTCAACTTTGTGGAAGAAATTTTGACGATAAAAATGTCATGATGCTGCAAAAAATGACATCTTAGCAAATTAAATATTCTTGAATCTTGCCATACCTATCTGTAATTCCTTAAAATAAAATTGCAACGTACATAAATTGAAAAAAAAATTCTATTTGACTTCTTTCAATAAATAAATAAAGTTTTAATACTTTAAAACTAGCACAAATTTTACTTTCAATTTTAGTTACATTTGACTAAAAATAAGTATAAGTTTAATAATCTTATATTTGTCTTTTTAAATCTGATATTAAGAAATTATACATAGGTTTAGCTAGATTCAAGATGCTACTTTTTTTTTTTTTTGGCAGTGAATGTTAATTAGAAATCAAAGCTATGTTTAATAGCTACAGTAAAAGCACACATAATGCAACAAGAACATCAGAACAGTTGTTTGTGAGACTAATAAAATATTAAATTATTTTAAAAAATAATAATGAGTGATGGGCACACCAGGCTAAGAAAGAACCAACATAAATTGATGTATCCACCATGAACAGTGCCCATTCTACAAGCCAGTGTTTTGATCTGGGGTTGTTTAATAATAATAATTCACATTATTTTGCAGTCAGAAGTCAGCTGAGTACCTAAATGTACTGAATAACCAGGTTATCACATCAATTAATGTTTTTTTTACTTCTTGGATAGAATAGGCAGGACTCAAGGTGCAAATGAGTGGTTCTGGGACCATGAGTAACCGTTTTTCACATATTTGCCACCACAAATTTGTTGTAATCAAAGCTAAATATTAATAAACAAAATATTAATGTACAACTTTTTTAGGTTAGGCAATATACTGTATATTTTCCCAAACTTTAGAGTTTCTTCATTCACTGTTCACTTTTCTATTTGAATACCCTCATTTCTATTTTCAATTTTAGGTCATGGACGGTCATATAAGCATTTCACTGCATATTGTACAGTGTATAGCTGTGTATATGACAAATAAAATTTGAATTTAAATTTAGGTGTTGAAATAAATGCTCAATTGGGTTATGGTCTGGCTTCAACAATCTAAAACCCTAAATTCATTTCCCCCTTGATGAAGTTCATTGCTGTGTTTTGGATAACCTTTTCTGCATGATGGAAGTCTTCCAATTAGCTAAGATGCATTTCTTCATATATTAGCAGACAGAATGTTCAGGCTTCTAGCTAATCATTAAAGATTAGTAAGCCAGTTCCGGAATCAGCCTTGTAAGGCTAGGCCATGACATACACTTCACTGTGCTTGATCAATGAGTTTGTACATTTTGGATCATGATCAGATTCTTTCTTTTTCCACCCTTCCATCTTTTGGTGGAGGTTAATCTTGGTTCCAGAACTTTTATGGCTTACCCCTGTATTTATTTATTTATAATAATAATAATAATAATATTATTATTATTATTAATTATTATTATTATTATTATTATGTCATGGCTTGGGCTTATACAGTGCTGTGAAAATTTTTGCTCCCTGATTTTATTTTATCTTTTTTTTTTTTTTTTTTGCTTAAATGATTCAGATCATCAAACTCATTTTAATATTACACAACATACAACCATTCTTGCAGAAGTATACCCCTTGAACTTTTCCACAGTTACAACCACACATTTATTGGGATTTTATGTGGTATACCAACACGTAATGTTTTTATGTGGCATACGATTGTGAAGTTGAAGGAAAATTATAAATTTACTAAGCAAAATAAATTTCTGAAAAGTGTGGCATGCTTTTGTATTTAGCCCCCTGAGTAAAAAGTCTTTTGGAGTATGTTACTACCAGCGTTGCAAATTTAGAGAGTGAAATTTTTGCCCATTTCTCTTTGCAAAATAGCTCAAGCTTAGTCAAACTGGATGTGAACAGCAATTTTCAAGTCTGGCCACAGATTCCCATATGGATTTAGGTCTGAACTTTGACTGGGCCATTCTAACATATGAATATGCTTTGAGCTAAACCATTCCATTGCAGCTCTTGTTTTGGGTCGTTGTGAGGTGAACTTCTGTCCCAGTCTCATGTCCTCTGCAGACTCTAACAGGTTTTCTTCTAAGATTCCCCTGTATTGGGCTCTATCCATTTTCTCACCAACTCTGAACAGCTTTCCAGTTCCTGCAGAAGAAAAGCATGCCCACAACATAATACTGCCACCATCATGTTTTACAGTGGGGATGGTGTGTTAGGGTGATGTACAGTTAGTTTTCTGCCACACATAGCGGCTTGCATTTCGGCCAAAAATGTTCCATTTTGGCCTAACCAGAGTACCTTCGTTCACATGTTTGCTGTGTCCCAGTGAGTAACATGTTCACAGGTGCTTGTCGCAAACTGCAAACAGAACTACTTATGGCTTTCTTTTAACTATGGCTTTCTTCATGCCACACTTCCATAGCCCAGTTCATGACTAAGAAATGTCCTGTGGACAGATTCTCCCACCTGAGCTGTGGATCTCTGCAGCTCCACCAGAGTTATCATGGGCCTCTTGGCTGCTTCTCTAATTTATGCCCAGCGTGTTAGTTTAGTTGGACGGTCATGTCTTGGTAGGTTTGCAGTTGTGCCATACTAACCTAACCATTCTTTAACCCTCCTATTATCTTTGGAGTAATTTTGACCCCATTCAATGTTTAAAGTCTCAAAATAAATGATTGAAATATTTTTTTGCCGCCACTCACTCAGCTCTCGGTAATACTGCTATCTCACCTACGCGGTTTCGCGCGGTGGCCGAAAGTACAGTCATGCCCAAAAGTTGAGAATGCCACAAATATTAGTTTTCACAAAGTTTGCTGCTAAACTGCTTTTAGATCTTTGTTTCAGTTGTTTCTGTGATGTACTGAAATATAATTACAAGCACTTCATATGTTTCAAAGGCTTTTATCGACAATTACATGACATTTATGCAAAGAGTCAGTATTTGCTGTGTTGGCCCTTCTTTTTCAGGACCTCTGCAATTCGACTGGGCTGCTCTCAATCAACTTCTGGGCCAAATCCTGACTGATAGCAACCCATTCTTTCATAATCATTTCTTGGGGTTTGTCAGAATTAGTGGGTTTTTGTTTGTCCACCTGCCTCTTGAGGATTGACCACAAGTTCTCAATGGGATTAAGATCTGGGGAGTTTCCAGGCCATGGACCCAAAATTTCAACGTTTTGGTCCCCGAGCCACTTAGTTATCACTTTTGCCTTATGGCACGGTGCTCCATCGTGCTGGAAAATGCATTGTTCTTCACCAAACTGTTGTTGGATTGTTGGAAGAAGTTGCTGTTGGAATGTGTTTTGGTACCATTCTTTATTCATGGCTGTGTTTTTGGGCAAAATTGTTGGATGCTTTACTGTTGGCATGACACAGGACTGATGGTAGCGCTCACCTTTTCCGCTCCGAACAAGCCTTTTTCCAGATGTCCCAAACAGTCGGAAACTTTGACTTTGCCCCAGTCCTCAGCAGTCCATTCACCATACTTTTTGCAGAAGATCAATCTGTCGCTGATGTTTTTGTTGGAGAGAAGTGGCTTCTTTGCTGCCCTTCTTGACATCAGGCCATCTTCCAAAAGTTTTCGCCTCACTGTGCGTGCAGATGCGCTCAGCCTGAAGCCTTCTTAACAAGAATTTAACCTCTTTCCTTGAAGTTCTTGATGATCCTATAAAATGTTGATTTAGGTGCAATCTTAGTAGCCACAATATTTTTGCCTGTGAAGCCAATTTTATGCAACGCAATGATGGCTGCACGCGTTTCTTTGCAGGTCACCATGGTTAACAATGAAAGAACAAAGATTTCAAGCATCACCCTCCTTTTAACATGTCAAGTCTGCCATTCTAACCCAATCAGCCTGACATAATGATCTCCAGCCTTGTGCTCATCAACATTCTCACCTGAGTTAACAAGACGATTACTGAAATGATCTCAGCAGCTCCTTTAATGACAGCAATGAAATGCAGTGGAAAGTTTTTTTCGGGATTAAGTTAATTTTCATGGCAAAGCAGGACTATGCAATTCATCTGATCACTCTTCATAACATTCTGGAGTATATGCAAATTGCTATTATAAAAACCTAAGCAGCAACTTTTCCAATTTCCAATATTTATGTAATTCTCAAAACTTTTGGCCACGACTGTACAGTTCATCATGATTCACCGCGAGTTTTGGCGCTGTGATTATGTTTCCATTGTTCCGCGCGAAACATTAAACATGTTTGTCAAACGTTTCATTTTTAAACACGTTTTTAAACATGAAAAATGAAACATGTTTAATTAAAAATGTTTCATTTTTTGGCGGTCCTCGCGGATGCTTGCGGTCCTTGCAGAACTTCCGGCGACTCGCGTCATACTTGTGTGATATTTTATTTAATTTTAAATAAATTGCTTATTTAAATAATTTTAAATAAATACATTATTTTATTTAAGCTCTAAGCTGTTCCCAATTACTAACCAAGCATAGGCTGCTATGTTTTAAGATGACGTGTTGCACATGTTGCTGGCCAATGAATACAGTTGTCAATTCATGATATTCCTCTTCTTGTAATTTCAAGACTTAATTTACATTGTTGTTAGATATAGCTTAATAAATAAGGCTACACGATAAGGCTTCGAGTAGACCCTGTAATCGGTATCGGCCGATACAGCTTCTAGTGATTGGAGATCCCCAAAAATCCTGATTGGAGCACCCCTAGTAAATTTGAATGTAACAGGATGGTTAAATGTCTCTCAACTTTACCCCTGACCTGTCCGGTGTGTTGCTTGGGCTTGATACTGTTTCTTCAATAATGTTCTCAAACAAACCTCTAGGGCTTTACCGAGCACCTGTATTTATACTGTATTTATTCTATAACTCTATTTGGACTCCATTGGACTAAGTGGACTTACTAATTAGATGACTTCTAAAGGCAATTGGTTCCACTGTATTTTAGTTAGTGGTATCAGAGTAAAATATAAAATATAAATACACAACACACTTTTCAGATTTTTACTTGTAAAAAAAAATGTTGAAAACCATTTATGATTTTCCTTCCACTTCACAATTATGCACCACTTTGTGTTGGTCTGTTACATAAAATCCCAATAAAATACATTTACGTTTGTGCCTGTAACATGACAAAATGTGGAAAGGTTTCAGGGGTATGAATAATTTGCAAGTAAATACAAGTAAATACAAAATGCAGTTTTTAAATGATGATTTAATTTATTATGTGAAAAAAGCTGTCCAAACCTACCTGGTCCTATGTGGAAAAGTAAATGCCGGAAAACCTGATAAACTTTTGTGATATCTGGCAACCTGGCATCTCATTTGCCACACCAATCTTAATTTTATGAGATTTTTTAAGATCCATTTTTTCAGATCATTGTCCTGTTTCTTAGATACTGTTCTGGGTTCTTTTATGAGCTACTGTATGAGTCGTCGTTGCGCTCTTGGAGTAATTTCTGGTATGTCCCCCACTTTCAGAAAGGTTCACCATCTTTTAGCGGTTCACTCTGTCAGACAGGCTCTATTTAAGTGATTTCTTGATTTAACACGTCTGGCAGTAATCAGGACTGGGTGTGGCAAGTGAAAGTTAACTCAGCTTAAAAAAAATTTTTTTTTTAATTACTTTTCACATAGGGCCAGGTCGGTTTCGACAGCTTTTTTTTTTTTTCTTAATAAATGTAATTGTCGCTTTAAAAATGCACTTTGTATTTACTCAGGTTAGCTTTGTGTAATATTAAAATTTGTTTGATGAATCATTTAAGTTCACCTCAGGGTCTGTGTACTCCATTATATTTGTGATTCTCATACATCTGAAACCCAAATGGCTTGAATGTATAGCAAAAGCAAAGGGATTGTCTTTGCCACTCCGATAATTTCATACTGGAATATATGGATTTGGTCCCCACTTTGCTGCTATGACTACCTTTCCACTAGATTTTAGGATGTTGCTGTTTCTCCCCATTTAGCCACAATAGCATTATGAGAACCTGATTTTGGAAAAGGAGGCCTGGTGTGCATTTGGCTACAAGTCATCCCAAAAGTGTTCAGAATGGTTGTGGTCAGGGCCCTGTGCAAGTCACTCAATTTGTTTCTCGATATTGTCAAATCATGTCTTCATTGGCCTTGCTTTTTACAGATGGCTCAGATGGTCATACCATCTGAATATGTTTATGGTAGGCCCATTAGTTAAAAAAACTAAGGGAAATCCTAACGCGTCAACATACAAAGACTTTATGAGTAATTTTGTGCTTCATTCACTTTGTTAATAGTTTGGGGCTTCCTCATATGGGTGTGATGGTTAGGTGTCCACATACTTTTGGGGAGATGCCACAGCATATAAATATACACTTACTGCCTACTTTATTAACAACACCTGTACACCTTCAAATTCATGCAATTATATAATCATCCAATTGTGTTTTAGCAGCATGATGAGAAAAACACAGATTCAAAGAGCTACTAATATTCATATTCAAACGCTGTTACTTTAACCCATTCCTTTATTTGATCTGCCTATGCGGTGTCGACCTCCAAGATTAACCATGATTGGGCCCATTTGATTTTTACACACAACAGTTTCTAGTGGAGAACAGGAGCACAGACAGATTTTTCTGTTTGAGCCACCAAAGGGATATAGTAACTCAGATTGTCGCTCATACAACTCATACTGTTGTGAGGACCATCTAAGAAGGCAAAAAAAAAAAAAAACCTTTGAGATTTACACTGATGAGATTTACAATGTTCAGTCTAAGAACTAAGAAATAGGAACGGGAATTTGAAGAGTCTGTACTCATGATGGTATTAGATTCTTGTTCCTGGCTGAAAGGATTAGAACATGAAGTGGCTTCCTGCTGTTGTAAAACACCCCCCCCCCTAATGTGATGCTTTTTCTGCTCACCACAGTTGTAAAGAGTGCTTATTTGAGTTACTACAGACTTTCAGCAGAAACAACTCTGGTTATTCTCCCTTGATCTCTCTAATGGACATGTTTTTACTCTTTATCAGTATATATTGTCACAGCAGCTACACACATATTACATATACCATGATTAGCCATGATGTTAACGCCAAAAATGATAATATTGATTATCTGTTTTTATTTCTGTATTATACAGCATTACACTGGCGACAGGATCATGGGCGCCCAAGGCTCATTTATGCCTGTGGGGACCAAAGGCTACCCTGTCTCGTCTGATCCCACAGAAAAGCCAATGCAGCATAAATCGTGGAAAAAAGGCAATGCTGTCCACAATAGAAAGACACTAAAAGAGCCAGCACACCACAGCCGGCCAGTTAATTTTCTTTCATAATTTATTTTAAAAAGTGAAACTGTTATAGATTCTCTATACATTACATGTAAGTAAATATACATAAAATATAGATTTTGTTTATTAAAAAAATGTAACAAAAAAAAGTAAAAAATATAAATATAAATTTTGATGATTATGGCTTACAGCTTATGAAAATAAAATATCCAGTAAATTCAAATATTAGAATACTTCCTAATATAATAAATGAATAAATAAATAAAGCACGTCAGCAAATCAGTTAGTGGAAGTTTTGAAACAGTGTACAGGTGCTTCTGCTGGAAAAAGAAATAGGCATCTCCATTAAATTGGTCAGTAGACAGAGGCATGAACTGCGCCAAAAACTTTCACTTTCAATTCGATGAGGCTCCACTCTTCCTCCAGACTCTGGGAACTTCGGTTAGGGTTAGTTATTTCTAAATGAAATGCAACATTTTCTTTCATGTCGAAAAAGGACCTGGGCCATTGAGCAATGATTCAGTTTGGTAAGATGTTTCTGACGGTGTCTTTGGATCAAGAATGGCTTGACACTAGAAATGCAACAGTCTGAAGCACTCCCAAAGACTTGAATCAACTTTGCTTCTTAAGGCTGCAGTCATCCCTGTTGCTTGTGCACCGTTAACTATGGCACACTCCCTTTTAGTAAACTCAGTAAATGAATATGCTCCAATACAGCACCTTCTGTGGAACACGCTCTCCTTGTGGAGAATGTCGATGAAGGTCTTCTGGACAACAGTCAAGTCAGCAGTCTTATGTGTGCTTGTACTGAACTAAACTGAGTCAAACACTCAGTATATTTATACTGTATGAATATGAGTATAAGTAATTTACTCACATTTAAAATGAAATATTCTAATATTTTAACACAACAGAAAAATTTTAACAAAAAAAGGGCATGAAATATTTTGTAATGAATCTAGAATATACTATAGTATACTAGCTCTTCTACTGGATCAGACTACATGGACCAGAGTTCACTTCACACGTGCATCAGTGAGCCTTGGCCACCCATGACCCCACCACCGGATTACCAGTTTTCCTTCCTTGGACCACTTTTGATAGGTCCCGATTACTTTATAAGGGTCTTCCCAAAACTGCTGCGAACACGAATGTTCAGAATCTAATGACCCAGACTGAGGCCTATACAGGCATAGTTTACCAAGGTTGGTGTGGAACATTTTAAGTGGCCCCTTATCACACAAACCCCTTATCTTAACCTGGATAAATACCTTTGGGATCAAGCACTGAAACACTAACTTTACACTAGGTCTTTTTGCTGAACTTATTTTGCTTTTGTGGGCACACATCATATTGGTCCAAAATCTAGTGGAAAATCTTCCCAAAGGTCAGGTTCACTGAGTATTCAGCAAGTGGCAAGAACTAATATTAATGTCCTTGGAATTGGATGTTTAGTACACACATGTGTATGTCTAAACTGAATGAAATAATATGTGAAGAAAATGAAACAATTATTTTAGCTTTTTAATTTAAATATTTTTGGCTGTATTTAAATTCCCCATTTAGCTGTCAATGAACATTAGCTTACTGTTCATATAATGTAATTTTAAACCCCACAGTGGGCAACCTATCATACATCGATATAGAGAGAAGCTGCAGGCCAATTCACATCTGTTTCTGGGCCAGACTTTGGACACACTTGCACTAGCAGTTCCTGCATGTTTGATAACTTGCAGTCTGTATCAGTCTCACACAGGCAGTGAGTCGTCCTCCAACAGCAGGAAGGAGATGTTGCCCAAGCCCATCACCATAGTGACTAGCGAGTCCTCCTCCACTTGCTTTGTCCTCTCTGCAGCAGAAGAGTTTGGTTATGGAGAAGGCCATGCCATCACTACCCAGACCCCTGCTCAGGTATTTGAATTATTTTATGTGCTTGTTACGGAATTTAGAGTAAATATGCATGGGCAGGTTTATATGGACCAAAGCTTATATGATATAAAATAATTTAGAAAAAAAAAAAAGGACATTCAAGAAATTTGGACCAAAGAAAGTTTTTTTTACATTTGGCCTCCGTATCCTACCACTTTGAATTTGAAATAACATTCAAGATGTGTATGAGGCTAAAACTGACCAGGATTTTCATCCAAGCTTTTAGGGCAATCCTTCTGCTTGTCTGTATGAAAATGGTTGTAAGTCCTGGAATGGTTAAGACCACACTTTTATCACCCTTGAATTAAAGCTGAAAGTCTTGACTTCTGTCACATCTTGAATGTTTCATTTCAAATTAAATGTGGTATACAAAGGTCAAACGGCAAAAATTATAACTTTTATGGACCTGACTGTATATAAGTAAGAAATGACTTTCTGTGTTAAAATATTGTATATTTCTTTTATTGGTAAAGTTCCAGGCAACTTTAGCTACATGGATATTTCTGCGCTAATTTATGGTTATCTGTTTCCTTCAACCATCATTTGCTTTTCTTTAGGGCCATAGGCGATCCTGCCAGCACCAGCTTTCTCAAGTATCTGCTGTGTTGAACCCTCCAGCCCCTCCTCCCCCTCCTCCTGCTCCCCCTACCCCGCCTCTGGCACCCCCGGCCTCCTCACCCTTGTCCCCTCTCTCGCCTACCATGTCCTTGCTGGAGGAAGGTGACCTGCGCAGTATTGATCCGTGCAAGGACTTATGGGGCTCAAGGGGTTATGAGGACTACCGACGTGCTGGGGCCACACGGACCAAAGTTGGAGGTCTGACAGGAGGTGTTATGGTAGGAAGTGGACCAGACAAGTCAGAGCTGTGTGTGGTGCATTTTGAGAAAGAACTGGCAGGTGTAGGCACTACAGGCTGTGAGGTCACTGTTATGCTGGACACCAAAGGCTCTCGGCGACACTCCTCTTCACCCACCTGTATGCCTAATGCCATGTCTGGAGCATCACCTGCAAGCGGCTCCCCACAAGAGATGGGGAAAATCTCACCCTCTCCATGCTGCATTCATACTTCACTTGCCACACCCCGTTCTCGGACTCGCAAGAGAGGGGGCAGTGGGACCAGTGGGGGTGGAGATGCCATCTCACCTGATGATGACAGCCCATGTCCACAAGGCTCGTCCTCCTGCTCATCACGCTGTGTGTACTGTCGCTCGGTGTTTAGTGCCTCAGAGAATGGACGTGGCCGCTGCCGGGATGCTCCGGATCCAGCTCTACACTGCCTACGCCAGTGGACGTGTGTATGGTGTGCTGAAAGCCTGCTCTACCACTGCATGTCAGACTCTGAAGGAGAGTTCTGGGAGCCATGTTCATGTGAAGACTCGCTGGGCCGTAGGCCACACCCACTTTGCTGTGCTGGCTGGATGGCACTGCTGGCACTTTCACTGTTTGTGCCCTGCATGTGCTGCTACCTGCCCCTGCGGGCATGCCTGCGCTGTGGAGAGAGATGTGGCTGCTGTGGTGGAAAGCACAAGGCTGTGCGGTGAGATCTGGCTTTGGGAGGGTCTGAGGCCAGGAAAAGGCTGAGAGGAGAGGAAAGGAGGAACACTCTTTTTCTTTTAAAGAATAGATTAAATATTCTTTAATGGATTTAAGCTAGATCTCTTAAACTATCATTAAAAAGTCCCTTTCCCCACAATCCTTTGCTGCATTCCATCTGTACTCTGCCAGAACCCTTAATGGTGGTGCCAAAACATAATGCACTGGCAGCTTTGCATTGTGACCTTCAGAGAGACTCAAAGATGCAGAAAGATGGCTCTCGCCGCCAGCTTCTCTCATCTCCCGACTGACTATTGTTAAGGCTGACAGAACGTGGATGGTGAAAACAACAACATGTAAAGCTAGGTTAGATTTTTTGTTGTTGTTGTTTTTAGGGGGACAATACACGGCAAAATTACAAAATGTATAATATATGTTAATTTCCTTGACATTGAGAGGTTTTTGTTTTATTTATTATTTTACATGCTCCCCTTTTACTGAGTTTAGCCCCAATGTTTCTCCCAGATTAGAGAGAGAGAGAAAAAATATACAGAAAGAAACGTAGACAAAATTACAGACACACTGACATACAGGAGCACATTGAGTCATCAGTGTGTCTTTGGAGCAGTTTCAGGAAAAGACAAGTAAGAGAGCACTGTTCAAGAAGAATTATGATTTGATGTAGGAATGTAGGAATTATTTTTATGTTAAAACAAAGGGTAAAAGAGTGCTTATGGGTAGGATCACCAAAATTACAATGAACATGCACACTCTTCAGAAAAGAAAGTTGAATTTGTATTTTTTTATGGTTAGAAAACAAACCCGTTTTGAAACTGCAAAAGAGAATAACATACCAAAATTACAGAAATTGGCTTTGATGTTCAATGTAAAATGTAACAATGAAAAAATATGTAGGAATCTGTTGACAAAAATCACTGGGGCCAGATAAAATTCAGGCTTGTCAAAGAGGACAGGAAATATTAGTGTAAAAAGTTGAAAGTGAAAACCAGTTATGGTACAGAATCAAACCTCCAATCTATTCAGTCTGCTTAGTAAGTCTGCATATGAAGAAACTATTAATTGGTTTTGTTTAATGTGTGTACAGAATCCCACAGGAGTTGGTTGGCCAGTTTTAGTGCCAATTTGTCCAATATTGCACAACTGTCACAGTAATCAATTGCAAAGTGACCTTTTTATAAAACTAGTCCTATATAATTTAAGCTGAATGAATCCTGTTTTTGCAGTGATTGTTCTAGCATGATCCTCTATTATATTTAATTAGAATTATCTTATTTTATACAAAATTTTATGATTAAGAATATAATTTTTTTAATACAGACCTCGGTCTTTTTGCAACTGAATACAATGTACAAAAATGCTACTCACAGTAATGAATTTAGACAAATCAGATATATTAAAAAAAAAAAAAAAAAAACACTGCCTCTGATCACAGACTGAACCTCATAGCTTATAATGTGTATCTGATGGGACAGGCTTTAAAATATTTATAATATTTACAAGCTGCTATTTTTACCCCGCTCTCCCCGCCTAACTATTATCGTTTTTACCTCTTCTGCTGTGGAACCTCACCAGTCCAACCCCAATACAGATTTTGAGGAACAGTTACAGAGACAGAAAAATCAGTGTGATGCAATGTATGCTGTGTACACATTTTGAAAGGACACTTGAGAGAATGCTTAAATAATATCCACTTACTGAATCAGTAAAATTACACATTAACTCCTGATTGGAAGCACTTTATAGTTAACTAAAGTTTGTAAAATGTAATATATTACAAGAAAACAAAGACAAATCACATGCCTACCTACTAACACTTTTCCCTATCTAAGTGAGACCATCACCAGTTTCACTGCTAACTAGTTCTTGATATTTCCTTGTTGAGTTTCCCCTTCCATGCACCATTCATTCATATTGATAAATGTGCCTTTTGATTTGATTAATCAATAACATAGTTTTACAGTACACAAGTACTAAGTACTACAACTATGTTCACAAGTACTTAATTTTGGGGTCTTTTATTTCAGCCATTGTGCATATTTTAATATGTATTGACTCATTTGAAAAATCATTGAGGAAAAAATGTTTATTTATTTAATGAGATATTTATTCTAATTATTTTTGGAGACAGGTTTTTATTCCTGTGCTGTCTGACTTCTCTGACTCTGTGCCAATGTGCTGCTTTGTTGTGTTACATATTGTGGGTTTGTATCCTTAATTAAACCCTCATTCTATATTTTAATGAAACATAGGATATTTGAATCTCACAATCCATGTCTTGTATCTTCAGACAGATGGCCATTCATCGACAGGAAAAAAAAAAAAGGGTTTCAGCCTTGCTATAACTAGTGAGAAACCTTTTGAACAATATCATATTCAAGTATTAAATTCAACAGGGTTTGGGTTTTTCAGGGCAAAGTCCACTAAACCCCTCAAAACAGTTAATGTAAGCAACTTATCACTGACAAGGGATGTTCAGTTGCCCTGTCCATCAAAGGTTTTGAAAGGTGACCCTCAAGGTTATGTTCCTCTTAGCACCACCTGCTGACATAACAGTCAGTATTTTCAGGCGTTACATATAGTGGAAATGGCTACACAAGTGTTGATTAAAAAAAAAAAAAGAAAGCACATGCAGTAAAACAATTCCAATTTATTTAGTCTAAAAATATAATGGAGTGGATTATACTTCACAAATACACATACCTATTTTATGTACACATATCGATATGTTTCTGAAGTACACAATCATTTTTTTAACAAAAATCTTCAAAAAGAAAAACGTTAGAACTCCTTCTGGTACACAGGCGTAGGAAGAACTCAGGACTGGTGTTGACGCTTGTGTTTTAGAATCTCAGTGGAGGTCAGAGTTAGATCTTTCTTACAGATATTACAGTGGTAGAGTCTAGTCAGATTAGACAAGGACTCAGACTTTACTATGTCAGCCTCTGTGGAAGCAGATAAAAATGATGAAAGTGAGCAGATTAAAGTCTTCATAACAACCTGGCAATCCAAATATATTTGACATACAGTGGAACCTTGGACTGCAAGCATAATTCGTTCCCGATGCAGGCTCGTATATCAAATTTTCCCATAAGCAATAATGGAAACTCAAATTATTCGTTTCACACCCACAAAGAAAATAATACATAAAAAATTCATAATGAATTAATTAATAATAATAATTAATACAAAATATAAAGGAAAAATAAAACAAATTAACCTGCACTTTACCTTTAAAAATAAATCCCGACAAGTAAGTGTTTGTTTATGCACGCAGATGCTGTGAATGCATGTGTGTGTAGCTAAAATAAGAGGAGACGAGGAATGAGACCATCCCCTCTCCCTTTTCCCATCTTACACAGTAACCGTTCCTCCTCTCTTTTTTGAGCTTCACACACATGTGAATACACACACACATTAACGTAAACACTGTTTTATCGGGAAACTAAACAAGAGGAGGAGGGGTGTGTGTGTGTGTGAAAGCGAGAGGAGGAGGAGTGCTTGTCCAAGGACGCGTGCGCACACAAAGTGCAGGCTGATACAAGATAGAGAGAAAGAGAGAAAGAAAATAGAGAATAGAGAAAGAAAAAATGGATCTTTAACCCCCCCTGATGAGACTTGCTTTTGGTTTGCACTCGCGTGTTATAATAAAAAGTAAACACGCTGTACACACACATACAAACACAAAATAAAAGAGACTTTACGCACACACCCGTGACCACAGTGTTATAGTAAACAGTACACGCGTGCACGGATGTTGATTATACCAGTGAGAGACGAGCACCCAGCAGGGGAGACGATTACCCACAAACAAGAGAGAGAAAAACCATTGGCGCAGTTGTGATCACGTGATGCTCAGCGTCAAAACAAAAAATACATGCGTGATACATGATACTCGTAAACCAAGACTTGTTGATTTTTCAAGTAAAAAAAAAAAAATAAATAAATCTTTGCTCGTCTTGCGGAAACCCCCCAAACCACTTTACTTGCAATCCGAGGTTCCAAATCATACAACGGGCTGTCTTACCTTCCTCAGTGTGTTGCTCCTCTAATGGCTTACAAGTGGCCTGATGCTGCATTTGCTCCAGGGGGGTGAAAGGCATGTGCAGTTCACAGTGTGGGCAAGTCCAAAATGTCCGCAAACACTCACTGTACAAGTCTTTGGAGTCCTTAATAGAACACAGACACACAAACAAATGAGACCTAGAAACTAAGCTAATGAACGCATTGGTCATAGTTAATTTTAAGGTCAGTCACCAGTAGTGTCTCTAGATTAAGTCTCTAGGTAACCAGATTACACAGAGAATTGTAAATACTGTGCACAGCCAATCCAGGGTACATTACTTTAAAAAGTATGTACAATAAAGTGACAGGGCTAAAACTCATATAAATTGCAAACTTTAATAAACACTTGGTTTGCAACCACACTTTTTTGTGGTGTATTTAATACAATACATTTTAAATTTAGGATATTAGGGAATTTGAAAGGTTTAAATAATTTATGTAATGCCAGATCATAATGATTTCTTTCTGGAGTAGTGTTGTTTGAATTCGGTCAGGTGTACAGTCCGTGCCCAACATAAAATTCTATATACACGACTATAATTATACATTGTGTCCATAGGTGCTTGGACAGTAAGAAAATCATACGCTACTTCATAACAACGGATATAAAATAAAGCAGTCAATATGTGGATTCAGCTTTAAAATACTGCATTAATATTTTATGAATCAAACACCTTTTTCACATAGTCACCCCGTTTTCATAGGCTTAAGAGGAATCAGACAATTCGAACACAGAATAAAAACTGGTCAAATCAACAATTTGGTACATTCTTAAAATGAAAGAATAAACTGGTGAGTTCAGCCGCACTAAAAGGCTTGGAAGATCATGGAAGACGACTAAAGTGGATGCTCATACATAATTATTTCCTTGGCGTAGCATAACCTCTTTACAAAATCTAACCAGGTCAAGAACATTCTCAGGTGGTAGCGCTTTCTCTGTAAAAGGCTACAATCAAAAGACAACTTCATGAATATAAATACAGCGGGTCTATATCAAGATGCAAACCACTAGTAACACTCAAGGACAAAAATGCCACATTAGTCTTTGCTCTAATGCATATAAAATGAATGCTCAGTTATTTTGATCAATGAACTCAAGATTAAGTTTTACAACAATGATGGTATAAAGGAAGGAAAGGAAGGGCTCATGATCCAAAGCATGCCATATAATTGGTCATGGGAGAGGTAGTGCACTGGCATGGGTGTGTATGGCTTCCAGTGAAAATGGCTCACGCAGGGGTTTTTTTGGTTTTGTTGTGACAGTTGATAGAACTAGCAGAATGAATACTCAAATGTACAGCACTATACATTTTGCCACAAAACTGATAGGATGGTGCTTCACAGTAAAGATGGAAAAATACTATGAAAGCAAGCCAAATGCCAGTTAACTTGACCTCATCCCAGTTGAGCATGCTTTTCACTTTAAGAAGAAAAAGCTAAAGGCAGAAAGACCCCTAAACAAGCCACAACTGAAGGCAACTGCAATTGCAACTGCAAACTCAGTGTTTGGTGATGTACTGTACATTGATTCCACATGTCAGGCAGTCATTGATCGCAATGGATTTGCATCCACGTATAAAAAAAAAAAAAAAGAATTCCTATATTTTGCATAATGTTAATTACTTTTTTTTTATCTTGATTGCTTCTTTTCAGATTAATTGTTGTGGTATACAAAAACAAAAGTATCAAAAACATTTGCCCAAACATTTATGGACCCAACTATAAACACAGAATGAGATTTTAGACAAAGTGTGGGATTCACACTAGGGCGTTATTGTGGGACTTGACTGTAAAGTAAAATTGTTAAATGGTAAGGTAGGCACTTTATAAAGTAATTTATCCTTCCAGGAGGAGCTTCAACCAAAAATAAACAAGTTCAAACATAGATAAAACTGTCAATAAGGGGAGGTCTTCAAGCAATTATTCTTGAATTAATTAGTAAATAGTTACATTTTTTATGCCAGGTAACAATTTTCACAATTATGTCACTGGAAGTAATTAGTACGACTTTTTCCTTCAGGCATTTTATCTATCACTTTTAATTGGATTAAGCTAAATTTTTAATTTCAGTCTAGTGGGGCAGAGATATCCAATCCTACCACAAAACATGTAGGTTTTTTTGTAAGAACCCAAGAGTGTTTATTGACATCTCTGCATAGACATAAGTACCTTAGAAAACTTGTGAAGGTATCACTTACACAGAGGCAATTATAGGTGAAGTAGCTGGTGACACGTAGACCTCCCTTAACTGAATCAGGTTCTGCTTTCATTTTAGGGAAGAGTGGAGGAACGGAAAACTCCATATTCTGCTGGGGTCCGATGTATAGGTTCTGAGACTGCAGTGCAGTTAGCCTTCTCAGACTGTAACTCACCTGGACAAAGACTTATGCGTCAAATATTTTTTCCTTAATTTCACTGAAAGAAGTGAAAGTGCACACAAGCTTGTCAAGGTTTATGAGGTTTAATATGAAGACATGCTCTTAAAAAATTATTACTGTAAATGCATCAATATTCCTACCCAAATCACATCCAAACAGTCAACAACTAAGACAACTATTTTACCGCAAAATTTTACCGCAATGTAAAATCAAGGTAAACCCCATGTATCCAACACCAATACATTACCTCAGTGTACATTAGAAAGCGTACAAGTTCTTCTGAAATCTTCTGGAGCTCACGATGGGAAGGTGTTGGGCCAGCTTGCTGCAGACCTGCAGTAGGTCTCAAACCAGACTGGTTCAACTTGGCCTGTAGCAAATTATCCCAATTGTCCCTTATCATGAGAGCAGAAGATAGCACTCGGAGTGCTGTCGCACTATCACTTATAACCAACTCTAGCCAGCCATCAACCACCAGCTGTGTGCAGTCTGCATTGCTGTCTATTGAGTTTGCCACCAACAGCAAAACCTAGAGGGAGAGGAGGACTTCTGAGTAAAAAGGAATGCTTAATGATGATAGAATATTTTTTCTAGTAGACTAAATATTTTATGTTTTTCTATTTTTAAGGAACTAAATAATTGTGAGGCCCTCATCAGCAACAAATAAATAACAGCAGTTGACAACAAGAACAATAAAAACAACATATTTAAAATTATTTTCCCATTTTATTAACTAACTCTTATGTTAGTGCCACAGCACCTCTAGAGTTGAGGTCTGGACTTTGTGTTGACCATTCTAACACTGTTTTTTTTTTTATTATTATCCTTTAGCCAATTATGTTTTAATTTGCTGGTATGCTTGGGATCTTTGACCTTTTTCTTGATGCAACTTCAGATCAGACAGACATCACAGTGGCCATATATTTTTTTTCTGAAATACTCTAATATAAAGTGGATAGAGTACTACTGGGGTTATTCATTCAAAAGAGGCCCCGAATAGTCTGTAATAACTCTTGCTAGGACGAAGCAATCTGATCAAAACAACGTACAATGTGCTCCTTAGTATATGGAACAAACACGCCAGGATGCCCCGAGTCAAACTGATAAGTTAGGTGGCAGCCAGCCATTGCACTGTTTAACGCCATACCCCTTGACTCGACATGTCATCAGGATGGTGATGTACAGTAATGAGCAGTGTGTCTTCAGAATGCGAGCCTATTGGATCACCAATTCGTTTATGTAATGTCAGAGTGAATTTAGGAAGAAATATGGTGTTCCTGTCGAACCCTGGAAGAGTGTGATTCAGAAGATGGTATGGAAACTGGAAATGACAGATCATTGATCCCTTCTCATGGTGGAGGCTGTCCGGAAATGTCACAGGATACAAACGGGGATGTGCAACTTTGTCTGCAGCAATCGCCTCAGAAATCTCTAAGACGCCTCACACAGGAGACTTATTCAACACGTCAGAGAGCAAAAAGGGCAAAATTGCATGCGTCTAAGAAGGTGATGTACTATCACTGGTTCCGGTACGTTCGGCACATGGAAAAACAAATTGCTTCATTGTAGAGTTATTACAGAATATTCGGTGCTTCTGTTGCGTGAATCACCATGTATTGTTTTTTCCACCATAACTGAAGAAGAGCTGTACATACTAAAATATGTATAACGGATGCTCTCAGTCTAGTTATGGAAGGCCACTTAACTGCATACCTTTTGGTCCATTTTTAATCCAAAATTTATTACAAAATAAGCTAGGTCAGGTGTGCTGAAAGTAAAAGGTAGATTTGTACAGGACCATATAGACTTCCAGGACTGGAGTTAAACAGTGCATGACCTGTTACTTCAACTACTGTTAATTAAGCTACTTTTACATCCCTTTATATGTTTTAATGCTACTCGTCATTTCTCTAACCTGCAGGGCAGGGGCTCTTACACAGTTTGACACATAAGGCTTGTTTGTTTCAAGCAGAGTTACAAAAGCAAGCAGCTGATGCATATTGCTCTGCCCATTCTCAGCACCTAGACACAAATGGAAAAAACAGACATAGAAAGACGGGGTAAGAAAATGTGAAAACATTTCTGAATATTGGGTGTTTAAGAAAGGTCTACCAAACTTACTGGACTCATACTGAGTGATGTGCAGCGAATCTGGATTACTGGCAAAAACACTGGTGGGGTGTATCACAACACCTTGCTTATTACGAGTGTGAAACACCTAAACAAACAAAAAAAAAAGTTCTACATGTAATATGATGAAGTTCAATCATTTCCCAGGAGAAATGTGTGAATGTGCACAAAACAAAGTGTATTACAGTCTTAACCAACGTTGATCATATCCAGTGTATGTATATTTGTTTGTGCGTGTTTGTGCATGCCTGCTCTGAGTCTTTGCGGGCAGAGTTATGCTCATCAGGCAGGGCCAGCTGTGGATACAGGCCACGGCACAGCACCAGTCTAAAAAGAGCCTGTTGTTGAGATGACAATGTTGCACTGACGTATGCATCCCCTTGAAGCTTGCTAATATCATGCCGCAGTTTGAACTTCACTTCCTGCGACAAGAATTACAGAACAACTTTTTAAAGATATAGTGTGTACCAGTCTTAAGCTTCCACAATGTTGAATCAATTAATAAATTTCTTAGTGCAGATGTGCTAGATGTCTGTGATGTGGTCATAAGCATGTGGGCGTCCTGAAGGCATGACAGCCATACTGATATTCTGCACAACAGCACAACATCTAGTCTGATATTGCTTTTATGGAACAGTTCCACAAACAACATTTATTAACAGCAAATTATTATTTGTTTGCTCATTTAACCGGTTATTTTGCTCCCCCAACATTTCCATAAATAGCAGAACAAACTAATTGTGACTGGAAGAGCTGGAGACTGAGTTTACTTAACAGGGTGAAAGCAGTTTTAAATTCTTATAGGTTCTATGAAGCCAAAATATGAGGAGAATAAACCAGGAGGTGGTGGACCATACTGTAAATCCTGTAAAAGTTTCTCTTTATATTTCCACTCATTCCTCTTTAGAATACAGGTAGTCCCCTACTTACAAACGAGTCTAGTTCCAGGAGCATGTCCTTAAGTAGGATTTGTTCATAAGTCTGGGACAAAGTGTGTCTTGTGCACCTTTGGCACAAATATGCAACATAAATCATACCAATCCACTAGACTAAATTTGTCCTCTTTCCCAACATCTTGGCCATCATGGGACCAAAAACCGTAACCGGACCTAAGGAAATGAATCTCACAGTAAAATGTCTGAGCCTTTAAGTCTTAACAAGGGTAATTCTGGATGCCATTTTCTTTCAAAGCGAATTTCCCCATAAGAAATAATGGAAACTTCAATAATTCGTTCCACAATGCAAAAATACCAATATAAAAATAATTAATAGAAGATTTTAAAGAAAAATAAAACTAATTAACCTGCACTTTACCTTTGGAAAGAATCAGTAGAGACAGGAGAGGAGTATTATTATACTTATTGTGTAGGACGACTTTCATACACACACACACAAACATGCGAGCATGCACATACGCGTGCACGGATATTAACTTTACTTAGACTGCAAAGTTCAACCTAAACTCTACCTTTGAATATAATCACCTGGAGACAGAGTCGAGGAAGAGGAGGGGTTACAGGACAGCCATTTGATATCATCATGCTCCCGAACTGATTCATTGAACCCGGTGAGGCCGACTCATTTCTCCTGCACCCCCACTATGTGAACCGTGGTCCGTTCGTATCTTAAAAGGATAATTTATATCCGTAAAAGGATATTTGCGCCAGGGTATAGGGTTCCACACACCAAGCAGTGCCCTTGATTAGGGATTAGAGAGTGGTGCAGGATTCTGCCTTCTGTTAGAAGCCAGTTAGCTTTGGAGTCTGAGTTATAAAACAACACGATTCAGAGAAAATTTGGAGGGACTTTGAAGCTATTAAGTAGACAAAATGTTGTGTAAGATGATGTCACATTATCAGATGTGTTTTCTTATTGATAGTGCTTCCATGACTGAATCCTTTTGAATGTGGGTTTGGCAGGCAGCTCCTGTCAGTAGTGGAGACCGTTATCGACCACATTTTACCCATGCTTTCACCCATGATTGTTAGAACACCTGTGAAATGAAGTGATGTAGATTGTTAAAAGTCCCAGACTATCTGTTTCTGTGACGGTGACCGAACAGCTTCTCCGCTTGGTTCGACATGCAGAACAACGTGATGGTGAGGAATACCACCCTTCCTCCGAATGACCAGGTGCTGTCTCTCACCACAGCTGATGTGAGGAAAACTCTACGCAGAGTTAACCCACGTAAAGCTGCTGGATCAGAGAATATCTCTGGCAGAGTGCTTAGAGAAAGTGCTGTGCAAGACTGAGAACCTGATCTGCAGAATCTGATCCATGAGTCAATCATGTGGTGCAGTGCAATGCATATACTAATACAAATAAAGCCATTGGTCATAGGTCAAAGTTTGTTGGAGCCAAATGTGACACACTAGCGATGGAAATCGGTAACCATTCCGTCATCAATCATCAACATTTTGATAAACCAATCGATGATCAGTTAATAATCAGATTAATCGCACAATACAATGCTTCACTGATCCCTCTGATCGAATTTGTCACCAGGAATGTGACTACAATGTTAAATAATCACAGCCAAATTCTACAACCCTTGTTTCAAAGTGTTTGTTTAAAATGAGATGCCATGCCAAGACAGCAAGAAAAGCCGTATTTAGGAGCTTGCAGGAGCCACTGTCCATGCGTGCCCACTTTCCCTGACACCACCACCCGCCAGCCAAGTGTCCACATGCCAGCTGGGCAATGCCTCTAGACCGGCACATGCATACCATCACTTCTGTCCTCAGTTTCCTTCCTTTCTCCCTCCTTGAAACCCTCTCCTTTTGCCATTTTTCCTAATAAAATTACCCTTTTCTCGTAAGACCTCGTCTCATGTCTGTGTCTATGGTACACCCTGAATGAATGATCTTACACCAGTTAGCCAAACGGCTGTCTGGCAGGCTGAAGAACTAAAGATTATAAAATACATAGGATATACATGTAAATCATGTAATAAAAACACATCTATTATGACCAGATGTGTCAGGTTTGTTCTTTTATCGATCTAGTTAAAGGTTAGTGAGCTACTCTGGTTAAAGGTTAGTATCGATCAGAGATAAGTATGGAACATTAGGTTTTTACACACCATGTGCTGAGGTTAGATCCAAGATCTAAGCAATTCTAAAATTCCTCTTTTCTGTGGAAAAGAGTGCAAGTGTAGCCTGGCAATGTTTTATACAGGTAGCTTACAAAAGCAATTCTGTGCAAGAAAGAGCAAAATTCTAAATCGTCTCCCTGCATTTCTAAAATACTGTTATTTGTCCTACTCAACAAGAAAAATCGTACATTTCAAAGGAAAAAAAATATAATGATGTCTAGCCTCTTTTTCTTACAAGTTAATCACCTGTATGTCTACTTCCTGTGCTGCAGACTTTTTGTCCTTCTTGGTTGACCCTGCTGCTTCGTCTTCTGAGTCACATGATGACCCTTGCTCCTCGCCGTCCTCCAGATGCAACACTTTCCTACGGCTGTTCTCTGTTAAATCATGTTCCCTCTTCAGCTGATGAAGTCTTTGCCGTTCACCGAGTCTCTTTCTGCGCTGGGCCTGGTCCTCAGCGACGTAGCCTGACTCAGGCTCAACTAGCCCGTGACTCTTCAACAGGTCCTTTGTAATGCATAAAGCATATTCAGAACATTTTAACATGTTAAGGATCTTTAATTAGTTGATTAAAGTTTAGTTAGTTTAGTTAATTAGATCTTTTAAAAAGTGTTAATACATTGATGTTGACAGCCCTTACTTAAACAAAAGCATCAATACACAAACTTGCATACCTTAAACTGTCGTCTTAGGTTGGCCATCTCATACAGTCTCTGTTCCTCTAGTCCTCTTCTTTTGCACCACTTTCTGGACCCTCCTTCCCTATCCCTTTTCACCTAAGAAAGAAAATAAAGTCTCATAGATATCAACAGCTGCTTTTATATTTGTACCCTGAAGCAATGACCATCACCATTTATGAAGTACCACAAAGATGACATTTGACCTCAATATAAATATAGCTGGCTGACCTGCACCCATGCATTGAAGGTGTTGAGCAGAGTGAAGGGGTCTCCTAGGTCACTTTGCAAGGGTTGGCGGGCAGTGGTGCAATCTGGGTTGTGTTGAGCACTGCGCAGAAATGGTGACTGAACGCTCAGTGCTGCAGCTACAGTCAACACTGGCTCCACAAGGTTGAATAGTGAACCGAGAACTAGCATTTTACCTAAAATTCACACACACACACACACACACACACACACACACACACACACACACAAAAAAAAAAAACACTTAATGTAGCTGATTTTCTGATCAATCATCAGATCCCCGTATCAAATAGAAAATGACATTTTAATGTCACATACCAATAAGGACATCCACAGGCAACTTGGCCAGCAGATTGCCAATGGGGGTGAGCTCTCCCTGAACATCTAGAGCTCCTTGTTCCTTTAGAAACCTCACAGACGATTGAATGCTAAATGCTGCAGGAGGGTCTATGAAGTTAAAAGAACATGGATCTCCCAGATCCATACTCTTCATCTACAAAATAAAATGAACAAAAAAAAAACTATATAGCATATGTGTAGTAATGTTGACCATTTTGCTTTTATGCCATACAGTTCCCCAAACTCAGAACGACTCAGAAGGAAATTACTTCAAGTTATTGCTGCTAAAGGCGGATAAATCCACAAGCTATTGAATCATGGGAAGTATTTAATACAGTAAATCCCACAGTTTTTTTGGGCTTCATTTTTGTTAAAAAAAATTTTAAGAATTGAAAAAAAAAGTTATATGTTGTTATTTGTCCTGTGGCCCGAGAACTTCTGTGATCAGGTGATTTTTTATAATGTTTTTACACACATACACACACACACCCACACACATTTTTTAATGTAAATAAATACCCATTTAAAGCAGAAATTAGGCCTTATATGACTTGGTAGACTGGCTGATTAGATATTTGCATTAACTAGCAGTTGAACAGGTACCTCTAATGAAGTACAGTACAGACCAAAAGTTTGGACAAACGTTTTCATTCAAAGAGGTTGAATTTGTATTATAGCAAGAAAAAAAGCAGCTAAGTGAAGAAAAAAAAACGAGTGGCCATCATTACTTTAAGAAATGAAGGTCAGTCAGTCCGAAAAATTGGGGAAACTTTGAAAGTTTCCCCAAATGCAGTCACAAAAACCATCAAGCGCTACAAAGAAACTGGCTCACATGCAGACCGCCCCAGGAAAGGAAGACCAAGAGTCACCTCTGCTGCGGAGGATAAGTTCATCTGAGTCACCAGCCTCAGAAATCGCAGGTTAACAGCAGCTCAGATCAGAGAGCAGGTCAATGCCACACAGAGTTCTAGCAGCAGACACATCTCTAGAACAACTGTTAAGAGGAGACTGTGTGAATTAGACCTTCATGGTAGAATATCTGCTAGGAAACCACTGCTAAGGACAGGAAACAAGCAGAAGAGACTTGTTTGGGCTAAAGAACACAATAAAGAACATAATAATAAAGAAAACTCTTTGAATGAGAAGGTGTGTGCAAACTTTTGGTCTGTACTGTAGATCATAAAAAACTACTTACGTAATAGATAATAATGATGACAACAAGCTAGCCAACATGGCAAAAACACATACAGCTAGCCCCAACCTTACTGGCTAACATCAATGATAACATTAATGCCAATGATCACCTTCTCAGTAATTAGTGCATGGCTGATTTAACAAACAGGGGTTGGTATTGCCTCTTCTCTTTCTCTATGACTCCTTGTTGTTTGGACTCTACAGTTTGGAGTCTAGGCTAGATTGTTTGTTTTTTAAAGTACACTTGCTGTTTTTTATTTGGTTTAAGCAGTTACAGATTTGCATCATGGTGTGTATACTTAGGGCCCAGACAACATTTCAAGCTTAGAAACCCCCATCGCTCCAAGTCTAACCCTGGTCTTGCTATGCCATTGTTGCAGTAAAACGATCATGCTTGTTGTTAAAATTATTTTATTGACTTGTAACATTTAAAACCACGTAAGTTGAGTTTCAGAGAGCACTTGTACCTGTAACACTAACAAGTCTAGAGGCACTCGATGGATCTCGGGAATAGGGTATGGTGAAAAAGCCTCATAGTCTGACTCCGAATAGAGCCGGTAGCAAACTCCTGGCCCCGTCCGGCCTGCACGACCTTTCCTCTGCTCAGAACTGGCCCGACTAATCCAGAACTCCTGAAGTCTCTGCATTTTGGCCTTTTGATCAAACGTCATTTCCTTTACTTTGCCTACAGATTAAAAGAGTCAATCTCAGACTAGAAAACATTGTTATGATGTCAATATTAAAGGAAAAGACAAACAATAGTAAAAAATAAAGTGTTTTCTTTACACAGTACATTTTCTTTAGGCGAGATATGGTACCTGAATCGACTACAAAGCGCACCCCATCAATGGTCACCGATGTTTCAGCTATGTTGGTGGCAATGATGCATTTTCTCAAGCCAGGGGGAGCAATGTCAAAGACCTTGGAAACAAATATTAATTAATTAATTATTTTTCAGTAATAGTTTTATCCTGGTAATGGCCGCAGCAAAATTTTCACATTTTTCCGGAACCACTGACCAGTAAAATTGTTAAAACCATACCAATCAACGATGTATAATTATTAAATGTGATAAGTTTGTCTAGCAACATTTTTAAATACTCGAATTGGGTTAGAAACTGTCCAATGTAATAATTAAACCTGAAAGAATAGTGTAGAACTGACAAAACTGGAAATGAAGTACTGTATGTACAAGTACATATACATTAAAAAGCACATATAATAATGCCATTTATTAACTTCACTTGTATGCCAAATAAATAGGCATGCAAACGAGGTTACACAATTGAAGATTTTAAAAATTAAACAATTCAAAAGTCTCCTTAAACATGTTTAATGAATAAAATAAAATGTCTGATAAAAAAAAAGAAATTATTTTAAAAAACTTCGTCTGAACAATTCAATAAAACATGATTTATTCAGCCGAGTTCTACCCCACTGACATGTGGGGTCTCCTCATCCTGTATAAAAGCACATGTTAGTCCTAAGTAATGTGTGCAACATCTTGTATGGCACAACCTGATTACTTTGAGTTTTAAAACAGTCAGTCTTTTGCCAATAACAGGATTGATTTCGTGCAATTTCTTATCCTCATTTTTATCTCATGACAGGAAACCTGTCGCCTTGAACCTCCAGGGTCCGGTTTTGATCTTCGCCTTAGGTCTGTGTGTGTAGTTTGCATGCTCTTCCTGTGCTTGGTGGGTTTCCTCCACGTGCTCCGGTTTCCTCAAACAGTCCACAGATTAGGCTAACTGTCGTTTCCAAATTGCCTGGAGTGCGTGTGTGTGTGCGTGCTTGCGCACACTGCAATGGATTGGCACCCAGTCCGGGGTGTACCCCGCGCCTCATGCCCCAAGTCTCTTTTTAGATTAGTCCAGGAATGTGGATGTCAGTTTTCCACCTTGGATACATCTATGTATGTAGGTAAATTATGTGGGAATCTGCTTCTGTTGAGGAACTCCTGGTACAGTATGTCTCGATAGCTTATTGAGTTTTTATTGCAAGATATGTCAATGATGATGTAAATCATCTTCACCTTCCTCCACAGTTACAGGTTGGAACTCACTACAAACAAGTTTCCCAATTTGTCACCTCCAGTAATCCAGTGATCAATAAGGGTGTACTATATCTCTTGTCCCCATGAGACTATATCAGATATTTAAAAGATGCATGGTTTTGCAAGAACAAGTCATTTTCTTGTTCAATCTGAAAAAAAAAATCAGATTGAGTTTACCGCAGTTTTAATGACCTGGTAACCAGTCACCAATACAAGATCTTGGGCAAAAATCATTACAGATCTGACAGTAAATGACAGGAGATCTCGTCACATGGATGCCTCGTGTGTCTCTTTGGGATGCGTCCGGTGTCTGGGGACGGTTTCACACTACTGGCCTCGACTGATGTTGACAGCTGTTTTTTTGCGACAATGACCATTGTTAAAAGTGCTATACAAATAAATTTAATTTAATTTAATTAAAACTAAACAATTTTATTTTGTTTCTTAGATATATTGTGTTCTATATAAAAGAGAAAACTCCTTCAGCTTCAAATACATTGTTTATAGATCACTGTTTTTAATGACTGCAATTT
This sequence comes from Clarias magur, assembly GCA_013621035.1. Lineage (NCBI taxonomy): Eukaryota > Metazoa > Chordata > Actinopteri > Siluriformes > Clariidae > Clarias > Clarias magur. Next base: position 1,376,554 of record QNUK01000018.1, read on the forward strand.
TTTTAAGCAAACTGTTTACCTTTACAAAGTGTTTACCTTGTTCTGCTGTTCTAACGACAAGGTACTGTGCAGGGGCAGTATGATCCAGCGACCGGTGTGTACAGCATAGGTTTTGCATGCCTCCATTATAGTGGAGATTTCAGCCATACCACTTAGGAAAATCAGCAGGTCGCCCCGCTCCTCAGTGGGATAGCACTGATCAATGCCCTGCAGCACACGCAGATATGGTCTTGGGTTCAGCTTCTCCATATGAGACACCTGATCCTCATGAGGGATGGGCTGGTATATTACCTAAACAAAGACACAGCAATATCCATCTCACTGACACAAAACTGCAACTAAAGATGTCCTGACCCGGATCCAGCACTGGGTACCGTGTTGGAAAGGAAAGGTAGATTTGTACTTGATTTGATAAATCCTTTCTCCACTGCCATACGTCTAATTTACAGCAAGACCATGTGTTATAATGATTGAAACACAGAAATTGCACATACAGTATAAACAGTAAATAAATCTTAAAGCACATGGTCGTCAACCCTCTGATGCATCACATTACTTGCAAAAACAACACTTGCAGACTTGATTACACTTGGCTGTGGTGAAGCATTTTGACATGGAAGGAAAAGGAACATTTTCACATGGAAGGCCAGTATTTTCAAGTCACAGCAGGCAGTTTTTATGAGTCCTTACCTGAATGGGAAAGAGTCTTCCTGGAACCTGCATCACAGGTGCATTGTTGAAGTAGCTGGAGAAAACTTTGATGTTGATGGTGGCAGACATAAGAACCAGGCGTAGGTCTGGCCGTCTGTGAAGCAAAGAGTGTAGCACACCCAAAAGGAAGTCACAGTGCAGGTGTCTTTCATGAACCTCATCCACAATCACCACATGGTACTGGGATAACATTGCATCATGTTGTATCTGCTTGAGGAGCAGACCCTCAGTAAGGAACAGTAGTTTAGTGCTTGCTGTGCGCCTGCTCTCAAACCGGATCTGGTAGCCAACCTGAGGGAGGAACAAGCATAACATAACATAAGTATAAAGGCTACTTCTGGCATTTTAGAAACTTCTACTGCTACGGGTAACTTTTTTTCTCATGTTTTTTGACACCAACTTTGAGGATCTTCTTTGAACAGAACCTTACTGAAATTCTTAAATGAACAAACCTGCCATGTGGTTATGTTGAAACATACACATTGTGCCCAGTATGAGCAGAGTGATCAGCCAGTAAGAGTCTTCGTGATCTGCAAGCTCAAGCTAAAAGTACTTTCCTCCTTTTCGCAGCCAGATGCACAATGTCAAACCAACATGGCTACTCACAGAATTAGAAATGAACAAAGTAGCACTTCAACAGTAAATGGGTTATATAGTATATTTGAGTATTTGCTTAAAATGCATGACACTGCCTATACAAAATCACACATACAAATTAAAGATGGTAAATATACTTATATTATACACTACAATACAATACAATACAATACAATACAACATAACATGGCAGCATAGTGGCACAGGTTTGATTACTGGGTGGCTGTTACTTGGTGCCATCTTAATAAATCTCTCTCTTTGTTCTGCCACCTTTTTCAAACTCAATGATTTCTGCATCAAATTTAACTTTCACATTCGAATTAAATCATGAATGCTATCCCAGATTGAAGATCATCTAACGCAGCACTCCATCACTCTCCTTCTTGGATAAATAACCCTTGTTTTATCTTACTTTAAAGATTTGTTAGGGGTCATTGTCCAGTTGAAACAAAATGAACTAACCAAATGGGATGACATGTTGCTTCGAAATTCTGTCTTAGCCATGCAAGTCACTCTATTGTCCGTTGTGTTTCTTGGCCCAAGCAAGTCTCTTCTGCTCGTTGTTATTCTGAAGTAATGATTTCTTTGCCACAATTCATCCACAAAGGCTTGACTCTCGCAGTCTCCTGTACACAGTGGACATTGAAATAGGTCTGCCGCTTGCATTCGAAGCATTTATGCGGTCTTTAACCTGAAGTGATCCAAGTCTGCGGTTTCTGAGGCTAGTCACTCTAATAAACTTATTAAGACTTATTATTGTGCCTAAAGTACTTTGAGGAGGCAAGAAATGTCACAGATTACATCTTGATAAAGGACACCTGCAAACTAAAACCCATTCCTGTGACCACCTCCTGAATTAAATGAGAGAATGCCATGAGTTTGCCAAGCTGTCATCAAAGCTAAATGAAGCTACTTTGGACAATCTAAAATATAAAATATGTTCTGGAGTGTTCAACGTTTTTTTTTTTTTTTTTTACATTAGTCCATGCGTTCTTTCATAGTTTGGATATAATGTTGAAAACACCAAAAATACAGAAAAAACATCATTTTATTATTTTATAAATAATACCTAGCCATCAAATAAATTCAAAATAAAAATATTAATTGCAACGACGATATAGTCTATCTTATAAGTCTATCCTAAAGAACTCTGGGCACTAGGTATACACTGGCCAGGGTGCCAGTCCATCGCAGGGTACACACACTCATTCACACACAGTGGGCAATTTGGGAACATTTAGCTTAATCTGTGTAAGGGATCCAGAGTACCAGGAGGAACAGTAAATTTGTAAAAAGTTGTGTTTACTACAAGTCTGTGACTTTGAGTCACGTGGTCATATGATCCTGCTCCAATCACAAAATGATTTCCGTTTGTCTGCAATTTCTCTAATTTATTAGAGAAATTATTTGTGTTAAATATGTATGAGAGGATCATTGATCGTTGATACACACACTTACAGACTAAATGTCACAATTAGCAGTAAGCATCTTTCCTCAATGCATATACTCTATCATTATTTTTTGTATTTTTAAAATGTGACATTAAAGTGTGGCATTACACATGCATCTGTAAAATTCCACATAAAATGGTCACATGAGAGTTATTAGTATGGCAAAATAAATGCTCCATATTCTGATATTAATCAGCACATAAAAAGCTCCCTCACCTTGGAACCATACTGGTTGAGACTCTCAAAGCTCACTCTCTTAGCAAGGGAAATGCAGGCAAGGCGGCGAGGCTGAGTGCAGGCTATATTGGTAAAGCCAGACGCCAGCAGGTATTGGGGCACCTGTGTGGACTTCCCACAGCCAGTGTCTCCAGCCACCACCACCACCGGGTTGGTTTGGACCAGCTCCACAATCCGGTCACGATACTGGAAGATGGGCAAGCTCTTTTGTTCACGTCGCAGCTTGACGAGTTTACAGAAGCTCTGCTTCTGAGTGAAGTCTAGAAAATGAAGCAGGACAAGGCGACAGTCTGTGACCTCCTGGCTGCTCCTACCATGCTTGCCTCCCAGACGATCCTCAACATCTCGGGTTTTTACAAAGATGTTTATCCTGTATCGGGCATCGTACTCCTTTGGGAGACCGAGGTCCACTGTGCCACTTGCACACTTCTTCCGTAATTCTGCCACACTTTTGCTGGGTTTTGAGTTTCCCATCTCCTTCTTGGCTTTAAACCGCTGAAAGCGCTCAAAGAAAGTCCAGAACTCCTTATGTTCATTACTTTTCGCCTGAATGTAGTCGTGTTGGCGAAAAAAGATCTCATCCACCTGGGCACGACACTGTGGACTGCTCCAGTCCCAGCCCCGGGTGCCACTGCCACTCTCGGACATCTCTGTCTGCTAGAATGTCAGGTGAAATTTAAAGCGTCATAACCAATCAATAACTGTCAAGGCGGAAAAACTCAGAGACTTCCAGTCTGACGAACATCTCCTTGTTGGTTTTTACTTTTTACACTTTGCAGAGTACTGTACCTTAGGTTGTATTTGGACTAACCACTCAGTCACCTAATAAATTACACTACACGTTTTTGTTAGATGTTTGTTTGTCTTCGGAATATTCGATTCTTTCAGCCACAAAAAATATCAGCCACAGACTAATAACGTCAGGCGCTTCGTTTCCGCACACAACCACACGATTGTTTTGGATCTTGTCCACAAAGCACGTAGTCCAAGAGTGAACGTTCCAGTGTTTGTTTCAGGGTCGAGCCAGAATATCACATTCTCGTTCACAAAAAAACGACTAAACCATGCTGCTCAATGCATTGCCCTGAGGTTTGCTTAAGAAAGTCCGTACCGACTGAGCTACACACACACGCATGCACGCACACAGTGACGTCAGTATTTCTTCGGCGTGTCTCAATTCCGCGGCCGCATCCTTCGAAGGGAGCATAAGAAGGCCGATTACGTCATAGCGTCGCGACTAAAGTTGGCTTGCTGACAAGGTTGCTTTAAATTCGGCCTTCTTTCACGTCACTTCCTCCGTGCGTTACCCTGGTAACATAAGCATCTCGGATATTGAATATTTATTGGAACAAAAACCCATTATAACATTATAAATCATATACTATTAAAATGTGTATAACTCATGAACAAAGTATTATTTTAATTCACAAAATTTATGAAGAAATTATAAATATATAGTATAGACGATTTGTTGAATACATGTAATTAAATTGTGTCGTTTTAATATTGTATCATCCTCTATAACAATCATAACAAATATAAAAATCCATTTTTTTTCCGGGCTTCTCCGGGGCGCAATGACTGATGGGAATTCTTTTCACGTCCACTTCTGGTGAAGTGAAGACCCATTGTTCACTTGTTCCCTACCCCGCAGTCCCCCTCGATGCGGTTTGGAATCGCACTTAACATGGCACTTAAGACCCTGTGCAGTGTACAAGTTCTTCGCAGGCAACTACTTGCCGATTGGAACACAACGAGGGTGTTCTGAATTTTGTTGGAGGCATCAGGGAGTTCGGAATACAATTCAAAATACACTTTGGAATGGAACGCAACCTGATCATCTCTTTGCCGGCAAGCAAAATTACACAAACCATTTAGGTGTCGCTGCTTCCCAGCCAATAATTTCACCAAAAGGGTTATTTTACTGACATCTAGTGGACATCTAATGGAGCTACATTTTCTAAGGAGCTACATTTTCTCAGGTATAATGGAATGTCAACATTGTTGACATACACTGTGGAATGGAATCCAACCAGACCCATCTCTTTGCCCGAAGTCGGCAAGCAAAATTACCCAAACCACCTAATTTAGGTGTCGCGGCTTCCCAGCCAATAGTTTCACCAAAAGGGTTATTCTACTGACATCTAGTGGATATCTAGTGGAGCTACATTTTCTAAGGTATACATTAGAAGGAGCAACATTTTTAGAAAATTAGAAAACCACCTTAGAAAATTAAGGCACCAGTTTAAAAATATATATTATAGATAATAAACTCGCTCCCTGGTATAATGATCGCACACGCACTTTAAAACAGACAGCTCAATCATTTGAACATAAATGGCATTAAACTACATGGTTAGCATTTCAAATAGCATGGAAAGACTGCGTCTTAAACTCTAAAAAGCTCTTTGTGTTGTTGTGAGATAAACATATCTCTCCACTCTTATAAGACCCATAGAGAAATCTCCACATCAATAACATGACGTAGTAAGAAATTCATGATCTTTTCAGTAACAAAATTATAAACATTAGGCAAATGTAACCCCTGTTAAAAATAGTTAATTTTTCACTCAGCAGTGGGTATGTTCCAAAATCTTCTAAATTAGCAGTTATTAAACCACAAATTAAGAAACCTGACCTTGACCCCTGTTAGCTGTCTAATTAAAGGCCAATATCAAACCTCCCCTTTATCTCGAAGATTCTGGAAAAGGTAATAGCACAGGAGCTATGTTCATATCAAACTAGAAATAGCATGCTATTCTCAATCAGGAATTAGGCCTGATCAAAGCAGAGAAACAGCACTTGTTAAAATAGTAAGTGACCTCCTACTAACCTCTGATCAGGGTTGCATCACTATATTTGTGTTACTCTACCTCAGTGCAGCTTTTGACACGATTGATCATAGTATTCTCTTTCACAGATTAGAAAAAATAGTAGGAATTAAGGGAACAGCCCTCTCCTGGCTCAGATCTTATTTGACTGATCATTATCAGTTTGTAGATTTAAATGTAGTTTGTTATTACAAACTACAAATTGTAGTTTGTAGTTTGTTATTCAAGATGGCGCCGGTGAGGTCGGCTGCCGTCACGACTGCTCCGACCGACTTTACTTTGTTTTCGTCTTTTTATTTAATTTCTAGTAACTATGCTTTGAACGGCTGGTCAGAGACTTCATCATCTCTTCACTACCCGACACTCTGGACCCACTACAGTTTGCATACCGCCCGAACCGCTCCACAGATGATGCCATCTCTCATCTCCTCCACACAACACTCACTCACCTAGACACTAGAAGGGGGAATTATGTTAAAATGCTTTTCATCGACTACAGCTCAGCATTTAACACCATAATTCCCTCCACACTCACCACCAAACTGGAGCATCTGGGACTCAGCTCATCTCTGTGTCAGTGGATCTCTAATTTCCTAACTGGGAGACCACAGGCTGTAAGGATGGGTGGACACGTCTCAGCCTCTCTCACTCTCAGCACTGGAGCCCCACAGGGCTGTGTTCTGAGCCCCCTGCTGTACTCTCTGTACACACATGACTGTGCGGCCACTACCAGCTCCACCACCATCATCAAGTTTGCTGACGACACCGTCGTGGTGGGCCTGATCTCTGACAACGACGAGACGGCCTACTTGAAGGAGATTGGAAATCTGGAGAACTGGTGCCAGAGGAACAACCTTCTTCTAAATGTCAGTAAAACAAAGGAGCTGATAGTGGACTTCAGCACTAAGCAGGAGAGGAACTACCAGACCCCCGTCATCAACGAGAGCCCAGTGGAGAGAGTGGACTGCTTCAAGTACCTCGGTGTTCACATCACGCAGGACCTATCATGGTCCTGTCACATCAACACCGTGGTGAAAAAGGCCCGACAGCGTCTCTACCACCTCAGACGCCTGAGAGACTTTAGACTGCCCTCCAAGGTGCTCAGGAACTTTTACTCCTGCACCATAGAGAGCATCCTGACGGGAAACATCGCATCCTGGTTCGGGAACAGCACCATGCAGGACAGACGAGCCTTACAGAGGGTGGTGCGATCAGCTGAGCGCATCATCCGAACTGAGCTCCCTGACCTGCACTCTGTCTACAGCAAGCGGTGCTGGACCAAGGCCAGGAAGATCATGAAGGACCTGCAATGGACTGTTCTTTCTGCTGCGGTCTGGGAACTTCCGCTCCCTCAAGGCCAATACAGAGAGACTGAGAAGGAGCTTCTTCCCGCAGGCGATACGGTCTCTCAATCAAACCAATACACTGGACTAAACACCTTTGCATTTTCTTGCACACACAGAACGGACAATTATGTCAATGCACATTGCACATATATGCACATATGCACATTTTGCACACTTCAAGGACTTCTTTTCACACCCCCCTCATCTCATTAAAAAACTACCTCAAGTCAAGTTTTTCACAGACTATAGTCGTAATATATTACATCACATCCCACTGACAAGAGCACATTTTTCATACTTCAGATTTTATGTATATATATATATATTTTGTAACTTTGTTGGAATCTGTTTTATAGGTTCCTTTTGTAAAAATTATTTAAGGTCACGGAGCGGTCGTATAAGCATTTCACTGCATATCGTACTGTGTATGACTGTGTATGTGACAAATAAAATTTGAATTTGAATTTGATTTGAAATGGTGTACTATACAGCCTGTTCTCAAGTGAAGTTTGGTGTTCCACAGGGTTCAGTTTCAGACCCTCTGCTTTTTTTCTCTTTAGATGCTTTCTCTGGGCAACATAATTTGTAAGCATCGTATTAGTTTCCATTGTTATGCTGATGACACACAGTTTTATTTTTTTAGCAAAGCCACATGAGAAAAGCCAGCTTAATAAATTTGAGTAATGAATGAAGGAAATTAGAGACTGGATACTAATTAACTTCCTTCTGCTTAATCCTGACAAGACAGCAGTATAGGTGATAGGTCCACACGCAGATAGAAGTAAGTGTTTTGATCACACAATACCTCTGGGTGGCTTTTCTGTTTTCTCACATACAACAGTAAAAGACTTTTTATATATTAGTGTGATTATATATAATGTCACTTGAAGTTCATGTAGATAATATTACCAGAATAGCATTCTTTCATTTCATAAATACTGCTAAGATAAGGAATATATTGTCACTAAACAATGCATAAAACTTAGTTCATGCTTTTATAATTATCACCTTTAGGTTGGATTATTGTAACACCTTACTGTCTGGATGTTCAACTAAGTTCATAAACAAGCACCATTTAGTCCAAAATGCAGCAGCGAGAGTCCTACACTGAATTGACTCCCAGTGAAGTTTTACATTCATTTTATAATACTATTGACCTACTGTATAAAGCACTAAACGGTTAGTTAATTGTTAGTGTTACAGTCGGCCACGCCTACTTTGATCAAAGGATGCAAGCTGCTTGCTAGTACCCCATATTATGAAAACTACAGCAGGGGACAGAGCTTTTTCTTCAAAAGCCCCAAAGTTATGGATAAACCCTTCCAATTAATGTTCGGGACTCAGACACAGTCTCAGTGTTTAAGTCTAAGCTAAAAACTTATTTATTTAGCCAAGTATTTTTGTGAATAGATTTGCCACAGGTAAAGTAGCAGATCTAGGGGACTCATGGATGTAGAGTATTATGGTGAACTGGTAGGTTTAGGTGCTGTCTTCCCCACTCATATGTGACTCTCAGGGAACTGACACATGCCTCGAAGCAAGGCATCATTTGGAAATGCCCGTTTTGCTTGACACAAGATTTGGTGTCATACCTTACATCACTAATGTAATGAGTGGAATAAGAAACAAATTCTAAACTACTAGCTACAACATTTGGAAAGAGAATATACAGCTCTAAGAATATCCCCACAGCAGACAGAGGAGTAAGAGTAACACAGTTGCACAGTACACAGAAATAACAAGAAAACAGGCTACAACATTTAACAAAGTTCAATTAGAAATCCAAATAAGTAGGTATAAAAATATGTTTTGCAATATAAAATATGTTTTGCAATGTATCAGTTTTTGCCTTAATATTTAATTCAGTAGTGTGAAATTTTCACAGTAGCTGCAACAGGTATCTTAGGTGCTCACGTTACCAGGGTAACACACCGAGGAAATTAATGTCTGTGTTGGTAATGTTGCAGGGTTGTCTTGTTGCAGGCTTTGTAGTATGAAGTTCAATTAACTAGCATTCCCTGCACAGGAAACAGGTGGAACTGAGTACACTTTGAAGTACAGTGTGGAATGAAACACTTCACTTCAAGAAGAAAAGCAAAAATTAGTTTTTGTTGCACTGAAAAAACAACTTGAACAACACAATGAAACTGTGTGCTTCGAGCTGCCATTTATTTCAAATACTGTTCATTTTTATCAAGAGTGATGTATTAATAATATTATAAAATAATAATTAAAACATAATATACAGATATTTTATCAACAAATTGTTAATATTACATAGACTACTTACATAATATTAATCTTTAATATTAATTAATATTAATCATAATATTAACTGCTCAGCATGTCTCTTATGCGTTTCTCTCTCTCTCTCTCTCTAAACACAAATTCATCCTCTGTTTGTTTTATTTGCCTCTTTAATCTTTTCAAGTCCCACTACCAAACAGCTGTCAGGCTTTGTAAAATGCTAATTTGCCTTACAAATTAGCACTAACTGTGTCCAAGTGTCAGCCAAAATAGCAACTCGAACAAAATAATGATGGAAAAAAATGCCTCCCAATATACATCTGTCCTAATATGAAATGATCATTAAACAAACTACCCAGTCACAAAGCTATTAACATTTACAAACATTTAAATTTAAAAAGCCTTAAAAATTAACATTTAACATTAACATTTAAAAAGCCTTAAAAATCATTTTAATACACATCCAAAATGTTTCCAATAGTATCAACGTTCACCCCACCGATTTTCAACCACTGTGATAAGGGTGAGGAACGCAACTTACGTCTGTATTACGCATACAGCAGGGTAGAAGTCTCTGGTTAAAATAACAACTATTGGGGGAAAAGGAACTGCTCGTAATTGGGGGTTTGCTAGGCAATTAAGCATGCATTGTGGGTTGGATGAAGCGAGGCTTCTCAATGAAAGCAGCACACAATTAGGCAGAGAACCTGACACTAGCCCACTGACACTTTGGACCCAGGTAACACTGTTGTTTGCAAACAGTCTTTATATGTGCTGTTTAAACATTTACCCAGTACTCAACCTTGCGGAAAAGTGAGTAGTTACACAGACAATCAAAGAAACTTGTAAATGCAAATACCAGAGCTACTAACTTTTCAGACAAGCTTGAAGTGAGACCCAGAAAATAAGGGCACTGGTTCTGCACATTATCACACACGACGCCCCCATTGCGCATGCCCAGCCATTTTGTCTCAAACCCTGGATGGCTCAGGTTTTCCATATTGAAGTTTTAAAGAGAAACAACAGATGCAGGTGACAGTATTTATTGCAATTTGTACAACTGACATTTGAAATATATAACAACAAAAATAAATATATATACATGCACCAGTCAAAAATAAAGTGACACTAGTGATGAAAACTACTGAAAAAGAAGGAAACAAAAAGCAAAGATAATAATAATAATAATAATAATTAATAATAATAATAATAATAATAATAATAATAATAATAATATGACTTCAAAATAAAAGCCATTTATAGCTGTCTTGACAGAAAGAGGCTGGAGCTCAGTGGTTTTGTTTGCGTCTTCCACAGAAAATTGTTTAAAATATAAAAGCGTGATAAACTGGATCACAACAATTGCTCTGGAAGAGACTTTCATGAAGAAGCTTGATGTGTATACATCATGTCTTCTGCAACTGATGTGCCAAAGGAGATGTTGCTGGTGCCAGGTTGCATCCCTTCCTGGACATGATGATTTATGCTTTTGTTTCCTTCTGGTGAAAAAAAGTGAAAAACTAATTTGTCTTTCAAAAAGAATCTCCTTGCAATACCAACTTGTTGGGCAAATAAATAAATAAATAAATAAATGCAGTTGTCTGTTGTCTCGTTGAGTGCCTTGAAGAACAACAAGAAGCGTTCTTCCAAGAATGCCAAGTATGTTTTTTTTTATTGACCGCTCAACTCATAGTATTCAGAGTTGCACATAGCGTTACCCTGATACCACTGTTTATTTTGATGGCAGTCACGGAAATGAGATTTGGTCAACCTGATACCTTCAGGGTATTTCTGTACACTTTCTGCTAAAGTCAACATGCTAGTCATGTACAACCATGTTACTACAACAAACTTTTCTGTGTATTTTAGTCAGGGAAAACATGTTGGAGAAATCATTTCAGATTATTTCCGATTTCGTGTTTACTTATCCACTTAAGAATATATTCAATATTTTATAGTGAACATTGACAAGTTGATATTTGATATTGATGAGTTATTGGTTTGGACTGCATCAAAAAAAAAAAAGTTAAGATAACATTAACTATGAAATGGTTATTCAGATGGTTGAATGATTGTCTCATTGTGGGATACTGGGGTCAAGTTTCAGCTTGTATTGACGTATTAATTATTTTTTAATGCATGCACACTATGTGAATGAGTGAGTGTATGTGTGTGTGTCTGTGCCCTGCGATGGATTGGCACCCTGTCCAGGGTGTACCCTGCCATGTGCCCTTAGTCTCCTGGGATAGGCTCCAGGCCCCCGTGACCCTGAATACAGGATTAAGCGGTATAGATGATGAGTGAGTGAGTGAGTGAGTTAATGCATGCATTTAAATAATTAGCTTAATGAGAAGAAAATGTACTATATTGGAACGCCATCCTGTTAAAATGCATATAATTTCTTTCATTTCAACTTGAAGGATGAACATGAGGGCTAATCATGCATGAAGTCGCTTGTGCTCCACATTCTAACAGCCGAGAAGGCTCCTTTAGATGTGTCTATTATGATCAAGGGAATCCAAGTGTAAAATGGATGTGGAAACAAGGCATGTATGCTGTTCATGGGATTTCAAAAAGCTCAAGTACACCATTGGAGTTTTTGAATTTTTGCAGATTGATGAAGCAAAGCTGCTCAACAGGGTCCGTTAGTAAGCTCACGTATAAACTGTGTTTGCCCAAGTTCAGGCACAGACTGACTGTTTTTGTGCTTTAATCATTGTTTCTGGTGGTGGCTTGAGTTTTGTTTGTCCACCCTTAGTCTTGTTTCCTTGTTTTTGGTTTTACTGTGTACTGTATGTTCCATTTTGAAGATATCTGTACTCTCTCCAAATTATACATAAGCACTTTTACAGTATGTTACATTAATTGCATTTCAGAAATCCTAAAATGCTGTAAAATTGCACATTTCAAATGTTTTAGAACCATTTTAGAAGCCAGTGGTTCAGAAATCTGGTTCTGTGCTTGGAAGGAAAAAAGACTAAACTAAACTCATTCCTAGTTGAAGTGTTTAAAAGACTTCTATCAGTTGACAATGCTTTCAAGAAAGTCGCTTTTAAAAAGCTTCCTGATTAAAATAAATTATGCAGAAGAACTAAATAAAAAGAACTATTGTGATAATTATTCAAACAGATGAGAAAAACTTTTGCAAAAAGTAAAGAAGGAAAGAAAAGCAGGTACAGTATATACAGTACCTTGGTGGAATAATGAGTATCATAAGATAATATAGGAAATAAATTGAAGCATTTAATTAAATATTACAAATATTTAATTCCATGACTACACTAACCCACTTAAAACAATGCTGCAGCAGGAAACGTAGAACCCACTTGTCAAAATGTTAGATACTGAAATAAATGCAGTTGCAGATCAGCATTGGTTTAATGAATGTGAATGTAAAGCAGACAATCCAAAATGTGAGGCTGAATCAAAGTCAAAATCTGAATATCACTGGGTAAAACACTAAGAAAAAGGGGATTAAAAACAATCAGTCAAACTCCAAAAGCACCAAGAGCAATAACAAAGGCATGGTAATGTCAGACACAGACTGGAATGCTACATTAGAATTCAAGAGACTGTGAAAAGAGTGTTGCTGTATGATTTATATGCTGATCTATGCTGGTTAATACTGGTTAGTGCTGGTCTGATGCTGGTTTAGCTGATGAACCAGCATAACTGATGGAAGACCAACATATCTACGCTGATGAAACCTTACCACCTGCATTGGTCTTGCTAGTTAGTGCTGGTCTGGTTCTGGTTTAGCTGATGAACCAGCATAACTGATGGAAGACCAGCATGCCTGCTAAAAAATCCAGCATAGGCCAGCATGATTTATATGCTAGGCCACCAGCAAGGTTTTGGTTTTGGGCTCATTATCTTGTTTTTTCTAATATCTAGTACTGAAAATAATGTGTAATGTACATACATGGACCATGTAGTGTTATCTTTAAATGCATTTACTTACAAGAGACAAAAATAATCCATTTACCAAAAACATGTGAATACATTATTTTACATTTATTAAATATATGTGGGTTGTCTAAGAACACAACACAAACCTTTTACAGTATATGAATGCACTTAAAAAAAAAAAAAAAAGTAATAAATGGAAATCACTTAAAACTGAAAAAAAAAAATAGCATAAACCTTCATAGCTGGTCACCAGCTTGACCAGTAATTATACCAGCAGGGTTACCAGTATACCAGCATCAGCACCATGGGGTCAGGCTGTTTTGGCAGTGGGACCACTTGCATTTTTTATGGTAATCGTCAAAATAACTTAAAATGCTCCATCATTTTTGACCATACACATACGAGTAATGCACCGATTTATGTCTTTATTTGTTAATGTACACTCACATATCAATAGAACATTGTGCTTTTGTAAAATAAAGAAAATAAACAGGGTGCGCTTTCTGCCGTCTCAGTCTCCCCGAAAATCTTATTGAAACGTGTCTAACGTTAAAATTAATTAAAATGAACACACATATATCTACCTTCCCAACTACATATCTCTACCATACCAACATTAGATGGGGTCGTGAACAGCATAGTATCATGGCACTATAATGCTGGTCAGCAGCATACCAGCAAAATATATGCTGGTATGCTGTGGACCAGCATCAGTAAAGTGACCAGCATATCAGCACCAGCAAAATGTATGCTGGTCACCAGCATACTAGCACCAAACACAACATATGCTGGAATAATGGTAACCACCTATGCTGGTCTATGCTGTTTTTTTCAGCAGTGTGTGTGTGTGTGTGTGTGTGTGTGTGTGTGTGTGTGTGTGTGTGTGTGTGTGTGTGTGTGTGTGTGTGTGTGTTGGACAGCATACATCACCACCGTAACAGCCAAGAAAATGAACTTTTAGAATGCCTAATAAAGTTTTGGAATTTATCCAAAACTTTATTATAATGGTGCCCATTATCTAATTATATACGTCCATAATTAAATACTTCCATGATTGAAATGGGTGTGATGGGGAAAACACTAAAACATGCAGAGCAGGTGGTTCTCCAGGAGAACCTCTGATCTAACTTACACTTACTGTTACTTACACCAAAACTTGTGTTTACCAATCCACACAAACACATCTCAAACACTTCTAGGTAATAAAGTGCTTGAAAAATAAATGACTAATGTTGGTGTTGATAACGTTCTGTTATGATTTAACAGGTGTGAAGCCAACGGGCATCAGACTTTCCTTGCCACAGTCATGACAAATCATAGTTGGTCAGTGGTATGACTGTAGCAACATATGATTGGTTAATCACCACTAAAGTCCCACAGAACACAAAAGTCGAAAGAAACCCAAAAAGTAAAGAAAAATGCAGGGAATCCGATAATACACCACACACAAGCACACACCTTAAGACACACCTTAAGCGCAGCCACTCCACCCTCCCGTGTAGGCTACATCGAAGGCGAGGCTGTGACTACACAGTAGTAGTGTCTGGAGCATGGGTCAAGCACTGGAAAGCTAGACTGGAACCAAATGTGAGTTTGGTTTTTGTCTAACATTTATAAAGAATAACTTAAAATGTACTTTGCATCTAATACAATAACACATTTTTTATTCAAATCTTGTGATCACTAAAATGACTTGTGATTTGTGTAATAAACTGACAAACAATGGTTTCACAATAACTTTGGTATTTTGTTTATAAATAGTGCAAGGATGCAAAGCATCACAAGAACAACAAGACTTACTGTAAAGAAGTGGCTACAGTTCTGACAGAGCAACTCCCTTCATGCAACTCCCTCTTCTTTTAAAATTAAATATTATAAATGCTGGATGTACTGTATCAATGCATCATTGCTTTCAAAATCTGCATATCTGTTATTTTAATCTTAATGTTAACTTACCTTTTCATACCTTTATGAGCGGCTGGCACTCTTCACGGTTTTTTGTGTATTTTCCACTGGGTTTTAGTTTTTTTTGTCAGTTTTGTTTTCTGTGGCAAGTGGCAACACAGATGAAGTTATAAAGTGTTTCTCCTCTTTCTTCCAAGAAAGATCATGAATGTGTGCGACTAGTAAATGTGTTTGCAGTAAATCCATGCAGAGTCTTGGATAGCCAAATAAATTGTTGTACTGTAGAAATCATTTGTCCATTCATCCTTAACATCATTGTCTAGTTTTTATTTCTTTAATGAAACATTAACTTGGATATGGGAAATATAATGCACAGTTAAAACAAAAGCCTGTTTTAGAGACATAGTGGTTTACCAGAGCAGTTAGCTACCAGGAGTGTTGGGGGATGTTACTTTTTAAAGTAACTAATTCCATTGAATTATTACAAAGTTGTAATGTAATGTCTTCAAAAAGTAATCAGTTACATTACAGCATTACTTTCTGATAAAAGTAACTAGTTAGAGTACTTTTACACTGCAGAAAATTAAAACTCCTTTGTGCTTCCTAATGCATGTAATTTTAGTCAAGACCTTTATATTATTCTACCATCATCACTCAGCGAAGTTCGGCCCATAATCTGTTAACTACTAATACCCCTTAACCTAAGCAGTTTCACACGGTGGCCGTAAGTATGGTTCATCATGATTCACCACGAGTTTTGGCGCTGTGATTAGTTTTCCATCTTAAACCGCATAGGTGAGATAGGGGTATAACAACAGGAATAACTGAGGGGCGGTCGGTTATCGGGTTATAAGACAACTTTCTCTCTCTCTCTCACACACACACACACACACACACACACTAATGGATTGGGAATGACTGCTGTCTGGCTCACGGATTACATAAATTGTCTGAATAATGGATTACATTTTTGGAAAAGTGACTAAGTAACTGAGTACTTGAATCGCGTTAGATTACTCGTTACATCAAAAAAGTAATCCGAGTACTCTAACTACTGTACTTTGTAAAACGTTACACCCAACACTGCTTTTTTGGATTGTAGGCTATACAGTTCTAATATATTACAGGTGTTAGTGGCTTGTATTTCAAAACCATACCATTATAAATTTGATCAGTAATTTTAGATAATACAGGGTGTACGGTAATGTGTGATGCAAACTAAAGTATAATTTAATAAACATTGTCATAAATATGTGTTCATAATAAGTAATGTACAGATTATTTTGTTGAAAAATCATGTCCTACAAATTGCATCTATTTTTTAATAAAGAAACATACTGCTGTTCCAAATAAGCTCATTGTGATCTCTTTAAGTTCATTTAAAGACTCACACTCATTCACCCACCATGGCGAATTTGGGAGACTGTGGGAGGAAACCGGAGTACCCGGAGGAAATCCACCAAGCACGGGGAGAACATGCAAACTCCATGCACACAGAGACGGGAATCGAACCCGGAACCTAGAGGTGCAAGGCGACAATGACACCACCGTGCCGCCATTTACATTGAATGTCTATGAAAATATTTCAGAAACAGACTTTAAATATTTACTGATGACTTTGATTTTAAGTTGCAATTTAAGTCATCTATTATGAGAATCTCCTGTTCCACCAAATCCCAAAGAGGCCATTTGAGTACAGTGAACTCATTGTCAAGTCCAAGCTTGAATTTACTGTTTATGTTTTTATTATGGACACTTTTTTATAGCTCCAAATAAACCTTATTTCAATATTATTTAAAACATTGTTTCAAATAAACAATAATGTTTAATAAACAATAGTGCTTATTGGAAACAGGGGTAAGATATATATCTTTAATTAGATATATCTTAATTTAATTGCTTTAGTCATTTAAAATAAAGTTCAATATTATTGTATGACAAATAATATTTTATTTTAACATACTATAATAGATATAAGATATCAATATCTTGTGCTCTAAAAATGTCTAAGAGTAGATTTGGTGAGCATAACAGTTTTGTTTACCCTATAATATTATAAGCTTGTTTAATATAATAATACCATGTAGACTTATTCATATGCTGTATGACAGCCTTTGTCTTGTCCCCTATTTTCTGGAACATCAATTGCAAAATGCCAAGTAATGCAGTGGATGTCATGTTCTCTACAATTTCTGTGAAATGGGAAGATTATGCCAGCACCAACTGGTTGGAGGCGGATGACCGTACTGCCAACGTCCCTCAGCCAAACCATCCTGTAAATGCCCGGTATAATGCCCATGGTATCAATGGCTGGGTGCGCGGGGGTTTGTACTTTGAGTTGTTTTGGGAATGGTGAGCATAACTGGTGGAGAGTGGTGTCATGGAAAATTTTGTTGATCAATAAACAGACCAGGAGTCAATGGCAAGCAAGAAAGAAAAGGATTTTCTCCCCAGGGAAGATTCATTCATTCATCATAGACATAAGGAGGTGTGTACAGGAAGTGACTTAAAAACTACATTTATGTCACTATTTATAGGAATAATGAACAAAGGGTGTGTTAGCAGTTTTGGAATATTAGTTGAAATCCTCCTGCAACCATCCATTCCTGGTTCTTAACACAGACACAACATTCACTGCTCAGTGTCCTTGGTATTCTTCTTAACTGCGCAGGTGTGCGATACAGCAACGCTGGAACTGCTGGAACTTGGTCCTGGGGATGTGAAGAGGTTTGAAGGAAGACTCAAAATGCAGGGTCTCTCCACTAGTCGCTACACAAGTCGACTTCCAGACTACACAGGGCAATATAGATTAAAACCTAAAGCCTTTAAAAGTATGGCAACTACACTGCCCACCCAAAAGAAGTTGCACACTCTAATAGTTTATTGGACCACCTGATAGCATTTATTCTTCTCTAAGATCTTGTATTACTGATGAGAGAGTTCGAGTGCTGTTTAAAGTCTTCTCCAGCACATCCCAAAGATTCTCACATTAGTCATGTGTGAAAACGTTACCTCCTGCTCACTTAACCACCTTTTCACAATTTGAGCCCAATGAATCCTAGCATTATGATTTACAATATGTCCATGCTGGCAGGGAAGTAAACATTTAAGGCATTTAGTAAATTCGGGTATTAAGCTGACTTCATTTTTGGGGCACATAAGGTTGCTGAACCTAGATCTGACCAACAAAGGTCATGTCCACATGTAGCTGGGTATTTTTAAAAACTGAGATTTTTTTCTCCTTTCTTTTTTAAAAATAATTTTGTCCACACGACGTAGGGTTTAAAAATAGCTTTGTCCACATGAAAACGCAAAACGCCCTGTTAAGCGCTGTTAGGAGCCTCGTTAATCAACAGGGGGCCAATCAGAAGCCTGGACAAAACATCATTACCTGTTGAGCTTTGTAGAAATCCGACCGGGTCTCACCCGAAACCGCTGTTGCTGTCTGTGGGGTCAGAGTTTTGTACAGTATGTAGCAGCAGTGAGCTTAGAAGTATATTCAGGCACCTCTGTTCATTGATGTAATTTGTGAGTAACTGCGCGTGTATGTACACGCATCTATAAAGTGCAGTACGCAACATTAACACAGTCACTAGTTTACTGTACGTACGTCCACTATTGCACAAAATATCCTCATGAACAAAGCTGACTTTAAATCAAGGAGACGAGCACACAGACAATTACATCATCGGCACAAGGGGACGTTACAACGAGCCGCAATCTCCGTTTCCCCTGTCCACACAACACCACTGAAAATGGAGTTTAGAAAAATCTTCACTTTGGTTTCACTCAGTTTTCCAAAAGCTCCATTTTCAACGACCAACACAGCGTTTGCGTGTGGACGAAAGGCGAAAACCGCAGAGAAAAATCTCTGTTTTTAAAAATACCAGGCTACATGTGGACATGGCCTAAAGCAACCCCATATCAGTACCCAATAGGCTTGTACAGTGGGCACTTGGCATGATGGGAGCATGACTTCATCTGCCTCTCTTCTTACCCTGAAGCTCTCATCATTTTCCACCATTTCTAATCCATCTGAGTGCTTACAGTACATGTTTGGAGACTGTCCTCTGTTAAAACAGATACATAACTTTTTCTATCTGTGTGTTTATGAAGTTATTAATTAAACCCATTGAGTGTATAATAGCGATGTATGGATGCTATGTGCTTAAAATTTCTTGATCTTTTCTTTATCTAGCTCATCATTATCATTATGTTTTGATGAAAAGTAAGGATTGTGGGGAGAAATTCTAATGTGTGTGTGCGTGTTCACAACCTAAGTTGACCTAATGTTTTGTACAAAGGAATGTCTCTACTCTTGTGTGTTATGGTTCTGCTCATAAGCTCCTTACCGTGATCATCTTCCTCCAGGGTGCATCCTATCATTCTATTCCCATGAGAGTTTCACAACTCAAACATTTTAACAGCTCCAGCAATGGATTGGCTGAAATTCTTTTCTGAAGCATGATTTGCGCATCTTTGCACTGCGGCACGGATCCAAATGCATTTGAATAAGTTAACCTATTCTCATATATATATATATATATATATATATAAGCTCAGCTTCTGAGTGCATGGTTACTTAAAATTTTTCACAATAACAGTATTATAGACACAAACCTAGTGATAAATAATGTGTATTAAAAGTAATTCAATCAAATAACATAAGATTGCAGAACTGCATGTAGCTGCTAAAACTAATTCAAGCAGTTTGTCCAGTGATGACACAAGATGGCAGAAGTGTGTGTGACTGCAAAAGATTCTGATCAAAAGAGCGTGCCAAAGCCCACTGAAAGAGAAGTGGAAGACAGGGTTAATAGGTTTATTGAAACAAATTCACAAGCTCAAATGTGATGGCTGAAGTGTGAAAAAAGGGAGGGTTGCCGTTAAATGTTCAATGTTTTTGTGATAATTAATGCAGACATACTTCATCCACTTGATGAAGATGAATAAATGGAAAACTGGTTTAAACCCAGGTCAGCACCCATAAGAGACTTCATAAATAAATAAGAGGTGCTGATCTGCAAAACATGAGAATGAACTGCATCAGCATAATTCCAGTCACAATTTCACCGTATGGATAGTTCAACTGATCACACAAGATGTAAATTCAGCTTAGTTAGCCATTATCCATAGTTCAATTGCTTCAATTAAAACGTTTGGGTCTTCAGCACACAATAAAGAAAAGCCCTTCAACTCAAATATGTGCAGCGTATTAATAAGGGGTTTGAGGAATACCTGACAGGCAAACCTTGCATACTGACTTGAGAAAACATGCAGCACCTGTTCAAAGTATGCCAAAGCAATGTAATCAAACTTAGATTCCCCAAAGCAATGTCATCAAAGCAGTGAGAATAATTTACTGTATATGACCTTATTAAAATAATGAAGATTAGACAAATTAAATAAATTAAAGTTTAAAAAAAAAAAGTTTCATTTGCAAGAGAAACCTCAAGGTGTTGAGCCTTGTGTACGGTCAGCTCAAATCATTTTGCTGATTCCGATGAGAAAGGCTACTGCATGTCACACCTTTCCCACATCCTCCTAACTAAAGAGGGCAAAAAGCAATATTCATGTCTGATAGGGAAATCAATAGTACCAACACAGAAATATGTCAGAATATCAAAATCGGAAATGACAGAAGATGTTGTCGCCGTTAACAAATGGACAGCAAAAATTTGTCTTTTGAGCACTACAATGTTTAAGTATGAGGGGTGTTCAATCAAACAAGAACCTGATGTAGCTTTAAAAGAAAAAAGGATTGTACCCTACCATCTGATACTTGAACAGCTCAGAAAGCCAAGACAAGCTCAAAGCAAAGCCCACTAACACAAAAAGACTTAGTTAAAGTTAAAAACTGCACTCATATAGTTGAATCTCATCTAGCCAAGCTGCTTGGTGTTCCGGTGTTCAAATATATTGGTCTACATGCAAAATCTACATGACATTGCAAGTTCAAACAAAAGCTACTCACAAATCAATACATCATTGGATTACATGAGATTTTCCTTCCTTAGTTGAATTTTTCTGTTCAAAACAGAAAAGCTCTGTTGAAGCTTATTCATTTTATTCTCCATAAACTTCATCAAAAGTGCTTAAATGATTTAATTCCATAATATTTAAATTCATATGGAAAAACAAATCTCATTATTTATGCAAATATCAGATCGTCATTGACTATGAAAACAGGTCTGAGAGCCACTGAATTTAAATCTGTTATAGCAACTTTTAGACTTAAAAGATTGCATTTATCAACTTCCTTCGATATGGTAGCATATTCCTAAAAAATATTAAATTAGGTTGGGGGATTGACTGCTTGCTCAAATATGCCTTTGCGGTGTCTAAAATTCCACAAACAAGCCTTACACATTGGAAAAAAAATATATTTACCCACACTTTCTCCACACTGGCTGTTATTGTGGAATAACAGGGCTTTTCCATAAATAGTAAATCTCTCTTCAAAGCTGCTGGTATAACAATAGTGTAAGAATTGTTCATGATTTTTTAAATTCCGGTGTTCAAATTTTTATCAGAAAAAAAAAAAAAAACTTTATCAGAAAAGTTATTCAGGAGTATTACATTAAAAGCTTGGATACCTTTTTAATTCATTGTATTTTTTTTATTTAATGTATTGATTCTATGTATCAATTTTATTTTTAAACTATGAAATAAAACATATGGCATTAGGTAATTAAGTGACAACAGCAGTCAGTTGTTATTTTAAGACATGAAGGTCAGCTGTTCGGGAATAGTTCTTGCAAGCACAGTGTTGTCAAGTGCATTTGCAAAACCCATCAAGCACTCTCAAGCAAGTCTTCTCATGAAGACCTTCCCAGGAAAGCAAGATCAAAACCTACTTCTGCAGCAGAGGAGAAGTTCATTTAGAGTTACCAGCCTCAAAAATCACCAACTGACAGCACCTCAGATTAGAGCCATTATGAAGGCTTTAAAAGTATAAGTCCAATTTTCTACAATGTAGAAAAAATTAAGACAAAACAAAGACAATTGAATTAGAAGGTTTGACTGGTAGTTTACCTTCTTTTCATTGTACTGATAATATATATATATATATATATATATATATATATATATATATATATATATATATATATATTGTGTGTGTGTGTGTAATGTTGCAAAAATGTAAAGAGCGTTTTTGTTGTATTGTTGTTGTTGTCATTAAAACAACCGAAAACAACCAAAAACCCATTTTTACATTTTTGTTCCTGTTTTATTTCTCTTGGACACATTGTAATGCTGAAATAGATTTAGAACTTAGTTCCAGTGAATAGAAATCTTAATGCTAGACCATACAAGGATTTCCTTTACTTTTATTCTATTCTAAATAGCTGTGGTGGTTATACTGTAGGTGTGGTTGGCCATAGTGTACAAATAAAAGATTTTTGCCAAATAAAAATACTTCGTAAAAGGAACTGCAGGGACTTGGTTGAGGTCTGCCTGCAGAAAGTGAGAGGCAAGAGGTAAAGTGTAAATCTTTTTACCTCTGATTATTTATTTGCATTATTTTGGATTGGCAGAAGAGAGAGAGAGAGAGAGAGAGAGAGAGAGAGAGAGAGAGAGAGAGAGAGAGACAAGAGAGAGACAAGTTCTAAAATATTGTAAATCAAGCCAACTTTCTCCTTTTAATTAGGAAAAAATGTGGATACTTTCTGAAGACACTGTACAGTACCTACAGTATATACTCACTGTGTCATGTGTTATCATTATGCAAAAACATACCCAACCCTTCCGTTAAAAAAAAGCACGGCTTTTGTTTTCAGGTAAACATTAAATACACATGGCATAGTGTTATTAATTGGAAGGAACCAGAAAACCAAGTCAAACCTAAACAGGGAGACCAAGAGAGATGATATCATCATCATCATAGATTTACACATTTTACTTATTCACTGGTTTTTATTGTTTTTAAAACCAAAACAGAGAGGCGGAAAGAGCACATTTTTGTATCATAGAAGAACTTCTATAGCAGGTAAGTTATACAATCAAATCATACAGCACTTAATGAAATTTAATTTTGTAAATCTTTATTGTCTTCACATTAAACTAATTCATTTCAATTAACTTCATATTATTTCTTCATTGTTAATCTGCTCCTATTTTACTGTTTTTTTGTTATTTAATGACTTGAATGTCTTGTCAAGTTAGGAAATGAGAATAGTTTTTTTTTTTGTTTGTTTGTTTTTAAGTACTTTTTTCTGTTCTTTGATATAAAAACAACAAAAAGGGAGAGGGAGCATTAAGAAAAATAAAGGTAAATACAAAGCAAAATATGTGTAACCAAAGATGAGAGTATCTGTTGGGTTACGTTTATTTAAATGAATTTAAATTAAAATGAATGCCTTAAAGCATTTCCAAAAAGTTGTAAGACCAAAGGAAAAATAATTTTCATCACAACTCTGCCAGTCTTTTTAGAACTGCCAAGTTCTCCGATGGGGTACTTATAGACACATCATTTATAATCAACACCCTGCAATTACAGACTTTCCTTTCTATGTATATTGTATATAGAGTTGCTGTTTACTTGAAGCTTGATGTGTAAAGTAAAATTCTAAAAAGAAATAAATAAATAAGCATTTTACTACGAGAAGGATCAAGTTATTAAAAAAATATTTGTTATGCAAAAATGTAAAAAAAAAAGTATGTAAAAATACCATGTTAATATATGAGGAAAACACCACATTATTATGAGAAAAAACATTGTGGTTATATTATGAAATGTTGCCTTATCGCAGGAAATATCACGTACAAAATAAAAATAATAAAATAAGCCACTTGATTGATCTTGTTTATACAATATAGTCTGGTTACCGGTTCATAGATTCTGGCAAATGGAGCATTTGACTAAATCAGCAACATTTAAATTCATGGTGGCATTGAGCATAATTAGATTTTGTTGTCACTTATTAGTATCCTAGTTGAATAACCTGGGGAGCTTCATGGTTACAAATTACAGCGTATTTAAGATCAACAGTTTGAGTACATTGTTATGTAAAATCCTGTCCAGTGTCAATTTAAAACTTTGTATCCCAAACTTTGAAGTTTGCCTGAGGAATTGCATTTCTTGCAGACTTTACAGAACCACAGGTCCTAGTTGCACACCCATCACTCATAATTACACGCTATTTCCCTCTAGCAACACAATATTTGGTAAAAATAAAAAATAAAAAATAAAGCCTTTTTAATATGAGGTTTTCCCATATTAACACTATATTTCACTGCCATAAAAGGATGTTAATTAGATTTATTTTTTATTTCATTCATGATAATATTTACCTTTTATTTGAATTAAATCAATTAATATTAGTTTCTTAATGCATTGTTGTATCTCGGTGAAGTCGAAATTGAATTTTATATTTTTGTAGTTAAAGGGTTTTCTCAGGCTGCCACATATAATTATTGCCCTCATCAATCAGATTTTTTGTGTCTCGTTACTTTCTCCAAATATTAATTTCATAATAAATTACTGTAAAATAAACATGCCAACATGGTTCAAAAGAGGAATAACAAAAGCAGCGTTAAACAAATTTGATGTTGTGTTTTTATGCAGAATTAACTAATTAAATATATTAATATTAATAATTATATGAATTGATATTACTGATGTCTTATTGAAGGCAAAATGCAACTTTTTATTTGAGAATATCACCAAAAGCATTAACCAGTGATCTTGATTGTTTTCCCCAGACTGAGTTTTCTGTTGTTGGGAAATGACACGCTCATTGCGACAGATGCTCCGAAACAACCTGGGAAAGCAGAGCAAAAAACGTCTGGTAACCAAAGATGGACACTGCAACATAGAATATGGCAACTTGAAGTACAGCAATCGCTTTGCATATGTGCGGGATTTCTGGAGCTCATTTGTGGAGATACGTTGGCGTTTCATTCTTTTATTTTTTGTGGCCTCTTTCACTCTTAGCTGGTTCATTTTTGGACTTATTTGGTACTGGATTGCGCGTAATAATGGTGATCTTTGGTGGCAAAATCCACCTTCAGACCACAAACCATGTATATATAATGTTTTTGGACTTACATCTGCCTTCCTTTACTCAGTTGAAACACAGATGACAATTGGTTATGGTCTGAGAGTGCTCAGTCCATTCTGTCCTGGTGCTGTCACTCTAATAATTATCCAGTCCATCACTGGTATATTTATCAACATCTTCTGGTGTGGGCTGGTTTTGGCCAAAATCACCTTACCCAAGAAAAGAGCAAAGACTATTAGCTTTAGCAAAATGGCAGTTATTTGTCCCCAAAATGGTGCTCTCTGTTTGCAGATAAGAGTGGCCAACTTGCGTAAGACTTTAATGATTGGAAGCCAGCTATATGGCAAGCTGGTTAGGACAACAGCCACTCCAGAAGGCGAGACCATCATTTTGGAACAGGTCAATATTGACTTTAATGTTGATGCAGGAAAAGACAACCTCTTCTTCATTTGTCCTTTAACTTTGTATCATGTAATTGATAAAACAAGTCCATTTTTCAATTTTGCTTTGGACACAATTCTTCAGCAGGAGTTTGAGCTCGTTGTATTTTTGGATGGGACAGATGAATCCACCAGCTCCTCCTGCCAGGTCAGAACTTCGTACATACCTCAGGAGATCAAGTGGGGTTACAAGTTCCTCCCCATCATCTCCCACAGTCAAGAAGGGAAATATTATGTGGACTTCTCAAATTTCGACAGAGTGGAGCCAACTCCAACTGCACACTGTGCTCACTGCTTCTACAACGGCCAAAGTTATCCTCATAGCCCCAGAAATGGCATCGACAACCCAGGGTTTGAAATGATTGAAATTGAAAATCAAATCCGTGGTACAGCGATGTAAGAGCGCCCTTTGCATTCACCAATGGAGTATTTGTCCTTTTACTGGATCATTAGTTATATTGATAAATTACATCAATCAACTCAATTGTATCAATTATTGTAATTTTAGATATGGGATTACAAATGTTCTGTGTTTGTGTATACTTTCTCTGGGGCCAGTTTTATGCCAGGTATATGGCGTGTATCCCAGGTATAGTTTTTTGATTTCATAAATCATATCTTTGTGCTGTTTGCTGTTTTGATTGCTGATACTGTGCCTCGTTATCTGTACTTGAAGTTATTTATATGCTTAGGGCATGATTTAAAAATTCTTAAAGTCCTAAAAGTGTGGACCATGTAAAGTGTACTTCAGAAATTTATAGAGCAACATTTTTAAAAATCTGCATATTTTTTGATACTTTAATTTTAAAAAATGTATATGTGAATATTTCTGCAATATATATAAATATTTTTTTTTAAATAAATGTACTTGCTTTAAAAAAAACATTACATTCTGTCTGTAAATAAATTGATTTGTTCAATCCTGGTGGCGCAAACGGTCAAGGGTCTAGGTTATTGATCGGAGGCACATTTCACTGTGTTGTAAAGTGCATGTGACAAATTAATGAATCCTAAAGGTCAATTCGGTAATATCAAAGTACTTAATTTATGTTGAAATAAAAACGGACTGTAAATGAATGCACAGTAATTCAACCTAGAATGCATAGAATTGAAGTGGCCTAAATTTGATAAAGGGCTTGTTAGAAATGTTAGTCCTCAGAGACAACCTGTTTAAAGCCATCTTTATCTTCAACTTAAAGAAATAATATTTAATAACTTGCTGATGCAATGATTTAATGGTTTTATTCACGTTATTTGTTCACTTGCTGCTGCTAGACATTTGGCAATAGTGAGTCAGCACCCAGCGGACTGATGGTTATACTCGCTTAACCAACTCACTCTCAGGATGGAGAGGACAGTTAATGTACATGAAAAAATAAAAAAAGGGGAGTTAAGAAAGAAGTAGGCCTAGCTAGACAGTATGTACCTTGGTATGTTCTGAAACCATACATTATTCTGAGAGAATATACATTATACATTATTATACATTATATATTATTCTGAAACCAATATGCAAAGAAAATGCACATAAAGTATCATGACAATTTATGCTATAACAAATAATCATGAAAGCAGAAAAAATATATTAAAACTAGCAATTAATTGTATTAGAGCTAGGCAAATGTTTCCTTCATGTGGAGTGCATATAAGCTTATTTGTAACTGTAATAGGGATATGACCTTGCTAATTCATGTAATCAGCCTAGCATGTGGCAGCAGAGCATTGCAAAAAATATTGATTGGCTAATTAGATCCGTTAATGCTTTTGCTATTCATCTTTCCTATTTCTGATCATCTGATTAGATGGATTATTTTAAAAACAGAAAATATAAAGCAGAATTTCAATTAAACGAATTTGAGTGGCCTGAGCATAGAACCCCACTGAACAACTTACTGGATGAATTGGAATGCAGAATATGTGCTCACCTGTACACCTGCATATTCATGTTCTCTAATTAGCCAAGCATTGTCTGGGTGACAGTGTCTTGTTAATGCTAGAGGACAGAGGGTTTGAGCTGATAGAATGGCAGCTGAAACTTAAATAGCATCTTATTACAACCAGTGTATGCCATAGGACATCTCTAAATCATCAGAAAGCCACAGTGGCACCACTCCTGTCAGCTAGGAACAGGAAACTGAGACTACAGTATGCATGGGCTCATCAAAATTGGAAGATAGAAGATTGTGCTGGTCTTATGTCTTAATTTCTGTTGTATAGTCTGAATTCGGCATAAAATTATGAAAACACAAACAGTTCAGGCAGTTGGAGGTGTAAAAGAGATTTTCATGGCACACTTTGGGCCACTTAGTACCAATTGAGCATAGTTTGAATGCCACAGCCTACCTGAGACCACTTGCCATGTCGCGAAGCTAAACTAATTTCAAACCTATTTCTTGTACATGACAGTGAGTTCGCTATACAGGGCTGCCCATCACTGAGCGGCACATTGCTACTATTCACTTTACTACCTTGCACTCTTGTTCACACATTTCAATGTTTGCAGGTAAGATCTGCAACTTACCTTTGAGCATATACAGTATTCGGTATATCACAGACACACACACACAGGTATTGCTAGACAAAGCTTTACTGCGACACAGAGCCCCCACTCTAATCACACTTTTGTAATTGAATGCCTGTTACATGTACAGTATAAAATATTCATATGTGCTTCACAAACTTCCTTGGCTCAGTGCTCTCATACTGTTGCTGACACTGCTATATAATTGCATTTTTCTGTATTCAACAATGAGAAAAATGTATCACAGTTTTTCCCATTCTGATGTACGATATGTGTATTTGCTGAGGCTCTTGACCTGTACTGTATCTGCACAATTTTATCCAGTGTCTGATTGGATGACTGCATAAATGAGCAGGCGTAGGGTGCAGAATGTAAATATAAAATCCTAAAGAAAAGAAACAAAGCAATGCCCAGCAGTTTAAGAGTACCATTGGTGTCTAACATCAAGTTCAAACTAAGATGGCTCATATTCTTGAGCATGAAACTATGTAATTGTATTCTACGTTTTTATTTACTTTGGCAAAGTGGTCAGTCAGTTGATGGTGAAGGAACGGAAACCTGATCAACTATAGACCCTGCAAATTCATACGATTATTTAAGCTTTTACATGTGCCAGTTTAGTACCATTAAAACTTACTTTAGGTTAGTTAAAACTCAGCTTATGATTAATGCTTTTTCTTTTTGGTGCTACACATGGTTAGGTGCATATGTGCTGCACTTCACTGGCTCTGACATACTGTACACACTGCCATGCTCGGGCACCTCAGCTTGTACTTTGCGATAAACTGCATTAAGTTGAGATTCACATTCTATCAAACAATCAGGCACACTCAAAATCTGTCTTACACACATGCAAAATCTCTCTCATGTACAGTTAGACTCTTCCATGTGCAAGTTTATCTCTGATGCTGTAAGTCACGGACTATGAAAGGGCAGAGAGAGAGAGAGAGAGAGAGAGAGAGAGATAGAGAGAGAGAGAGAATGACTACTGTATGTGTGAAAGGTTTGGTAGTGTGTATGGTAGATTCTGTATCGTGTGTGAGAGAGATAAAGTATGATTTGTTTTCTGTAACACACCTTTCTCTCACACACCTACAGTAAAATACGCAATCCACCAAATTAGAAACAGCAACAAAATGTGTTATTTTCCATCTCAGAAACTAGAGCAGTACCACGGGAAATTATTTAGGAAACTCTCCATGTTTAAGCTGGTCTTTTTCCCTCTCTAGCCTGTAAACATAAACTACACAAACATGGGTGCATGTTTTGGTTGCACACATCAGATCATTATTTAAGTGTTGCACCAAAATGTTTATTAAAGCACTATGGAGTCTTTTGACCAACGTAAGGCAAATCATTTTTTAACGCTTTTCAAGTGGCTCTCTTTCATAAACATAAAATGCTAAATGACTAAGAACTAAAAACACCCACATGTAGTCAAAGTTATGGAAGGGTTTTCTCAAACATTTTTTTTAAGCTAATTATTATTAGTATGCAAATGAGCACTCCTGTGAAGAATGGGAGATTTTCTCTGTTATGTCACAGTCAGGGAAACACTTCCACTCCCTAAAGGCCAACACAGAAAGGATGCTCAGTAGTCTCTTCCTGCATGCCATTCGGGCCCTGAACCATAAAAGACTAATAACAAACTTGCTATTATCACACACACACACACACTACATTTCTGCTAAAAAATATTCCTCACATGTTGCATATTTCTCCTGTGTTCACACAATAAGAAGAGCATCTTTCACTTTTGGCCACGGACAATTACACTGCTGCTGACACACGTATTTGATCATTTTATACTACCTGTCAATAATCATACTGCTGCTGTCACATTCCACCCTATATTTCTAAATTTAAAAATGTAAAAATGTTACGCTTGTATATCTTAATACTTGTCACGGTTGTTTACACTTTTATTTTGTAAACTGGTGTTTCTATTTAGTTTAAACTTCTACTCACATCCTATTTTGTGTCACAGCTTAATTTCCAGTAATTCTTTTTATTGCAAATTTTATCTTTAGTAATTGTATTTCAGCATAAATTTCTCATTTAAAGTGTAATAAAAATTTTTTTTTGCTGTTTTTCTTTTTCTTCTTCACCATCAGGGCATGGATAGTTGTATAAGCATTTCGATGCATGTCATACCATGTATATGCTTCTGTATGTGGCAAATTTGAATTTTAATATCTTTTTTGACCATCATATTTTCCAAATATTTGTTTACATAAATTACAATAAAAATGTTGCTTTAACTCATTTCAATGGACACATCTATCCTATTTTTTTATTATTATTATTTAGGGGCAAATGCTATGAGGAATATGTTCACATTTCACCACATGCTATTTGAATTTACTGTAAACAACTGTTATTCAGTGAACATTTGGTCTCATTTCAGGGAACTCCGTTTCCCTGTATGCCTTTGTTGTTTGTTTATTTTATGCCCTCATTTTGTCCACCCTTATATTTTGTGTTCTGAAATCTCCAGAATGACATAAGTCATATGGGATCCAGTAAATCATCAGAAATACAGAAAAATGGAATTCTGGCAGCATGAGGATAAGTGCCAGCGGTAGACAGACAGGAAGCATGCAGAATCATCAGGAAGCACGCTAACTAACCTGCGTGTGTGGGGTTAGGGTACAGAAGTACATATATATGGAAAATACTGTACTGTAGGTTCATGAACGTAATTTGTTCCTACTGTAAGTTCTGGTTGTAACCATTTGTTGACATTTGTCAACAAATTTTTTGCACCGCACAAAAGAAAAAGACACCGACCGGTTTAAGTGACTATTAAAGGGATAGATCCCACAGTTGTGACTCAATGTAATTGTAATTAGTGTCTGTGCATATATATAGTGAGTTTCTTAGCTCATGAGGTGGTGCACTGCCTGGGCTGAATACTCCACCATGGGGATGACAAAAGAACAAAAGAACTACCAATGGACTTGAGTAATAAGGTAGTTGAACTTAATAAAACAGTAAAGGGATTTAAAAGGGATATAAAAGTATTAAACTCTGATAAAGAGGTGGAACATAAGAGTTTCTGTAGATAATAAGCCACAGTCAAGTAGACCTAGAAAGATTTCATCCACTATTACCAGAAGAATTGTTCGAGACGCAAAGAAAAACTTTGAGAGAAATACATGCTGCTCTGGGAAACAGTGGAGGTGTTGTTTCAAAAGGTATTTGAACACAAATGACCTGCATGGTCGAGTTGCCAGAAGAAAGTGGTTACTGCGCCCATGCCACAAAAAGGCCTGCTTGCAGTTTGCCAGATAGCACCTGGACAAGCCTCACAGCTTCTGAAGCTGAGTCATTTGGAGTATGCTATGTTTACAGTGAAAAGTACACCATCCCCACCGTGGGGGATCTCTTATGTTTGGGACTGTGTATGCTCCAGTGGCATAGGGAAGTTAGTCATGGCAAGATGAATGAAGCATGTTATTAGAAAATACTGGCAGAAAATTGTGCATGGGATGCTCTTGGGTGCTCCACCATAAGAATGATCCAAAGTACAAGGCCAAGTTAAAAAACTATAAATTAACATATAACAAAAACATAGTAAGTTTGGCACTGATGAGCAAGCCAGGGGCGATGGTGGAACTCCTTGACATAAAAATAGGAATAAACCTTGAAAGGAACCAGATGCAGCAAAAAAAAAAAAAAAAAAAACATCCACATTTTGGTGATAGTGAATAGCATTACCATAAATGTATATCTGTAAGGTTTGTTAAAGTAGATAGTTCAAAATAACAGGAAAACTGTGTATGTTGTTATAAAAAAAAAACCTTCACTGATGGAGGCTCAGGTACAAAATTGTTTATGGGAATTTCAGTCCTAAATTATTGAGCAACATCTGAGAAAAATTGCCTGCATCAGACAAGTCCAAAGCCATCTTAATGGTCATCAAGTGGAACTCTGTGCATCCTATACAGAACCATCCCAAGTGACAGCCAAGGGCCATGCAACAAAAACTCAGAACCAGAAATGAGACACCATGATTTGTTAGACAGATCCAGAGGTCAGAAGGGGATCGGGATCACTAGTAACTCAGGAGTGAGATGTGGAGAGAGAGAGAGAGATTATTCTAACACTATGGTACACTCACAGTCACATAACTGATAAGATCAGTGTATATACTTCATGCAGAGTGCAAGCAGGTACTCTGACAGGACTATGCACTATGACAGTCTAACTGTAAGGGATAGTCGGAAAGAAACACAGACGATGAGGGCTCCCTAGTAACCACTCACAAACCTGTTAACCATAAATCTGTCAAATAGTCATGTGCAAAAGTTAGTGAATCCTCAGACAACCAACAACATATAACTTTTTTCACTGTACCATTATTATTTATTAAAAATGCAAATGTGAATATGACGTTCCAACACATTCACCCCAAGGTCAAATTGTGCAATGTGAGCAAAGAGTTTCTTCTCAGACCCTACAGGCCTCACCAAGCATGCTAAATGTTAAAGTCCATGACAGCTCAATTAGAAAAAGACGGACCAATACAGTTTGTCAGTATATGGTTGCCAGGAGAAAGGCTATTCTGTTTAAAATGAATGTGGAAGTATGACTGAGGTTCACAAAACTGCATCTGACAAAGCATATGGCTTCTGAAACAAGGTCCAATGGACAGATGAGATTAATTTGGGGGTTTTGGGGCTTTATGTCAAAACCAAACACAGCATTTCAGCATAAACACTTCATACAGTACACACTGCAAGCATGGTAGTGGAGAGGTGATGATTTGGACTTTGCAGCCACAGGACCTGGGCACCTTGCGGTCGATAAGACTCCCAAGAACTCAGTATACCAGAGTATTCTAGAGGCAAATTAAAGGCCATCTGTACTACAACTAAAGCTTGGTCGAAATTGGGTCATGCAACAGTTCATGCATGAGCGAATTCCCAAAAACCTCAATGAGGAGATATTGAAATTATTGTAAAGACAAAATTCTTCCACCATGATGTGACAGACGGATAAAGTCATACAGTAAACATTTATTTTAAATTATTGCTGCTAAAGGCGTCTTAAAGCTTGCTAAGGGTTATCTACAAACTATTGAATCATGGGGTTGCTTTTGTTAGTTTGTATGCTTCATCTTTGTTAAATTAAATCAAAGTTAGTTAATGATGCTCATCTGAAGTTGTATTTTTCATATACTAGTAATCTAGTGCTTTTTTCCCCCCTCAAGGTGGGCATGGCTATATATGTCCCGCAACACAGCCAAGCAATGCTAAAGGCAGAGTACATGGACAGAGTGTGAGGAAGAATCAGGAAGGAAAGAATAAAAACATGGCTTACTCCAAGAAAAGTAGAATATGAAAACTAAACCAATAACGAAGAATGAACAGATCAATATACTGTATGTTTATTTGTCCTGCAAGAAGTTTAAAACCAGTTTGTCTCATGTGTTCCAAAACTACAGTGATAATGAAAAGCAGTAAGGTGAAGCGCCACTATGAGATAAAACATGAGTTGTTGTCAAGCTGAGAGCGCAGTATGACAGAGAGGTAAGAACAAAGGTGGATGAATGTCTACATATGTTAATAATGCCTGGTGTACATCTTCAGACATTATTAGGACACATTGCTCCCCTGACATGCTTTTAAAATATATACCATATACAGATATATACCAAGAATAAAGAGTTTACCATCATCTTAACGATTCCATTCCGCCGTTTACATTCCACCTTGGCCTAATCCTAAAAAAAAAAATAAAAAAAAAAATCTTAGAGGAGCTGACTGACACCAGTGACAGACAGATGAATATCATATCCAATGGGAATCTGTGATTGTAGCAGGAGTCTTTAATCATGTGAAATTTACAACTGTAATACCAAACTGCAGACCAATATCCATTTCCTAACTAGACAACTAGAATATACTTTCAAGTGTACATCAATATCCCAATGGCTTATGAAGCCGCCTCATCACCCCTGAAATTTTAGGTGCATGTCCATAACAATTAAGAACATTTAACATTTATAACCTTCAGAAAGACAATTTAATTGGAGTAAAGTGTCTTGTGTGTCGAACTTTTAAAAAATATTTTTTTTAGCAGAGCCTCACACCTGGTTCAGATGATAGCAGTCTTTTATGTTTCAGCTGATTACATCTTTACACTCAGTACATTCAAATGATTTTATGTTAATCCTACGGAAACCTGACTTTTAAAATACATGTAAATATTTTATTCTGACTACAATTATACTAAATCAAACTTCTCAAAGTTGGAGTAGCACATCCAGATAAAGCAGTAGGAAGTGAAGCAACTCCTGCACATAAACAACAGTTGGAGAAAGAAGTCCCCTGTTCCTGAATTTGCCTGAGAGTCTGACGCCGATTGTTTTGGAGCTGCTCTCAGCCTGATCCTGTAAATACCTTTGTCTGTTCCCCTCAAGATAAATTACCAGATATCTGACTACTTGTCTTGTTTATTCCCATCGGATTTTGTCTCAGCCTCTAATTATTACCAGATCTTCAGTCAGTTTGTGTAAGCAAACAGGTTTTCCAGGCTCACCTGTTACCT
This sequence comes from Clarias magur, assembly GCA_013621035.1. Classification (NCBI taxonomy): domain Eukaryota; kingdom Metazoa; phylum Chordata; class Actinopteri; order Siluriformes; family Clariidae; genus Clarias; species Clarias magur. The sequence goes on from QNUK01000018.1 coordinate 1,411,308, forward strand.
TGGCTTTCAGCCTCATACTTATGAACATCTGCCAATAGGACAACTTCTGCTATTCATTCCTCGCTTGATTAAATATTTTTGCACAATTTCTACACATCATTTTACAATAAACATTTGAAAATTATACTCGTCCTTGCATTTGAAATATATGTATTAAAATATTCTGTATACATCAACAATTACAGTTCTCTACAGAAATTGAGTATATGGCTGCAGAAATGTTCGATTTCTTTATCATCCATCAACCAGGGATGGAAGAACATAATTACATTCGACATACAAAGAGGTTAGTGAAAAAGAAAGAAAAGCCAAAGATTTGTGGTGGCTGTTGTGTTTCAAATAAATTATTAGACTACTTGTTGAGTGTTGCACAAAAAACACCCTTCAGGCAAATAACATACACAATGTAGGCTTGTAAAATGCCAAGCATCATTGACCTTGCATGTGGTTTATTGATGCTATCACCATCTAAATGTCTAGTGATCAAAGATGACTCCATTCAAGGAAAAGCAATATAGAATATGGGGATCTACAGTAAAATATTATGCAATTCTGCTGATCCAGGTTTCCTGTAATGAGACCGTTTGCAGTGAATGCTTTCACCTTACACTGATTGATCAGTGATCATGATGTGGTCAGTGATCAATTCAAACCTGTTATTGTTGGTGAAATTTGATCTCCAAAACACCAAAGTTGTGAAACTATTAAGATTTTTAAAAATAACAAAATTCAATACATTTTCAGATTTCTTCAAAGACTTTTAATTTGACATGTGGGTTGTGGGGGGAAAGATTACAATATACAGTATTTTGCTTAGATTAAAGAAAGACAGTTAATAATAAATAACCAGAGAACCTGCTGGAACCCACAGGAACATGTCAGACTTCACACAGACAGTAACCTGAACTCATAAGCAAACTGGGAACTCTGGACTTGTTAGTTTGGAATATACATTTTATCCCTTAAACGTTTATACATATACATGTTCCAAACTCATGATTCATTATTAGCTTGCTTAGTAGCAGAATAAACAGGTTAAAATCAAATGTTCTGGCCATACCATGCCCAGATATTTAAAAATCTGCTTTTATATCCACATATAAATTGTTTTAATTCATTTGGCACATGATCTACAACATTTAGCCTGTCTAGACATTCAGAATTAGTTTTCAAACCATTTAAAAACGTTATTGGTGCTTTCTGGAGTTTCTTTTTTCTGTAGTAAAGTAGGATGTAACAACGATCCTCTGTTTTTATACATGTCCATATACATATAATATAAAATCTGAGTAATTTTGGTCCTCTAATGACAAAATGTACAAAAAAATATAATTTTCCAAATTCAAATGCAAATCTATAACGGGTCTCAAAAGGGGTTTAGAGGTCAAAATGCAAAATCTATATAAAATTGTATTTTAGATCTATACGTTAAGTTTTATATATCATTGTCTTTTCATAAGACTTGGATGAGAGACCTGGTCCTAGAAGGGGGCTGCTATAAGCCTGTACCACTTGACTGTTTCTTGGCTCAGGTCAAAGTCTTTGAGGCTAAGAGTGATACCGCCCAAGTAGCAGTTCTCACGCAAATATTCAGCACTTAGCACATTCAGTTGCAGCTGCCTTTGCTTCAGCGTCTCCTTGCTGTAACCACTGTACACCAGCTGTGGATAAAAAGCACAGCAAAGCCCATTAAACAACAACATTTTAAAGTACACTGTAGCAAGAACTAGAAAAAAATTTAAGTGCATATTTTTTCAGCATTAAAAGGTATGTTGATGGTACTGCAAACAAGCAAGTTAGTGAGAATAAATTCAAATCGCTCATCAATAAATGAATTTATATGCTAATAATTGATTACACAGTGACGAAATTAGCATGCAATATTGTAGACAAAAATATGATGAGACTAAAATGTGGTTTAAAAAAATTAAAACTAATAAACCCTCAGTCTTTATTTGTCAACATGTACATTTCGCCACAATCCGCTTGCGATACGGTGTTCTTTGATTTTGGCTTGAGCAGCAGTATGTCCCGGGTCACGATGCACAGCATATCTGGAGGAGTTTGTGTATGCAGTGACAGGATGTTTAACTCCATCATCTTTAACTCTCCATAATCACAGCAACATTACTCAGGCAAAAGATAAAAAACGATATTTGGGTCCTTTTTCTTCATATTGAACCAGAGAAAAAAAGCCGATATGCAAGGCCCTTAACCCTAACTGCTCCAGGGGCGCTGTACCATGGCTGACCCTGCGCTCTAACCCCAGTTACGCTGGGATATGCGAAGAAGGAATTTCACTGTGCTGTAATGTATATGTGACAAAAATAAAGGCTTTACTAATATCAGAGGGGAAACGTTGTAAACACACAGTTGCTAGAAAAAATACCACAAACCTGTAGAGACGCACCAAGGCATACCATGAAAATCACCCAGTTTTACAGCCTCCTTGTGGTAATTATGCTACCACATGCTAACAATTATATTGTGATGTATTTTATTTTATACTTAAACTGTTCCCAAACACATTAAGCTAATAGGTTAGCAAATGAGCCACATGGGCTATCATTACAACAGACTAAAACTAGACTAAAATGACCAGACTTTTAGTTGACTAAAACTTGAAAACAAAAACAGGATAAGAGTGACTAAATATGATGATAATTAACAGTGACATTTATCCTGGGACTAAGACTAAAATCGAAAATAGCTGGCAAAATTAACATCATTACACAGTATATAAAGAAAAACACAAATCACTGCAAACAGAATAACTCTGTTAAAACACTTTGAATAAGTGATAAAATAAAAAAATGTAGTAACTAGTATAACTGGCAAGCTTTTCAAGAATAATTTGTTGATTCGTGAGTGCTTATGTAATCACAAATTACGGATAAACTGGTCTCATCTTGAACAATTCATTTAAACATGGTAAATTAACAGGCATTACCATTTCATTATAAGTGGGGTTCCTGGTTTTCCTGCAGACCTTTGTTTTACGCTTTGAGGTTTTGTGAGGGTCAGGAAGCAAGTACATTTTAACATATGGACTGGGGTCTGCTCCATCATCAGACACCTGTGTGAATGGTTTGAAAGACGAAATGACAGTACAATTACTTTATATATAAAACACACAAAAACATGCAGATGCTATTTTAAAAGTGGTTGGAACTTACAAGGTCTTTGATGTGCATAACCATAATGAAGAGTGTTCCATTTCGGTAAGACACTGATAACTTCACCTCTCCCCCTACACGGCCTGTAACAGGACTTGGTGGCATCTCCTCTGGAAAATAATTACCATGAAATTAGGTTTTTGTGTTATAGCACAATCCATGAGTGTAATGCGGTAGGCAGACTAATAATAGTCTGATAGTGGATATTGGTCCTAGTAAATAAATTTCTTCTGTGCTACACTGAAATTCAAACATGAACATGCAGGAGCCACAGAATTGTTCAAGTGCCCTAATAATAATAATAATCAAATAATATCCACAGAGGACAGTTCTTGCACAAACCAATACATACTTAATCAAGCAGTATCGTTGATGGGGTCACGTTTTCTAGATCACACAAATATCTTTAGAAATACATTCAGATAAGCACAGTGAAAGGCTACCTTAAGTGCCTGATTAACTGGATTCATGGTACACGTGAAACCACTATTTGGACTTAACTCTGCACCTTGACAAAGCCCCCAACACTTGCACACATATATAGAATTTTGTCCTGATAATGGATTTCCAGTTTCCAGTTTTGCAAGAATTCATAATGGAACATATAAGGCTCTGACTCAGTACAATTAATGGGCCTGTGGCAGTCATTATTGTTTATAAACCTAAAACTAGTATAGTCATTAGTGACTACGCATTTTAAGTAACCAGGTCATCAAGAATCCAAGTAGCATAAAGATGCAGTATACCACATTTTAGCTTGATCAAACCTTGTTTAGAAATCGTATGTGTGGGAGCCATATTGGTTACAAATATCATGTTTTTTAAATGAATATTGAGGGTCATGTTCTGTTGAGTAAATAGAAAAATCCTAGCATGCATACATGCATAAACGCAATCTACTTAAAAAAAACTGCCTGGCCATTAAAATTTGACTGCATAAAAAAAAAAAAAAAAACAGGAAATTGCTGAAAGAATTAAAATGGTCTTAAGAACAGTACAAAGCATTATTAAACCCTGGAAGTGTTGAACCATCATATTTGAGGAAGCACAGTGGAGCACACCTGGTACTTTGAGGAGTCCGTCCAATCCCTCAGTCTTGTCATCTCTAGCAAGTGGATGGAAGAATGTGTAGATAAGATCACACTATGGAAGAGCAAACACATAACACTTAAATCTTACTTATCTTATTAAATTAAAGCGGAGTTGAAAGCTCAACAATGATGTGTAAAGTAAAAAAACAATCAACATTCCTTTACAATTGACAATTAAAATGAGTCATATACGAAAGCTGTACAAGCAGATGATTTCTTAATATCAAGCAGTTTTTCTCCAATTATATCCTACTGAAGTATTAGTGAATAATAAACAAATTAAAATGTAAAAAAAAAAAAAAAGAATCAGTAAGCCTTTTTTACTGACCTGATTGACCTCTGTTGAACACTTCATGAGGCTATGTACATAAATATTCAGCTCAACCTTTCTCTTGGATGCCACATCCTTGATGTGTTTGCGTCCAAGCACCACTTTGTTGGGGAACCTAGAAGTACAAAATTATTTTAAAAAGATAACGTCATACAAAAGTCACAATGAAATTGATGCAGTGTTTGAAAGCTTGTGATGGGACAGTTATGTAGGCAACACACCCTGGAATCTTCCATAGAGGAAATATTATGGTGAGCTTGTTGTGCAGCTCTTGGAACTCATCAAAGGTACGGAAGACAAATTGGGGCTCACTCTGGAACTCTCTCAATATGCGTACTACATATGTCTGTGAAAAAAGAAGTGATATAAAGAAGTAATTAGACAAAAAAATAATAATTTGTAAGCCTTATGTTACCCTAGCTGATTTTCAATTTTAACTAGATCGCTATAACCGGATGGCTAGGTGGCTAGATGGCTATTGGCGCGTGACGCTGTAATGCTCATTTCTGCTTTTTATGCCAAATATGCCCTAGCACTGCAAAAAAATATATATTTTTACACATAAAGACTCTGAGAAGGACATTATAAAATTCACATAAAAATATAATTTGTACATTTAACACTAAAATGAAAAAAGACTCACATAGTGTTTATCAGGGTTGTATCGTTTCTGGAAAGAAAAGATGGAAGCATCTCTGATACGGCCATCCTGCTTTAGTGTGTATGTGCGTGGAGAAAAGGACAGGATGGGCTCATCATTAGATGGCAGGCCAGAGAAACGTAGCTGAGCAAGGTTGTGGATAAAAAAATTAAACTTTGTGGCTACACTGCCAAGACTGGACTCAATCAACCTGAGTAAAAGATTGGACAACAAGGTTAGTGTATTAGAATTCAATCGCTAAACAGATACAATGTATTTCAACAAAACTATACCTGGTAAAGAAAATGGTGGCTTCTGCATCAGTACTCTGAGGCTGCAAAGCATCATGCACATATTTCAGGTCCTGGGCTCCAGTCAGCTCAGGTAAACCTGACTGAGTCATCTGTCCAAGTAAAAAGTACCTACTGTTAACATACTTTTAACAAAATGGTAAAAAGAAAATTGAAAGACTTACACATACAATTTGAAAGATTTATTAGGATCATAGATAATAATGATGACATAATATGGGAAATAAAAAAAAATAAAAAAAATAAAAAAAATCACACTGGCAAAACTGGCAATATTTCAAAGACTTGCCCCACATTTTGTTTCTTTCTGCAGTGTTTTGGCTTATTACCAGGGACAGCAAGTTAAGGAAGAGGCTGGAGTGTTTGCGGATCAGATTATATGCCTGAGAGCATAGGTCCACAAAGAGCTGGAAGCGGCTTGAAGGTCTCTCACCCCCATTGATGACATAAGCCATATCAGAAGTCAGGACAAACGGAGCTCGGTCTCTGCAAATACAAGATCAGAGCAAAGTATGAGCTCAGCTTAAATTAATCTGAACGATACCCAAACAGTAAGAAGTGTAATTGTTTGCAATAATGATTCTTTAACCTTTTGAAAGTCCCAATCATCTGTGCGTGGCCAAGAAATTTGCCAAAGTCAATGTGAAACATGTGCCCTGTGGTGCGAAGCATGATATTGTCGTTGTGGCGGTCACAGATGCCAAGCAGATATGTAGCCACACAGCAGCCGGCACAAGAATAGATGAAGTTTTCGGAAGCCTGAAGAAAGATTCAAGAACAGGTGTTGGTTTAATAAATAAAAAAAAACCTTCCCTTGGATTTTTAAATAGCTAAATGGGAATAACAAGGAGTTTAGCCCTGCTAGCACACTGGCATGAGCGACCCCTGCAAAGTTACAGTATGTATAAACTCAACACTATGGTCTGTTCACTGATGCAATGCTGCTGTTCCTGGTTGTCACCTCCCAGATCCTCATGGTTTCTTCCAGAGTATGTCTGGGTTTTCTTCGAGTTCTCCATTTGCCCCAATCTCCCAAAAACATGCCTGGACCCCTAGATGTTATTGAGTATTTGAATTTGAGTATGGTCAGTGCCCTACATTGGACAGGCATTACCTTCGGTGTGTGTTCTTGGCTCATACCCACTGGTCTCTGGATAAGTTAAGAATCTAGTTACATTTTATTAAATTACATTTATGATTGACAAAATCGTACACGTCATCAAATACGGAAATCCGCTGCCCTGTGGTTCAGAATTCCCCGTCTTATAACTAGCAAAAAACATCTCTACAGGATCAAAACAGCATTTACACAGCTCCACACTAAAGACTACATGAGGTAATTTACACTTTTTTGAAAATATTACAAGTTACATTAAAAATATTATAAGTTACATTAACCTTCTCATACTCATCCTCAGCAGGGTTGTACTTCCGAAGCCACTCAGCCAGTGGTTTATCCTTAAAGGACCCTGTTACTCCATACTCCACCTGAATCTTCCTGAGCGTCTCTGATGATGGGACCAATTCCACCATGCCTTAACAAGCAAACACAAATGTGTAGTAATAAAGTATCAACATTCAGTAACTGAATGTTCTTTATGATTGTAAAATACTTCTAAGGTGTGAGTTTATAATTCTCATTAATACAGTAGATATACAAAGTAAATCTGAATCTTTTACTTCTTTTCATTTATTCATTATCATATTAATTCAAGTGATTTATTGGTCTCTTGTTTTTCCACACCTTGCAACTAACAAAGAAAAATAGAAAAACAATACAAGAGAAAATATAGCCACCGATTTACATATTTACATTTTTTAGTTTATTTTTATGTAAGATATATGACAAAACAAAACATGCCAACTAATAACCAAAGATATTTACTACCAAATTCAACAATGAATGTTCCTTCATGTACCTTGGTCCTTCCCAGTCGAGATACATTTGAAGTTGACAATCCGCAGGTCCAGCCCTTCCTGTAGCCAGATCCGATCCATGACCCGAATCATCTGTAGTGCCAGCATATCTTGCCTCATGTCCTCTCCCACCTATATTAGGTTATTAATTTTACATTTATTAAACTTGCCTGAAATTTTACGCAACAACTAGCTAAAAAACAAGCAAGTTTGGATTAAGGCGGATAGCAGCTTATCTGGGAGGCTAAGGGAGGCTTCAATGCATAACTGCCACAGTTTTTTATAAATATTTAAAAAAAAAAAAAAAAAATCCACATTCTTTTAAAAATAAAAGTTACACTAATTTAAGTTTAGATTTCCCACAGATGCATTGGTGATACACTTCTAAGTTAATTGACACCTGGACATACAAGGAATATATCCAAGCATGCCTTTTTACCGCTCACCTTAAACATGACATTAATTTCTTCTCCCAACTGATCTGCATTGACCAGGGTAAGCTTCAGTGGAACAGCATTGGAGTTGAAAAAGGAGCAGGTCTAAATAAATAAATAAATAAAGGCAAAGAAAAAAATATATAATTCTTTAAACCAAGATAGCTTGTCATTGTAATGCAAACACAAAAAAAGTAAATAAACATCCACCTTTGTCATGATATCTAAATTTCTCATGACTGAGGGCAGAAACATACAGTGGGTATAGAAAAGACCCTCTCTGTGTCTCTACTAGGTTTGCACAGTCCAGACTTTGCATTATTTGTCTGCTCTTCCTTTTAGAACCGAGTTAAATTTTATGGTGACTGTGTACTGAAGTTTTCAAGACAATCCACAGATTTTGGATGAAGTCTGGGTTCTGACTAGGTCATGCAAGGACTTTCACCTTTTTCTCCTTCAACCATCAAGTGTTTAATGTTAATGTATAGAAATTAGAAATTAGACTAAGTTGACTTGTACATGATGAATAAGTTAATCAGTGGCTTTATACGTCCAATTTACACATTATTAATATTTTCCAAACATCTTGCACATTTTCTGCAACACAAACACTAGTTTATAAATACACACAGGAGCCAGATTTGTGTGGTTAACAGCAACAGCACTTGCTTTTACTTAATGACATTTACAGATAAACACTTCTTTCTAACACCAGCATTAGCATTATGAGCTCAACACATACTGTACTACCTTGCTACCATCATGCTGTGTTAAAGTGCGGCCACGCACCATTTTGGTGAGGGGAAAAGTGGCCAACAATCCGTATTTAGCAACCAATGGATTATAGACAGCAGAAATTTTAACCATATGGAAGAATCACCTGATATAATCTAAAATTTATTTATAACTACGTTTTGTCACTTGTGAACATTGTTTCTCCTTGTGCTTATTTATCTGAAAAAAATGTTTTAACACCAAAGCTTTACTGTTTTTTTTTTTTTAATGCTTTAAGTCTCTATGTATTCCTTCTACAGTGTGTGACGTTATTTTAGTGGCCATTGTATTTACTGTAGTCATAGTAATGACTTACCTTTATGTTAAGTTCCTTGGCCACTAGACTGGGACTAAGTGGAAGTCTACAGTTGTCCTTCTGGAAAAATACATGCACTCCTTCTAGGCCCTCCTGAAGCACCATCTTCAGCAAGAAGTAGAGATAAAACTAAGTTATTGCTTAATATCATCCTTTTTTTTTTTTTTTTTTTTTTACAAAAATTTAAATAGATCATATAATGCATGAATTTTAGATCAATTTAAATATACATTTCACCAGGCAACAAATGGTCTTATTCATTGAGCTGTGGGGAAAGTATTGGCTTGTTAGATGGTCAGCTGTACTGTGGTCACACTATCTATAATTGCAGGTGAACCCATATACAGTACTTGTGGGGACTTCATTTTTTTTTCTTACCTGTCGACTTGAACTGTTGGCCTGGCGTACTTTTTCCGCCAGTGTTCCCAGCAGTTGCACCAGGCATGCCTGCTTCTCAAATTCAACCCTTAGTCCAGAACCACACATGCAGAGCAATGCCCCAAGCACATGGCTATACCGCTGACCAAAGACAGGCTCCTGTATGGCGTCCCTCAGCAGCCTGGAATCAATTACAATCGGTCAATCTTTTTTTCAAAAGACAAACATGTTACATCTCTTGAATGAAAAAAATAAGTTATGCAAATCAGCAACTGAATATTAACCAGTAAAGTTGGTGTGCAACGTTGACATTTCCTTGTGCTCGAGACAACAGGAACATAACCAAGGCGTTATTTAGATGGTTTTCAAACTTCAGAGCCTCAGGGTAGAAAAAAAAAATGATTGTCAGCACCACTACTAACGATGGCTTAATGATAATGTGTAACAGATGGAAAAAAAGTGAAATTAATTTATGGTAACATTTTTCATGGCGTTAATGAGAACCTGTACAAGTTGAGGCAAGTAGTCAGTTAGCTCATCATCACTGCAGACCTCAATCCAGCTCACAGCCATGGCCCGAACATCTGTATCTGAAAATCTAAATATGAAACATATACTTTAGAAGTTGTAGGGATGTGAAATTACAATAAACAGCAGCACAGACTTAACATTTGTGTATAGAAATTTGTTTAGGAGTTAATTGTTTAGGGTTCATCCGGAGGTTTACTGTATCAACAATATGGTGAACCTGTCAGACAGTGAAAGAAAAGTGAGATCAATGGAAGAAAAAAAAAAGGTGATAAAAAAGACAAGGCTTGCTTGCTGAACAGATGGATTCAAAACCTGTATGGAATAAGAAAATAAACATGGCTGATTGATCCTATCTGCTCTAGGCTTCTACAGTTCTTATTCAAAAAGGGGAGAACAGTGGGCCATATGGTGGAACTCTCACAGCCTTATTAAATTAACAAAATTAATTAAATACTCTCATTTTCACATGTCTAGATCCTGGAAAAGGGTGGCTAGAGCCTACGCATCTAAAAAATTAAAGAAAGAGAAAAAAGGCAAAAATGGGCCAAAACATACAAATAACATAACATTAAATAGAAACACAGTACAAATCAAAAACTCAAAGTACTGGCTTCAGATGAGAAAAAGAAAGACTGAAGAAAAAAAGAATGAACGAAAGAAAGAATTTCTTGAAAGAAATATCCCAGACAAAGGTTACAAAGGTTCTTCAACAAAGTGTTAGATAAGGGGCAAAAATCTTTTCCCCTAAAACCTTTTTTTTTTTTTTTTTTATGTAATTTGTTTGGTTGCTATACCTCATTTATGGTGGAAAAAGATGTGCTTTAGATCATCCATTTTCTGTTATTTTATGATATCAAACAAACAGACATTATAAGAAACCTGCTGCCTGCATAAAGGATATTTTAATCACAGCAACATTCCAGACATGTTCAAATAGTACAGTGCATTTTTATGAAATGTCTAGTAAACATTTCAATGAGGTGGTATCAAAAGGTCTGCGTACTGTCCTGCACAAATCTGCCACAGAGATGTTGGACATGATTCTGCAGGTTTATAAAGATGCTGCAATGAGACGTTCAAGATGTTTCGAATGGCAAAATGATGAAGCCATTCACCAACTTGTGCATGATTATCGTCTGAGAACAATCCACAACACTGCTGCCATTGTCGACGTGTAATAGGTAACAGTCCAGGCATTCCTCATGTGGGATTTGAACATGCTCTGTGTTGCTGCCATGTTCGTCTCCAGGCTGCTGAGCCAGGAGCAGAAGGAACATTGCATTACAGTTTGCCAAGAACTCTGTCAGCCGTGGATGACCCGTCCTTCATGTCCAAAAGCATTACAGGTGACAAAATTTGTGCATGTGTTGAGTGTATGTGTATGGGCCTTAGATGAAGCAACAGTCTTCACAGTGGGAGGGCCGATCATCATCTCCTAGACCAGAAGGTGGCAAGGCAGGTTCGCAGATCAAGTGCGTCCTCAATTTTTTCGACATTCGAGAATTCAATCCCAGGTACAAGACAGTCAATAGCAAATTCTACTGCCAGGTTTAAAGGTGTCTGAGGGACAACATATGGCAAAAACAGATCTGTGGTGTACAAATCTCGAAACCTTTTGATACCCCCTCATATAACCAGAAACAAAAAATTGTAATCGAAAGCAAACTGATTATGTACGAATGCAATACAGTTTTGTGTGTGTGATGTGCAAGTTGCCCTCTACAATACCCTTCCCCTCTCTGCCACGATTCTTTTCCAGATTAATTTGCACTTGCTTTTTGCCTCCTTTTGAGGATTTTGCAAAAATGTGACGATGCATTGTCGTTAAACAGAATGATCTCCTGCACTGCCTTTTTTTTCTTCATGGGGGCCATTGTTGCAGTACAAGTCAAACACAAGTAACTAAACATGGCCACAAAATTAAAAAATAAATGCTTAGTGCACGCACAAACATGGTCACAATGCTTTAGTAAACAGTATACATGGATGTTGACGTATGCGCACTGAGACTAAGCATGGGAGACGATTGCAAAACACTCACAATCCAAGGTTTTACTGTATATTTATAGATGGCATTTTGTTACACCACTATGGAGGTACCTACTTTGAATCTAGCAACTCTAAGGCACAGACAGGAGATAGTGGGGGCCAGTGGTGTAGAAGACTGTGGATCTCTGCTACGCTGTTCCAGGCCCAGCTGGGTGCGCTGGCTAAGATCTTAGGCAGACTCTGTTCATGTTTGTAGCAGTGGTACCGGTGCTCCCAAAGCAGCTGCATGTCTCCTTTTGTCAAAGTGCTAGAAAATAGTATTTAAAAAAATAAATGCAACGGTTTCTGTTCCTTTAATAAGAATAATTATAATACATAAATACACCTTATATTATGTATGGTCATGGGATGATCATGATCATCACCATCATAATCAGTATTATTATTATTTACATAACATCTTTCATACAAAGAGAATTTTAAAGTTAAAATTTAGAAAAATGCCAATTTGGGTTTAGTATTTCCACCTCGGGAAATGGCTAAAGGCTAACTTCTCATTCTTTATCCGAGTTTTGGGGACACACCATTATAGATACGAGATGAAGTACAGTACTGTAAATGCCCTAATTTTGTCACATCTAACACTCAATTCACTAGCGTAATGACAAGCAAAACTATGAAGAAATTTAAACAGACAAGAATCTTGTGCCTTTTTTTGTTTTGATGGTTAGGAACCTAGCTGCAACATGTTAAACATGCTTCAGGTACGTACAGTAACTGTGCTCTCTCTAACAGCAGATAAAAAGAGCATTACAACAGTCTAATTGTGATGTGACAAAGGAATGTACAATTATTGACTTCAGGGGACACGAGGTATGCAAAGGTCAGTAGATTATTTTGCATGTTGCATGAATTAAATTCTTAAAACTGAACTTAATGTTAAAGATGACTCAATGACTAAAAAAATCTTGAAACACCATTTGGCATCCTAATTCATGGGACCCAGGTTTAAATTTGATGAATGCTAATATTGATCAATAAGCCTCATTTCATGTTATGTTGCAGGTATTATGACAATGAATTACTAGTTGTGTATAAATAGTAATTTGTGTATACATGTGCCCATGGCCCATCACAACACAACTGTGAACATGATGAAGCCCCTTCGTCTTGTACGATGGAGTTATTGGATGTCATTGTGAAATTTATTTGTTTTATATATGGTGCATGTAGGTGAAACTGGGTAATAATTCTGAAGAAAATGTGTCATCTCCCCTACTGAATGTGCTACTTCTAAAAATTTAATAGCTAGTGCACATCTATGCTTCCTAATAAAAGTCCTATAAGGGTTTGGTCAAACTCCCATAAGTGGTGTAGGAGGAGTTGCAGATACAGGAGAATTGTGACGACTACAAATGACGTGATGTGAGACAAAAGGACTGCGAACCTGAAGGGGTGGCTATGCCTCATAAGTTGGCGACACAATGAAATGGCGCTGTCCATGACACTACATTCGTTCATTATTCGTGAACTGTATAATATAGCCATCATACCCTGCACTGCTGAGATTATGTCCAAGGTACTGAAGCTGATCAGAGATCAAAAAGTCTTCGTCTGCGCAAACATTCGGCTGCACCTACTGGGTTAACCCGAGTTCACCGTGTAGCCATATTACTAAACCTTGGACCATTACATTACATTGGACAGTATTTAATTTTTTTTTAAATTGCTAAGAATAAGAATGTTAAACAACTCATGCACATCTATGATTTCTTTCTATCTGCAGACAAAAAGGAGACAAGACATTATACAGTACATTTTCACAAAATTTTTAATTCCCAAGTAATTAAGCAGATGGGCATATACCTGGAAGATGACGTCAGTGTGCAAAGTTTCTCGATCCTCTTCCGGATGTCTGGATCTGGCATTTCTAGAGACTGGAGGTTAGGGAAAGCCATCTCTGGTGGACTTACGTACAGCACATCCACTTGTGGACTGGGTAAATCTATCTGTAGGAAAATATCAACGATTATTTAATTTTAATAATTAAAATCATTTCTTGTACAAAATAACATGGTAAAATGACTTATTTGTTTCAAAAAGTGAAGCCAATGGCAAGTTTTTTAATATGCTGAAAAATTAAATAAAAAATGAAAGGGACATACCTGCAGTATGAGCCTCTCTTCTAGGTTCTTATTCTTTCCTGCATGTCCAGGCAAGGAGAATGTCCACAAACTCAGCAGCTTAGACCCTCTAGCAAACATCCTACAACATACGAATGGCTAAAATGCACACATTCTTTAAACATCTACTTCTGGTTACAGGAAGAAAAAAAAAAGGAAGAAAAAAAAGCTCAAATGATAAATACAGCAACCTTCTCTGGTCATAAAACATATTTCAAACAAAAATAACAGCTAATAGCCATGGAAAAAAAATATACTCTTCTTCAATTCCATGTTTTTATTCAGGGCTTATATAAAAAAATAGTGCAGTCCTCCCCAGCTTCTATAAATATTCAAATAACCTTAGATGATTTTATATATAAAAAAAAGTTAATTTGTGTTTCAATAGCAATACTATCATGAATTCCGATACTTTTCAATACCTCTATGAGCCACTAGAATTATGTAGCTGAAAAAAGGGTAAAACCAATCCTGGTGACCCATTCAATTTTAAACTCGGTCTATTCTGTTTATTCTAGACTGATTATTCTACATTTGATTATGTCAGATTATTCAAATTTAAGCTGTGTTTTCAATAAGAATAATAGTCTAACACAGTATGAACAATAAAATTAGTACAGTTTTATTTCTATTTTTCATGTATTTTAGGTGGCATAATACATTCATAGGTTTAGTCACTCATTATTTTTTGTAAGAATTTAAGAATGATTATCATCAATAAATATTAATAAGTTGAATATGCCTAAAAACATTTTTTTATTTTTTTCCCAAATGGCATTTTAACACTGCTGTACTGTGCAGATATCCTGTGAATTAGATGACTACAATATTTGTACAATATTACACAGCTGCTCAGGTCACATAGTTTACAGTTGCTCCCTAACTGAGATCATCACTATACAGTGCCAGTGATCAGTGTTTGTTACTTGCTTCTGTGTCCACTTCAAAGTAAGCAAATAAACGCATGATAAGAACAAAATGTGTATTGTTAAGAAATAGAAGATAATCTTCAATGTGGAGTGTATGGCCACGATATAAAGCCAGCTCTACCAAACAGCTCATGCACAGCGCTGCTGCTGTTGTTAGACAACTTCTACTGTTGGTTGCAATTTTTTTTGAAATTCCTTTTATATTGCAAACCGAGTTTCTTTTTTGCCATGTCACTGCTGACAGAACTGGTCTTAAAAGAGATGAAATCCTATTAGGCAAACCATTCACAGGAAAAATACAAATTATTTCAAAATGCAGGTACAGTATACTGTAGTACCATTTTTCAAAATTCTAGTACCAAAATACTGTGCAACATACTGTGTAATATATATAAAATTCAGTAAAGTCGAAGTAAAGTGAAGTTCAAATCATCACCCCTACCGTCATACCTGAAGATGTTTGTGGTGATATACTATATTTTCTACAAACACGGTACTGTGCATAATGACCAAACATATCCATCCTGGTCTCAACAATACAAAGATTTTTTTTTTCCCCCCAGTTTGCTCATGTGTAATTTTGCAAACCTTTTGCTGCCTTATTCCATCCATCCAGACAGGCTTATTCCTACTAACTGTTCCTTGAAAGCCCCACTTGATCAGACCTTTTCTTATTGTGTCAACAAAAATCAAAAATAAATAAACAATAAAATAAAAGGTTACTTGCTTAAAGAGTTGCACATTAAATTACATAGTTCACTGAATATTAAAGGATCTGGCTTTGGTTTGAAATTGCTTTGTCTTAAAATATTTATTTAACAACAAACAATTTCTCACTGTACAGTAGTTGATTTTGAAATGGCTTTAAAAAACCTTTTCCAGGATTGTGAGGAGCAACTGTTGCTTCTCTGAAGTCATGACTGATGTAATTTTCCTTGAAGAACTGCTTTTATGTGAGTAGTCACAACTGATTAATCCTGTACATTGGCTGCTAATTACATTTTAAAATATTGTTAATTTTTTACCACCTGAAAGTTTTCTGAAAGTGACTATACTTTTTCGGAAACACTGACTACATGTTAAAATCTGTTGTATTTTTGTAGGTCACCTAGGATTATCTGCCTCGTTACAGAAATTACTGAGGATCCATAATCGTATTACATTTTAGATGCCACATAAAATAAACCAGCCTAAAATATTTAATATTCAAGAAGAATGCTTCATGCCTTACCGCCTAAAATCAAAGAGAGGCATGGTCACTTTGCCTAACAGTTCTGGCCCCTTGTGCTGTTTGTTGGACTCAGGAGAATTGCTAGAATTCTGGTTGAGAACTCCATAGAGAGAGAGGCTCAAAATAGTTTCCAGCGGTACCGAGGCGACAGGGATAGGAAAATTTATCCTAAACAACAAAAAAGGCACCAAGATTCATCAGAAGTACAAATATTTCAAGAAGCTGAATTCCTGTGTATATGCAAGATTAGAAGTATAAATAAATAAATCGGATCACTCACAGTTCATCCCATTTGATGTGATAGTAAAAACTCTTGTACGTTCCAACTTTCTTGGACTTGACAGGCTTCAAAAGATTCTCATCATTGTGCATCAGAGCACACATCACATAGTATTTTTCATAACTACACGAACAGGAAAAGGGAACAAATAACAAATGAGACTTGTGAAAAACAAAAGACAGGAAAGTAACCAAGCTAATTCAAATGTGAAGTAAAATCACGTGAGTTAAACAATAACAATGTACAGTATGCATTATAACTCATAAATGAGTTAATAGAAAAAGTCCACACAACCCTGTTTAAACCAAAAGGTTTTGTAAGGTTATGTCAAATCTTTTTTTTACCCATAATATCATAAAAACAAACTTAAACCAAATAATAATAATGTTTTGAGGGAAAAACGTGGTGAACGTGGTTTTAATGTAACCAAGCACACCATTGTTTTTCTTGTGAAATTCCCAATAAGTTTGATGTGTCACATTACCCTCTTCCTATTGAATAAACAAAAGTTGGATCCAAGATGGCCGACTTCCAAATGGCCACCATGGTCACCACCCATCTTGAAAAGTTTGCCCCCTCACATATACTAATGTGCCACAAACAGGACGTTAATATCACCAACCATTCCCATTTTATTAAGGTGTATCCATATAAATGGCCCACCCTGTAGATCAGCAAATATTGCAGAAAATATATTGTTTATAGCTAGAATTGCTCCAAAACACTATGTCATGTGCTCATATTTAGTATCTCAAATTACTTTTCCTGCAAAAGCTAAACTAGCTTGCTATTTCTGAAGGGACATTTGCACCAAGGAAACTTGGTCACAAAGACCCCGCCATTCTCGGTATGAAACATTGAATATAAAACAAGAATATACTTCTTATGTGGCCATGACTTGAACCACTTTTTATGTTTTGAGAATAAAAATGTACAGAAATGAGGTCTTGCAACCTTACTAGTTATTTACCCACTGGGTTAGATACCATTAACTATGATTTTTTTTTTTTTAATGAGACAGTTTCCCTCAGTTATGCTTCTGGATTAAAAAAAAGCTAATCTAAAATATTTATAGGCTTTATTTGCAATTCACTGGAGACGCATTCACATACAGGTTTCATATTTTCCATTCTGATTTCATATATAATCATTTTTTGAAAGTAGTAAATTGTTTTAAAATTAGATGTCTCACATCTTGTGCTTTAAGGTTTTAAAATTTTGGCAATGCATAGAACCACTAAAGAGGACATTTCTTTTCTCTTCTATTTATGTTCTGTGCGAGCCTTTGGTGAGACTTGTGTGTCCATCATTGACTCAGATTTCTGTTCTTGGAGCAGTTTAGCATAAATGTTTTGTATACTGCATAATGAGGTTCTTGATTGCTTTTAGTTAGTGTCCTACTAAAACACTGAGATGAGAGTTCAAGATGTTTACATAAATAAAATATTAAATACACTGATGATCTGGTCGCAAGATCTTTACTTTGCATTAATTTGTGATCAACATTAAAGTAGGATGGCAATGTATTAAATATAAGACAATGTGGCTTTCTACACTTAAAAGTAGAACACAGTTTCATAGAAGATAAAGACCAACATTTAATAAATATAATTATTTTATATTTATATTAAATTTTATAGGGATATAAAACTGAATCACAAAGCTCTTACCTGCTAACCCATGCAGCAGAAAGGCCATGTATGGCAAAAAGTGTAAAGTGTACATGCTCAGTGATGCTGGAGGCCTCCTGGTTGTCTCTCCGCTTTTCTGGGCGCTCTTCATCCACTTGAGGAGGGAGGTCCAGGCAGAATGAGCACATGTAGAGTTTAACCAAATCATACAGTGCATTTGTAAGGGTCCTAAGGTGCTCCTCCACTGCGCTTTCATAACCTACAAACAGTGACATACTGTTTATACTTACTTTTACATACTTTTATAAAGCAAGATCTGTCTACCCTTAAGTTCTGTTCCCCACCGTTTAAGTGATTTTGAAAAATGCAGTATACAGTGTTTATAATCCCACTTGGATCTGTGCTGGAACAGCATCACATGAAAACAGGCTCTGTGTTAGTGTAGTTGTTCAAATAGCTCGATACATAGTTTGAAACAAACTCAATTTTTTTTGTGTTTCTAATGGCTTTCTTTAGTGGTTACATTTTATATTGCTCATATAGGCTCTTCATATTACTCTAATGCAAGCTTGCAGGACAACAGAAAGACACAGCAACTCTGGCAGCCTGTACTATGAAACCAAGCGCTCAAATAATTACTGTACAGTAAAACTTTGGATTGCGAGTAACCTGGTATGCAAGTGTTTTGCAAGACAAGCAATTCTTTTCAACAAATTTTAACTTAACAAGCAAGGATTTAAAATACAAGTAGTATACATGCGCTTTGTGTCCGAGCATCACATGATCACAACTAAGCCAATGGTTCAGTCAACTCATGTGCGCACGTGTACCTTTTACAACAACATTGTGGCCACTTGTGCATGTGCGTAAAGCATAGCTATTATTATTATTATTAGTATAGTATAGTATAGTATAGTATAGTATAGTATAGTACTTAAGTGTGCACTGAGAGCTAATCAACTGATCCGCTCCCATGGTTATGTAATTGATGCAAATGGACACTATTTTAACACAAACATTGTTGTCTTGGGGTGATACAGTAGATTCAAAAAAATTGATTTTTTTCAGTCAGTGGAACCATTTGCGATAGTTTGACTTTTAAAAAGCTATTATAACATAGTACTTTTTATTATATGTTTGGACACACCTTCTAACTCTGTGGTCTTTCATGATTTTTATTATTTTATTTTATTTCTACATTGCAAAATGATATTAAATGCATCCAAAATATACAATAACCTCATTTGAACAGTTGATATTGAGATGTATCTGCTACCTTTTCTCTGTAAAGCCTTTATAACAGGTCTAACCCTTTAATTGGTGAGGTGCGGTTAATTGGTGATTTTTGAGGCTGATCATTCTAAATGAACTTCTCCTCTGCAGCAGAGGTAAGTTTTGGTCTTGTTTTCCTGAGATATCCTTCATGAGAGCTAGTTTCATCATGGTGCTTGATGTGTTTTGCAAATGCACGGGACAATACTGTTCATGTAAGAACTGTTCCAGAACAGCTGACCTTTGCGTCTTTAGATAACAACTGAAATTACATAATGTTACAGTACATGTCATTTCATAGTTTTGGGAAAAATACATTATTGTTCGGTTATGTAGAAAAATACAAACTTTTGACTGTAAATGTATTAATTAAAAAAACTAATAATATTTTGCAAAGAGGTGTTTATAGTTGTATTTTTGGTTAAAGTTAAAGTACACGAATATAATATATTATCTCCAAACTCTGAGCCATTAATTCATCATGGTTATTTTTAAACTGATTATTATTCTTGAATATAAACCTTAAATTGGAGAGCAGAACAAAAGCATTACAAATGTAATGATTGACAATTATTGATACACTGCAGCTAGAAGATAGAATTTAATGCCCTACTAAAGGACACTAATATATAGAACAATGCAGTTAGATTAATCCAAGAGTGTTGTGCTTACCGTTAGTTGAACATGCTGATCTGCCATTACCCTGTTAACAAGAGGCTGCTATGAATACACAATTTAACTGTACAATTAAATTGTGTCCAAGTACCTTCCACAAAAAAATTTTATCTTAGAATCTCTGACCTCTTGTGTGCAGGACTTAGGAAGGTTGATTGAACGCTTCAGTTTTCGCACAGCATCAGTTATGGCTGGTGTCTCAACCTCATCCAGCAAATAACACAGATTTTTAACGACTTGGATTATTCGATCTGCTGCTTTGTATTGTGTGTTCTAATGAAAAAAAAAAAAAAAAAAAATATATATATATATATATATATATATATATATATATATATATATATATATATATATATATATATATATATATAAAATCTAATATATATAACAATAATATAATTATATTTATAATATAAATAATATAGTATCACAAAATTCATCTCGTTTAGATTAGCGATAACCCTCGGGGTTGTGCTGCACCTCTTTCTGAAGACAGATATTGACTTGGTTGTGATATTCTTCTAAATGTTCGGCAAGGCTCTCTCTAGAAAAGAAAAATACGAGATGTTACAAAGAGACAAGCAAATTAAATAATTATTTTCCTGTTTGGTCTTTATCAGAGCTTGAAAAGAAGACCTTGTACCTTGTAACTGTTTTCTTAAAAGGCATGTCAGCATCACCTAGGTATGTCTTCAAGTCGATAGGTGAGGCATCATCATCTTCCTGCTGACACATGCACAAAATCAATGCATAGAACAAATTTAAAGGTGCATTACAATATCAAATATCACTCTAATGCAAGGAAGTGCTGATTTGGGATAATATTGAAGCATTTGGGTTCTCGTTTGAAAATCCTGTAGACAAGTTTGAACACACACGACTTCTCTTAAATAGGCAACCTTACGCTCACAACAACTTAATTCTCACAACTGAGTAACGTACAGTGTATATGATTATTATTTAAGTTAATCACTTCTATTCAATCTTTTGATCCATCAACTGAAATTCACTCGGAGCAGGGCGTGATCAAAATGGATGTTTTTTTGCATTCGAAGGTGTTCACATAGCTCCATCTGCTAGATCTGCTCTGGTCTTACTTTACAGTACGGTCAATGAGGTGACATCATTCCAGCCTTGGGAACTGCTTCATTGGGGTTTAATGCAAGTCCCGCCTATGGATGTCAGGACAGCCCTCAGGTCTTGCAAATCTTGCAGCCGATCACGACTATAAATTATATATGTCATCTAAACATGCAGCAGCGTACACTAATCAGCCATAACACCGATCAGCTACAGCACATGGATTAATAAGGTGAGAACACATTATTTAATTGATATACTCTGTGTTATAAACTGTGTACACAGAACCATAAGAACCTAGAATGCTCCAGAAATTCCTTATTTAGCTTTATCCTTTATTTTAATTTAGTCCATAAGTCATATCTAATGTAATGAACATCCCAGTGCAGTTCATGTGAAAATCAGTGAATTTGTGTAGCCATGACACACTTTCCAACATAATGTACATTTCTTTGGAATATAACTGACAGAACTTAGAGATTTCATATTGACAATCAAACAGACAGAAATCCAAAGTAGTGACGGAGAACTTTTAACAAGTGTTATTCATGAAATGCACAAGATTAGTTAACCAAGAAGTGTAACTACCAAGCAGAAAGAACACAAAGTGAAATGAAGTCGTTCTGCTTATAATCGTTGTTACTCATCAGCCTGGAAAGGGTTACACTGCCATCTGCAGACAAGTATAATTCAACAATGTACAGTGAGTACAAATGAAAAGCCTTTAAGCTTTCAGTTTCCCATCTTCATAGAAGTGAGTGTCCCAGCAAATTTAGTACAACAGGTCAGGCTGTTTAATGCTCAAGTACAAATAAATATGGTTTTCATGAAAGGGTTAATAAGAGAAAGCCCCTTTTCTTAAAAAAAAATTAATTAATAAAAAAAAAAAAAACTCATAAGACTCATAATCAACTCACAAAAGTTCAAAAGCTATATCCCTTGGAATGAGGAGACCAGAGTTGAGATGTTCGATCACAATGCACAGCACAGAAATGCACTGGTAAAAACACAGTACAACAAGAAACACCTCATACCAACTGTCAAGCATAGTGGTTGAAGGGGAATTATTTGTTTTTGCCATAGTGCTACACAGTTCATTACTCTGCATTGTTCATTACTGCAGAGAACATGTTCAGTGAGCAAGCTACTTAGAGCAGCACTGAAGCAAAACAACTGTTGTAATTACACCAGATCAGCTCTAGTTTACAGGATATTAACAGTCTGGGCGGTACTACCATACAGTACTACTAACCATGATGTCAGTGGTGAAGAAAATCCAAAGAAAAAACAACATTCAGTGAACAACAACCTACACACTTCACAGAGTATTGGTAACAGGCATCACAATCCACTGTTTGAGGAAAGCCTAAAGAGCATAAATACACGAGGAATACCACAAGATGCAAACAAGTCATCAGCAGAAGACCAACCAATAAATTAAGAAATAAAAAGATGAGGATAAAAGAAAACAATCCAAACAAAATCCAAAAACAAGAAAATAATGGTAGAATTGAAAGCAGTAATAAATCTGGCCTGCTTAGCAAATCATGGACACGATGTGTGTTTGCGTGTGTGTGTGTGGAGGGGGTATAAGGGTATAAGGGTAGGAAGGGTAGGAAACATCAATGAAACTAGCTGACTAAACCTAGACAGCTATGGCAATAAAACTAAGAATAAACATCATTTATTTCATACAAACAACCCATTTGCCTCATCAGTGGGTTGACGGCTTAACTGGTTGATGTCTATAGTGCAACAATTTGAACAACTAAAATATAAGGAAACAAATTGAGTCCAGTTTTCTTCTAGAGTTAACGGGTGACAAGAAAAGAACAGATCTTAAAAAAGGAAACTATTGGATCAAGCCCTGACAGTCAGTACACACAAGGTTTGCACACTTAAAATTATTTCCCCCCAAAACAAGAATACAACCATAATGTTTAGTGCGATATTACCGTCCGAGCAAGATCTCTCTTCATGGTGCTGTGAGTGAGGAGTTGCAGCTGTATCTCAGTCTCCCACTTCCTGCAGTTCTGCACATATTCATGGCTGCCCAGACTGTGTTTACTAAGGAACAAATAGACACATCAAGCTTGGGTCTGTGGGAAAATGCAACTAAATAATATTATTAAAAATAGTAGTAAAATGGCCCCCTACAGGCCTATTCTGCTACCCAACATTCATAGAACAGCCAGAACATCGTGACCACCATTGTACAGCACAAATTAACAGATCATGCAGCTTAAACGAAAAGTATACACCTTTTTGCTTTTTTTGGATAAATATCCTACAAAAGTTTGCTTAATGTGGACAGTTGTTATGAAAGCTTTCAGTGACACTGTCTCACCAAACATCCTGGCTGCAAATCAGAGATATTTCCTTTTAAAATATTTTCATGCTGGTCAAATGTTCCTTGATCAAGTGTTTAATAAGACATATTATCTGTGTCATATTTATCATTCTTTATTTGACCCTAATCGTAAGGAGAGCTGTACTGAATATGTCGCAAACCACTACGGATCGCTTCCTTCCATTTTATGGACATCTCCACAGGGGTGGAAGGTCAAGATTCTTGGACTGGATGGCTGTGGCATTGTTTGTGCTAAACAAAATTTTTTTTTTTTTTTAAGGCACCGACAAAGAACAAAAAGCTGAACAAGCTAGCAAGTTTCCTTAAGCAAACATGAATTTGAACTAGCTTAAAAGGACTCCATCCCAACTTTCTGTGTTTGGCATGGAAGCAAAATAATAATAAAAAAAATCCTACTTGAGGAATAATTAGGAACAAATAAGAGCAATCAATCAGCAATCAGGTCCTGAATTCACTGCTTATTATTATTATTGTTTTATATCATCATCATCATCATCATCATCATCATCATCATCATCATCATCATCTAGCCAACCGTTTAAAACAGTAGATAAACAGGGAAAACCTTTCGTATGTTAACATTTTTCATACTACAACCACTAGATGGTTCTTAAATAATTATTTGCGTTACATTATTTATTCTATTCATTTATTATATGAACTGGCTAACTTCAAAGAATTCAAGTTCTTTAAGGCAGTGTTGGGCAACCTGTAACCAAAGCGTTAATCAGCAAGGAATTTTTTGTAGATTTCAGCAATCCATGTCCTGTTAATTACAGTTGGTAGCATATTACAGTTAGCTTTACAGACAAGTTTACATCTGAGATCACATCAACAAATGACACTATGTAGCTAATTAATGATAACTCCAAACATGTATTGTCAAGAAGATAACCGTTCAGGAAACTGTGGCTGAGCAAAGGGAAAAGCAAGGAATCATTCACACACAAGAGCAAAATATAAGACAAAAGAACTTTAATGTTTATACTCTTTAAAAGCCCAGCAGATTTTTTACTTAACATTAGCCCTTTCTTGCACAAATGAATGAAGCCTGTTCACTGATGGGGAGTCTTTAAAAGAAGCAATGAATGACACATGATTCAGAAGTCAATCTCAAAAAAAAGAAGAAAATGGTTTGTAAGAACTCTCGCCCTTTTTTGGGAAGAGGTTTGTTCTTTAGGGGACTTTCCCAAATTCCTGAATTGTTGCAATCTTGAGATTTGAGGGAAGATTAGATATTCAGGAAGTGTGGGAATGTTCAGTATAGCAAGTTGTGGTTGGGAAGAAATCCTTACCAAGAATGAATAAATAAATAAATAAATAAATAAATAAATCATGGTCAATCATATTGTCCAAAACTAGGCAGGGGTAGAGGCGTGGCAAATTTCCAAATACCAAATTCATTGTCCCACAACATTCATTCACCCATCCAAATCACTGAATTCAGGTGCTCCAATCGCTTCCATTATTACAGGTGCATAAAATCAAGAACCTAGGCATGCAGACCACTTTAACAAAAATTTGTAAAAATAAAAATAAAAAATGGGTCGCTCTCAGGAGATCAGTGAATTCCAGCATCATACAGTGATAGGATGCCACCTGTGCAGGTCAGGTCAAGACATTTCCTCACTACAAAATATTCCACAGTTAACGGTTAGTGGTATTATAACAAAGGAAAGTGATCGGGAATGACAGCAACTCAGCCACAAAGTGGTAGGCTACATAAAATCACAGAGCGGAATCAGCGGATGGCGAGATGCATAGTGTACAGAAGTCACCAACTCAAGAGTCAATAGCTACAGACCTCCAAACTTCATGTGGCCTTCAGGTGGAGATTAGCTCAAGAACAGTGCAAAGAGAGCTTCAAGGAATGGTTTTCCATGACCGAGCAGCTGCATCCAAGCTTTAGTACAATGCAAAGCATCGGGTGCAGTGGTGTAAAGCACACTGCCACTGTAGTCTAGAGCAATGGAGACTTGGACTGCTTTAGCCATATTCGACAATTTCATGCTCGCTTGGCCACTTCCACTTCCAATATGAATGCACACCAGTGCACAAAGCAAGATCCATAAAAGACATTGATGAGACATGGATTAAAAACAGTTTTTTCTCTCATATTTCAATTTGCATTCTAAAACTGACCATAGTGTACGAGCGTGTGTGTGAATTTGCACGCGTGCGTGCGTGCACACACGCGTGTTCTTGTTTGTGTGCATGTGGGCCCTGCAATGGATTGGTGCCCTGTCCAAGATGCACCCCAAGTCTCCTGAAAACCATGCCCTCCGCGACCCATGAGTGAGACACAGAACACTGATGTTGAGTGGTTATGAGTTTCACAAAACTGTGATTACATCACCACCAAGAGCAGATTTAAAAATCTTTTGTGGACCCTTAAGACCAAGTAAAAAATTGTGCAGCCCTACTATATGACCAAAAGAATGTGGATACATAATCATAACACCATAGACTACAGCCTTCCTTTGACTGTTGCCACAAAATGGGGGGAATCCTGTTTGCATACCGTGAATTTTAGGCTGAAAAACATGGACAATGAAACGTGCAAAAAGGCAGATTCTTTTCCAATATCTTACTTGTATTGTTTCCATTACAGTATCATTACCAAAGTGAGAAAGATAAATATTTGTGTAGTATTTCATAACTCCTGTCCAGTGCTGTAATAATAAAAACCATTTAAAAAAAATTTTATGGATTAGTACAGCATGTTTGAAGTATAAAATTAGAGAAGTTGGCTTTTTTTTCCTCATTCAAACTTTTCAACCATTAATTTTTTTAATTAATCTCAATCTTCTCTTCATGTCAAAGCCTTCAGACAAAATTTTTTTACAAACATGGTACTATCTTTTACTGCTTTGCTGATTACACACATTACCCAACCTTGATAGCAGTCTCGTACTAATAAGATTGAAGTAGATTATTCAAAGGACTAAGTGGCCTGCATGATAACCTTTCTTATACTAATTTAGGTCACAAGAGGTGATTAATTCTCAAAGGGCATAACTACTTACTTTCGTAGAACCTGCTCCTGGCCACAAACCTTCAGGACATAGCTGCTGATGTCCACTTGGCTCAGGTCATCATGGGCCCAGCAGAGCGCCTGCATTATCAGCAGCTCCACTGGTGAACTCACTACAAGGTAGAAAATAAGACACAAGGACTTGACTTCTAAAAAAAACATTTTTTAAAAAAGGCAAATTTTTAAAAAGTAAAAGGTTAAATTACTCAATGAATATAATTAAATGAATGAAAGTCCCACCTTTCACCAATAATAATAGAGATAATTAAACATTGGGCACATTTGTAGTTGGTGCTAGGCCTTGCTAGGGTAAAATGGCATATATTGTATGGATATCTGAGGCAGGGAGGGATGTACCCCAAATCAGCTTTCAAAGGTTATTACATCATTTGAAATTTACACATGTGTACATTAGAATCAATTGCATTTGATTTCTGGTCAACATTTCTGACTAAATTTTTTTTTTATTTATTTATTTTTTATTCAATTCAATGCACTAATGTTTATTGTCTGATTTGTCACAAGCAGCTAAGCTTCTTACACATTTTGAAATAATAATAACTACTAAAAATAATAATCTGATCAACATTAAACCGCCGTTTAATGTGTTATGGGTTGCATAAATATCATGTGTGTTATACAAAGCAGTGATTTCTCTTTTTTTGTTTTCCCCTGCCAATCTTCTGCTCCACATTCCAGTCCGGTAGGTGGCGGTAATGCATC
Source organism: Clarias magur (assembly GCA_013621035.1). NCBI lineage: Eukaryota > Metazoa > Chordata > Actinopteri > Siluriformes > Clariidae > Clarias > Clarias magur. The sequence goes on from QNUK01000018.1 coordinate 1,438,605, forward strand.
AAAAAGTATTTATGAAAAATGTATGATTTTCTGCAGAAGCTGTAGCATATTTTAAAGGAATTCTTAAATCTCAGCCCATTTCGTAATTCACAATTATAGGTTTAAGTGAAACATTTAAACACAAAGGACCTTACTTGCTTGTGGGGAACAAAATCATTTGTAAACAGAAATTTTACCATCGCAAGTGAAGGTCACAGGCTGCTGGAAGTCCAAAATTTCAATGGAAACTTTCACACTGCTACTGTTGTCTCCCCCTACCTCCCTGTGAGAGATCACCGGACTCAAAACATATCCTGGATTGGTAGAAGGGTCATCAAATGAAAACCTTGATTTTAGTCTGTAAAACAAATCATAGAAAAATACTTGAAATATGGGCATAATAAAAATGTATGTAAACAGATACTTGGTTTGCTTTACTCTAACAAACTGAATAAAATTGTTGACATGGTGTGAAACCGAAATGTCACAACATCACAAAAGCTAGAACAGTTTCAAAAGGTCACAGACAAACACAAAATCTCTCCCTTCACTCTTCACTTGTTTTGCTTACTTTGCAATGTCTTCATGGAATGCTGAGACTTCTAGGTTCTGGCCCCAATTTTCTTGTAAAATGTCATACTTTCTGAGTGCAGTCCCACTTTCGTTCGTAACCTGTAAAACACGCATGAGGAATCACATGAGGAAAGAAAACACTCTGGTCAGCACTATAAAGCATGGGAAAGGATGTGTTTATCAGTATGGCACAAAGTACAAGCAAATAATGTTCAAAGATCAATACATATCTGCTTCAGATTAAATCAACAAGAAGACATATTACTATGTTAAATTCAAAACACAAACTATACATTTTGCTGTTGTTAGGAAATTTTTTTTACATTGCTCAACAGAGTTAGCGGCCTAGCACATTGCTAATAAAACTCAAATGTCCAGTTTCACACTGTCTGTCGAACGTAAAGTATGAAATGCTGAATTAAATTAAAATAAATAGTTAATCTTACTTTTTAAACCTGTACAAATTCCGTATCTCTCAAGTAATATTTGAATATTTCCATACAAAATACAAAACTTTCCTCAGAGATGTGCTTGCCTGTTCGATTAAATGTGAATTAACTGAATTATTGGAGAATTTTTTTTTTTTTTAAATACTATTTAAACATAGACTGCAACACACAGAAAACTGAACAGTATGAATTCAAATGCGCATACCATTACCTGCTTTTGAAAATATTATTTTTGCTTGGGGTTTACACTTATGAATATGAGGTCTACAAAGGTCTAAAATAAATAGAATACTGTGACTTTTATAATCTGGATGATCACATCTTAGAGCTCATAAAATTAAAAAATCCAGTATCTAAAAATATTCAAACATTTTACTTTGATTATTACAGTAAATACTGTACATCTCTTCATCTAGTTCAGTACACACAACCATAATCATGCAGAAAACTGCTGACTTGACAGATATCCGGACGACTATCATCGACACCCTCCACAAGGATGGGAAGCCACAGAGGGTCAGAGTGAGGTATCGTAGCCATTCCTTCATCAAGTCCAGAGTCTGGAGGAAGAGTGGAGAGACAATCCAAGGTGCTTGAATCCAGGGTAACGTTTCCAGTGTCTGTGATGATTTGGGGTACCATGTCATCTGCTGCTATTGGTCCATTCTGTTTTATCACAGACACCCACCTGGAGATTTTCGTTCAGTCCATGCTTGCATCTGCTGACAAGCATTATGAAGATACCGATTTCCTTTTCCAGCAGGACCTACCACAAGCACAAAAAGTCTGCCAGCCAACTCGCCTGAAATTAACCCCATTTAGCTATGGGGTATTGTCAAGGGGAAGATGAGAAACACCTGACCCAACAATACAGATAAGGCTGCTATCAAAGCAAGCTGGTCTTCAATAACACTTTAGCGGTGGCACACGCTGATCACAGTCACGATATGCCGCATTGATGAAGTAATTCATATTAAAGTAGCCCAGAGTAAGCCCATAAATTAACATGCTTTTCATTCTTGTATTTTAAATCCTTTTCCGAATGATCTTAGGAAATATTCTAATATTTTGATATACCGGTGATTTAGTTGATTTCTTGCTTGCAACTCAACCTCTGGGCTTTGATGAAGGACAGGACATTAGGATTCTAATATTTTACTCTAATCCAACATTCTAAAACCAATTTCACAAATCTGACATCATCTTGACTAGATTCTTAAAATATTTCCTTAAATCGATGTAAACTGAAGCAACCATTAAAAATAATTTTATTTCTACAATTTCATTCAATAATTCAAAAACAAAATTATAAAAACAATTGCTTTCTTCCCACTGGCTATGTAACTAAATCCTCAATAGCAGTTATATCTAGCATTCATTTATTTATATCACAAACACTGAGAAAGGGTGTCATTAGGCCTGTAAACCACCAACCATGGGAAACCTTTTATACCATTTTTAACAGACGAATCCTTAACTAAAGTGGATTTGCAAATATGAAAATTTTAACAAACTTGCAACTTGAAATATACCAAGACAATACTTTAAAGAGGTCACAATTTTTCATGCTTCTAGTCGACACCAACATACTATAATCCAAACTGTAATACATAAAATGTAGTAAATCGAATACAAACAGTCTATAAACTCCCAACATCAATGTTTTTATCAGAATTTATATGGAATTACCCATGAATACATTTTTATGCCATGCTAAATTTGCTGTCAATCAACAATATCTTGCTTTGTCCTGCAAGTGTGTGTGACTTCTCACTCCCATGACCTTTCCTTGAGTCTCATGGGATCCCAGTTCCAATGGTAAACTCATTACAATAGTTTCAAAACCATTCTAAAAGCTTGAATACTTATAAGTGCTTTTTATAGTACTAATGTTATTTGCATTATTTTTAGCACATTTATGTAATTAACATTAAGTTTAATCTTAAAACCATATATAGTTTGCATGAATGTTGCACAGTAAAAGACTGAGAAGTTTGAATGGTTCTCATACCTGTTCATTTTGTTTATGTAGGGAGGAGGTTTCAGGCACATGGGTCATGGTAACTGCCATTCCTGTAGATGCCCTCCTGGGTTGACGAGGTACAGTGCACTTGTCTTTTTCCTGCATTGAAGAACTGACCTCTGTCTCCTCTCGCAACACTGCATCCCAGGGGTCGTTTGCAGGCATAGACTCCACGATTACAGGTCCACGAAGTGCACCAAGATTCTCTTCTGGCTCGACACCATGCTTGCTGAGAGGATCTAGATCCAACCAGTCAAAGACGCTAATGTTGGGGGAATCAGTAGGGTGGAATACAGGCTCCAGAGACTTAACACTAACAGAGTTGTCATGAATCACAGAGGACCTGCCATTCCGCAAGTATTCAGAAGTGCTGGCAATCTTGTCAAAGAGCTTAGCCATTTCTGGGGTCATAACTGGCTGATGAAAGACCTGAGGATTGACTGGCTGGACTGACACATATGGGAGGAACGGTCTCTGTTGGCCAGGGAGGTGGACATGCTGGAAAGGAAAAACTGGACCCTGCAAGGTAGTCAGATTGGGCACGTTGGACATGGACTTTGAAATGGGGACCATGGACGTATTTGCAGTATACGCGCTGAAAGCTTGTTCACCTGTGCTTGCACTGATGTTGCAGTTCAACAGAGACGATGACCTACCAAAATTATCATCTAGAAGCAGCTTCTCCAGTTCCTCATTTGTCAATGTATCTACATTAATCTCTGCAAATAAGTCTTTCTCTGCCCCCTTCTTGGGTTCGGTGTCAGGGAACACAATGAGGTCTTTCTCCAGCTGGCTGATGGGAGTTGGGAGTATGTTTGCTTGTGAATTAGGGAACACATTAACATGGGATGGATGGAGTTTTGTTTTGCATTTCCGTTCATGTTGCATTTTATTTAAGGCATCTGCCTCCATGCGCAAAGCCTCATCCTTCCCCACTGGTCCCTTTGGCCGAACCACTTTGAAATTGCCTGAACTGTCCAAATCATAGCCATTGTCACTGGACATCTGGTCCATGGTAACTTCGCCTTGCCATGAACATGGATCATCAACAATAAAACAAGTTCAGTTTCTTACTGGAGAGAATACCTACAAGGAGATCAAAATAAGACAAAAAGACATGAGGAACAAGAATTTACTGAGGCAGAGCTACATTTTAATGAATTGCACAGCATGTGATTATTGGGTACAGATTTAATATATAAACAGTGTGTATATATTCATATATTAAATGACCTGCTTATAAAAAGCATTCTGCTGAAACTTTGCAAAACTAATCTTCAGATTTAGATATGTCAGGTATTTTGCCAGTGACAATTTTGATAATGTTGCCACTGTACATGGCAGCAAAAGATTTGAAATGAAGCAATGAAAACTTGGTTAAAATGCAGACCGTTTAAACATTTAACATTTGCCCTGGGACGGGGCAAACATTTTATATTGGGACGTGGTCCAACTTGTGAATGACTTGTTAGGCATACATAAAGTACAAAACAGGAGATAATGACGAGCTAGCCAAAAAGCCAAACAAAACAGAGAACCAAGTAAGTTTCTGATCACTCTGTATTAGAGATATGATCACAATATACAAGCGTCGATTCCATTGGTATTGCGGTTCTATAAGGTTTACAATTTTATCAATAATTCTTTTTTTTCCCCCCCCTACAACTTTGCAAATAATTTACCTCTACCACAAGGAGTGCTGTGCTACCTGCCATCATATGACTAGTAGAACTTGTAATATTAGGAACTGTAACATTTTACAAATTAAAATAAAATTATTTATTTATTTATTTATTTATTTTCTAAACATTTAAAATTAATTTTAAATAACTAATCGCTAGAAATCAGTGAATCGAGCCCCCCTCCCTACTCTGCACTAAATAACATACAAGCTGATGCCTGAGTATTATAACTGAAGCACACTTGCAGTTCTATAAGTCTGTTAAAAGCAAAATACCAGATTTGATTCGTTACTGGTAAGCTTTCATTTTACATGTGCTCTTAAACTATTTAGCTTAAACAACTAACATTGTGTAAACTGAAAACTATAAAACATGGACGCACCTCACTCATCAACATACACGCACTATTAGAAAATGCTCAGCAACTGGGTCACCTGTTGTTACAGTAAGCTTGTAAAAGATACATCAAATCTAACCCATGCCCTGTCTAGAAGTAAACACTTTTTTTTGCATCCCGTGGTTTTGTAATAAATTAATTTGAGAATACTTAGGTCATGTGACATTGTGTCTCCCAGCATGCCACACACACGACATGAGTACTTAAATGAATGAATTTGTTATCAACCATGTACTTTATGTACAGTACACAGTGAAACAAAACAACATTCCTCCAGAACCATGATACCCAATAAAAACAGCACAGAACTACCTAGACTACACTTATCTTTAAAAGTAAAAAATAAAAATTAGGTGAATAGTGACAAAGTAATAAAACAGTGGATAGTGTAAACTATAGTAAGTAATAAACAAAAATGAAATAGAATTTAATAAACTGTATCCCTTTTACAATCCATTTTACTGCATTATATAATATTAAGTTTAGACATAACTTGAGATATAATTATTAATTTCTACAAGAACACCAAATCCAAACTGAATTTCTGAAACTGAAATTATGCAAATCCTAACAGAATTTCAACACCATGAGAAAGGCTGATGAACTGCAATCAACGTGTGGAATGGTGATCTGTACGGAGAGAGTCCCTGGGATCTCAAGGGTCAGTATTGGAACATTATCGGAGGGAAAAGTTCAACAATCAACAGTGCTCTTTACAGTCAGATATTTATTGAAGAGTTTAGATTCAACGTAAACGTCTGCTATCCGAGGGTGTTGTGATCTTGCATGATGCTGCATGTCCTCACAGTTCTGTCAACACGAAACATTGTTTTGAGGTGCAAAAGTGTCCTCCCTATAGGCCTGATCTTCCATCAGACTTTCACCTGTGTGGTCACCTGAAAGCAGCCCTATGAGGATAAAGATTCACTTCTGATGAAGAAGTAAATCGTCTGTAGGTTTGCGTTTGTGAGCGAGATGAGGTCAGTATAGAATGGCCTTAAGCTGACAGAAAGGCAAAGGTAATTCAGGCAACCACTTGGTACAATTACAGAGAACAAAAAAGCATTTTGGAATGCCAAACACTTTGACCTTGAGACAGACGAGCTAAAACAGTAAGGGACATTGTAAGGTTCCACTTCTGCCAGCCAAAGAACAGAGGATGAAAAACTGTAAGCAGAAAAGTGAATAGTTCAGGACCGGAAAGAATGTAGCCTGATCTGATGAATGTTAATTTCTGCCGAGACACAAAAATGGTTGTGTCACGCAAATTCCAGGTTTAAGTGCGCACACACTTTCTCTCTAGAACTCAGTCAATGTTTTATACACAATGCTTCAGTCATCATCCCGACAACTTTTTTTTTTTACGTCGTCTTCTATACCACTTCATCCATTTAGGTGCACAGCAGAGAAGACAAGGAAAGTATGCAAGGTTTAGAAATGGAAACCTGGAGTCAGAGTAGTTCTGATTACCAGGGGTTCTACAGTTTTGCATTTGTGAGTCTGTCAGGTGCTGCTTATTCAATATGACCTCGCTTCTGACTGCTCTGGAGAGAAAAGCAATCAAACTCTGGAACGGTGCATGAACGCTCTTATTTTTTGGTGGACATTGAACTGAACAGATCAGTTTGCAACTAAAGAATGAAAGCATCGTTAACATGCTGGGTAATGAAGGCAAGTGTCAAAGACTATGTGCATTTGATGTCCAACATTGTTAACACCTGTCAATTGATAGCAGCTCCCTGACACATGTAAATCATACACAACATCCCCAAAATCCATTTTTTGTGAGCGCATATAAATCGATTCGTGTTGTGCAAAGTAAACCCATTACTATTCTTTGTGGACATGGCGTTTTATTAAACCCCTCAGTATTTCTCCCACTGTCTGAGAGAGAAGTTGTGTCTCACAGCACCATGGCAGAGTTGTCAAAAAAACAAAGACACAAAATGCTTCACCTTCAGTATAGTAAAACATACTCATGCCTGTGGTCATGGCAAAGATGTTACTCGATCTCAGAAAGGTCAGATTATTGTCCTGCATCCAGCAAATAAAACAAAAAATATGAGATTATTGAAACTGGAATTAAGAACTGTAAAACACATTATTAAATCCTGGAAGCATAGTGATGAACCATCATCTCTGAGAAAGAAATCTGGTCACAAAAACAACCTGAGTAAGCGTGATGGGAGCTCACTTTGAGACCTCTAGGGTTTGGGACTAAACAGCTGTGAATCCCTAAGAAGACCACTCATCAGTGTGGCTTATTGGGTGGAAAAAGGATCTGTTAAAAAAAAGGATTTGTTAGGGAGCATAAGGAATAGACTGTGGATCACTGAAAAAAAAACATAATGTGGTCTAATGAGTCCAGATTTAACCTGTTCCCGAGTGATAGTGCACCAGTTTAACATAGAGGCAGATTAAGTGATGCACCCATCATACCTATTGCCTACCGTACAAGCATGTGGGGCACTGTTACGATCTGGGGTTGTATCTGTTGGTCAGGTCAAGGCTCAGCAACGTTATATGCCCAAACAATTAAGTCACCTGACTACCTGAATATATTGAGTGTCCAGGTTTTTCCATAAATGGATTTTTTCGTTCCTGATGGCACAGGCATATTCCAAGACGATGATGCCAGGGTTCATCATGCTCAAATTGTGAAGGGGTGGTTCAGGGAGCATGAGATATAACTTTCACAGATGGATCGGCCACCACAGAGTCCAGACCTTAAACTCATTGAGAAACTTTGGGATGTGCTGGAGAACGCTTTGCACAGTCGTCCAACTCTCCCATCATCAATACAGGACTTTAGTGAGAAATTAATGTGATTTTGAACAGAAAAAATAATAGGTAATTATTTAAAGGTATTATTTAAATGATAAATTTAATAATTACTTTTATCAAAACAATGCCGCAGAAAATATGTACATACCATAATCAAAGCCAAACGTGGTCCAAAAATTATTAGAGTGAGAGACTTTATTTATTTATTTATTTATTTTTCGGTCTGTGTAGATACCCAAGACTATACTAAACTATACCATCACAGTTTACTGTTTTATTTGACATCCACATGGAAATTACCAACCACAAGTATTGGCTGCACAAAAAAAAAAAAAAAAAGACATGACCAATCATTTTAGCATGTGCATAAACCTTCTATAATCCTCTTCCTGTGACAGAAACGACCAAGAGTAAAGATAAAATAAGTTTAGGATAAAAGAATAATTAAATAGTGTGATAACATAACAAATAAGGGGAAGTGGTTTGCCCAGCATGAAGAAAAACAGCCAGAACCTTGCCAGCAAAGTTGACCTTTTGTATGCTTTAGCAATAACAACAAAAAATTCAGCTAAATTACCATAAGCAACATTCTGCAGCATGAATGCATTGCTTGAGCACATTTAAACATATTGTTCTTATCTGCTAAGAAAAAGGGAAGCAGGTTTCGACATGTAGAAGCATACTGTATATATCAGTAAGAAAAAGTCAGTAGCTAGCCGATATCATTCAACACAGTTCAGTAGATTAGTGCATGTCGGTCATGAGAACTGCTCAAGTATCAGCAATGTATGGGAAAAGCAGCAGAATCGAAAAAACTCGGTAAGAAATTAGATCAAATTGGATCTACAACATGAATTGAGGAATTTGTCCGTCTACAGTGCAACCTATGCAAAACTCATGGAGAACATGACAAGCTCTACACACAGGAATCCAACCAGGCACCCTGAAGCATCACCTGTATCCTTGCCTGTAAAAAACAAAAACACTACAGGCTTCATTGCACTTTAAGCACAATGCTTGATCATGCCTCAGTGGAAATATTGTCAGCCTTCCATTCCATCAAATACCAATGCGTTGCCTTTCCTATAAATAGAAGCATTTTAAGAATAGAACAACCTGAAGGTGATTTTTGATAGCCATCCAAGTATATTTGCCCACCCTTTCTAAAAATCTGTGTGGAAGAACTATGTCATCCATAGTAGTTATCATAGTAACTAGTAGCGGGCAGCTCTCTCTCATTCTACTGCTAATGTACCCATTTATTCCGCTACCGCTCATGCAGTACTGAGAGGCAGTAAATGCAGTGGATGCAAGCTGCCATAAAAAAAAGAACAAGGTGGTCATACTGACCAATCCAAATGCTCTGCAGAGAAACATAGTTTTGCACGGTAAATGGGCTCTTCATTAAAGCTCAGAATTTGTCAATGACCGATTTTTTTTAAGGGGGGGGGGGGGGGGCGGGGCATTCCTGCTGGCATGTGGCAATGGAGGAGGCTTCAGACATCAAACCGTGCCACTGGGTTTCCGGATACGTCAAATTATCATTACTTTTAAAAGATGTAAATCTTTCTGCTATCGGAACGACATCGCAAGTTGACTCACAAAACGTGCATGTCAATATTATTTTATTTATTTAGGTACAACCTTAAACAACCATTAAAACATAATTTTATGAAGCTGTGATTTCTTTGCCTATGTGACCTTTTTTAACGCTTATGTTTACATAGATGTTTAAGATGAAATTAAATTTAGTTCATCATATTGCCCATATCGTGCTGAAAAAAACGATGTTGCTAGCTACCACCGCAAGTATATTTTAGCCCTGTGGGGAACACAGTTACAGATTAATTTAATGTCACAGGTCTGCAAAACAAGTTAGTTCCTGTCATCAGTTAAATGATTAGTATAATTTGTTATTTCAGACTCATTAACTAAAAAAAAAAAAATCTTGAAAAAAAAAACACTTAAAAAAGGCTTCACCTTACGTCAGAGTTTTAACACCTTCATTATACTGATGTGCATTTACAGTTAGTTATACACTTTGAAGCACAGTCTGTAGTTGGTTGTACACTTTTTGTTATATGTGTATATATTCACATATTGATAAGATGTGTACTTTGAAATTATATTAGCTTTTGGCTTAAGAATTAAACATTTATAATGATGGCAATTTAAAGTTGTTTGTCCCAATTGTACACTACATGTACAAAAGTACTTGGCCAAACCTGCAATGACATTGTATCCAAATACGACTGTCCACAAGATTTTGGAGTGTTTCTGTGGGAATTCGTGCCCATTCATTCTGTAGAGCATTTATGAGGTCAAACACTGATGTTGGACAAGAAGGCCTAACTCGCAATCTCTGTTCAAGCTCATCCCAAAGGTGCTCGATGGGTTTGCTTTGTGCACTGGGGCAGTGTCATGCTGGAATAGAAAAAGGCCTTTCCCAAGCTGTTGCCACAAAGTTGGCTTGGTATGATGACGTATTAAGATTGCTGGTCAATGTGGATGAGAGGCCTGATTGAAACAGGTTTGGCCAAATACTTTTGTCCGTGTACTGTATATCGACCCCATGCACTTGATGGATGTTGCATGTAAATAAGTCAGTCATTCACATCCAGCAAAGAAAAGCAATAAACAAATGGAAAACAGGATGCTGTAATAACTGTACTGTACATGTAGGTTAAGGCCTCCTGGTCATCCATGTGTATGTTCTCCCAAAGTGTTATAGTAGGAAACACTTGAATACTGAACACTGTATACTGCATGTGGGAGAAGGTTTAGCAGGTTTCAGTTCTTCATCAACCCGTTAACACTGTACAGAGTACTTTAAAGTGTAAAACTTCGTCACCCCATCCCCCACCTCTAAGAAGGCTTTGTTCTTTTGAGCTCTGAACTTATCTAGAGTTTACAGAAAGGTAGCACAGGAAGGTAACGGTAGGCCCCGGTGTCATGAGACACGACTGTTAGAGAATATTACAGTGCACAAGCTATAGGATAACGCTAATATAACTTACTGACAGGCTGCTTCTTTCCCTACCTGTGACTGCAAAGCCATTAGTTATTGTATGGAAGTTAGCTCAAATCAATATGTTACAGAATATTTAACACCTGAAATAGAATTAGCTACAAAATAGACAAAATGTCGTAATTGTATTATGAGTACGAGTTCATTAGCGGGAAAGTTCTGAACCCGATGTCAGCTAATAAACAAACAAAACTCATCAACGCTGTGACAATACGGCAAAACAATTAAATTCCATATTAACCCAAGCAAACTAATACTAGTCTTAAGCAGTCGACACCAACAACAAAAAAACTTCTACTTTACAACAGCTTTGTGTAATGTTTTCAAGCCTTGTTTCTGACCAAGCAGTGGGGGGAAAAACGACAAAAGAGAAGACGAAACTTACGAAGCCATCGCAAACGGAAGTGCCCGCAGCTCGTTCGTTTGCCAAAAGTATTAGCGAATAACAGCGTCCACCTTTAAACTTTCCGATGTTTTAAGCTGGACATTTCCGTAAGGCCGGAAAATTCGCTCACCTAGTCGTAGACACGTCAGTTCCTGTTGGACTCGCTGCCTAAAATGGCGCAACAGTGACTCGTTTAACGGAGCGTGTAAACGGAATCCAGTTGCAGCTTATTAAAAAGGTCTGCGCGTCCGTACCAGGCACAAACCAAACGCTTCCACTCGCACGCCGAGTTCGAAATATTTCAAATGCGGAAATCTAATCGCGCCCGCACCTCGGGCTGTCGGTTTCTCCCGGCACACAGCGCTGCTCCCAGCTCTACAACACAGAGTGACTTTTTTTTCGTCTGCAGGAGTTTTGGAGCAAAATACAAGTGCTTAAGTACAACAGTCTGCCCGATATGATCACCTAGCACCGTGATAGGAACATTGGTACACCTACCCTTTCATATCATTATCTATGGTAGCCGTGCAATACATAAAGCAGGCAGATATGGGCGAGCAGCTTTGGATATGTTCATATCAGCCATCAGAGTCAGGGAAAAATGCGATCGCAGTGATCTCAGTAATTATTGGTGCCAGCGAGTCTGGTTTAAATAGTTCTATTACTGCTTATTTGGGGATTTTCTCACTCAACAGTTTCTCAAGTTTACTCATAATGGTGCAGTGAAGAAAAAAACAAGCAGTACATTGCAGTTCTGTAGACAATACCCCCATGGGAATAAGAGAGGTCTGCAGAGAATGGCCAGAGTGGTTCAAGCTGACAGAGAGGGTACAAAGACACAAATAACCACTCTGCTGGGACACTACTAGAGATTCTGTGCCTTTTGAAATCCTCATTCACTCTCACTGTATCGCTGTACCGCTTTATCCTGTATACAGGGTCACAGGGGGCCTGGAACCTATCCCAGGAAACTTAGGACACAAGACAAGGTACACTCTAGACAGGGTGCCAACCCATTACAGGGCACACACACACACATGCTCATTCACACTCTACGGGCAATTTGGCAGTTAACCTGATCTGTAGAGTACCATGAGGAAACCCACCAAGCATATGGAAAACATGGAAACTCCATGCAGACCCGAGTCACGATTTGAACCCAGACCCTGTAAGTGCAAGCCAACAGTGCTAACCACTAAGCCACCTAATATAACCAACCCTTTTTCAGTGACATAAGATTTTTAAGAGCACTTGGAATCACCTTACTCCCCATCAAAGCATTGTGGCCCTGTACTTTCAAGGTCAAGTGTTTGAGTCCCACCTGGGTCTGCATGGAGTTTGCATGTTTATGTCCGTAGTTGATGAGATGCTCCTGGTACTCCGGTTTCATCCCATCATCAAAAGATATGCAGACTAGACTGGTTGATGTTTCCAAATTGCCCAAATTGTAATGTGTGACTGACGGCATTAGCGTTTGTGCTCTGCAATGCACTGGCAATCCATCCAGGGTGTACCCTACCTAGTGTCCCAGGTCTCCTGGAATAGGCTCCAGAATAAGCTACAGGATTGTGAGATTAAAGTTCACTTTCACTGATGAAGGTTTGGTACAAAACCGTTAGTGACAATTTCAGTCCAGAACTATTGAGAGAGAACAGTTAGGTACGTATACTTACAAAAATGGCACAAAGCAAAAGTAATTTCAAACAGGCTTCATCAACCTGACTATACTGTAAGTTCAATGTTCTTCAATAGCCTTCCCAGTTCCACTTCCCTGAAAAAATTGGAGGAATTCCATAATGTAATCAATTCAACGTGCACCAGAATCTTAAAACAATGTTTCAAACATCTTCTTTAATTCATTTGAGAGCAATGAAGTCAGGCACTACCCTATATTACGTAAGCGTACCCAGTAAAGTGTTTAGTGAGTGTAGTATATACTGTTCACTGCCAGGCCAAAAAAAAAAAAAAAAAGTCACACACTAATATTTTTTTGGACCGCCAACATTCACCGTAGCATTGTTTATGCAATGTCAGATTTATTTCCATGCAGAGTTGCAGATTCACTTTAATTTTTCTCCTTGATCATTTATTGGTGATTGAAAAGTCAGACCATTGCATAAAGCTTTCTTCAGCACATGCCAAAGATGAAACTGAGGTCTGTGTGTAAAATGATCTCTCTTGCTCCCTGAACGTCTCTTTCACAATATGAGCGTGATGAATCCTGATATTATCATCTTGGAATACGCCCATGCCACCAGGGAAGAAAAAAAACAATTAAGGAAAAACCTTGTAATTTACAGTAGTACATTCAGTTAGTCAGCTGACCTCATTTTTTAGGCACATTGCTGAACCTAGCCTTGACAAACAGAAGCAACCCCAAATTATAACACTGCGTCTGAATGCTTGTGCAATACGCACTAGGCATGATGGGTGCATCACTTCATCTGCCTCTCTTCTTACCCTGAACACTCTGGACTCAGCAGATGAGCCCACAGTCTATTCTTTATGCTCCCTAGCAAACTGAAACCTATTTCTGATTAGTCTAAATGATAAGTGGTTTTCTTAAGGCTTCACAGCTGTTTAATCCCAATCCATTGAGTTCACTTTGCATTGTACGTGTGAAAATGCTCTTAATTTTACTATTAGACATAGCCATTAGTTGTACTGTTGCTTGTTTTATAATTTGATTTCACCAGTCATTTAAGTGATCTCCGATCACGATTATTAAAATTTATTCCAATCACATTTGTTCCTTGAAGGTGATGTTTTATCACTATCCTTCCAGGTTTTACCCAGTTTTAGTAGTTTCAGCAATCTCCTTAGTTATTTGCTTGATGCAGGACAATAATCTGACCTTTCTGGAACAGAGTAACATATTTGCCACAACCACATGATATGTATTCTGCCATGGTTGCTTAACAAATGAGAAGCTACTTACTGTATCAGTTAGGGTTAAATAACTTGCTGCCACCTGAAACACATTAATCACTCCAGTAATTATACAAAAGAAAGCTCTTACCTATTTGCTTAGTTAAATCCAGATAGTGACTTTTTTCTTTTGGCCGTGCAGTGTATGGTAAAACTTTTATACCCATTAACCACATATTAAGTAAATATTCTTGAAAGAGTATCCTGCTAAAAAAAAGTCAAATTAATGGTACAGTAGGTTTTTTTTTTTTTTTAAATGAAGTATAAATAGCCCCTAAACTTATCTCATGCCTAAAAACTGACCTTCTGGAAAAGCTACAATTTAATTGTTTCGATGTAACAATTTCAAACTTGACATGGTTTTACGGTTAGGTTAATATCACTGCCTGTTGGTTTGGTACAGGACAAGACAGTTCCACTTTAAAATCCTAACAAAAATGAAACAATAGGCACAGATAAGGACAGTGCAGACTTTTAGCAGCAGTTCAAGAATGAAAAATGCAATAATTGATTTAAGTATTAGTGTTTTGTGCATGTGTGTTTGTCGGTATGTCAGTCCAGTCCCTGGATATCGAGAAGTCTGATGGCTTGGGGAAGAAACTGTTACACAATCTGGCAAGGTGGTCACAAATGCTTTGGTACATTTGGTCAAATGGTGAAAAGTTTGTGTGAAATGTACGTAAGCTAAACCACGGTAGATTTGCAGATGCAGCGTGTGGTGTAACTGACTATGATGGAGGAGAGAGCTATCTTGACCGAATTGATCTTCACTCTCTGCTGCATACAAGAAAAGCAGTTGTACAGCTGGTCAGGATTGGCGTCTATTCCCTTTGTAGCATTTGGTGAGGTGGACGACTGGCTTTTCTCAGCCATCGCAGAAAAAGGTGCGGCTTGGCTTTTCTTGCTATGGAGCTGGTGTTGTGAACGAGCTAAATTTTTTCAGCAGGAGAACACCAATGGATTTGCTGATCCCCACAGTTGTCACTGATGTGCCATTGATGTTCAGTAGAAAGTAGTCATTCTGTGTTATTCTGAAGTGAACAACAATCTCCTTAGTTTTGTCATGTTCAGAGGCATGTTGTTGGCTCTGCTCCAGTTTTTTAGTCAGTGCAGTTTCTGTCTATACTGTACGCATACTCATATTCTTACCGATGAGACATACAGTATGATGGTTGTGTCATCATCAGACTCGATGATGTGATTTGAGCTGTGCATTGCTGCACATTCATTAGTCAATAGAGTGTGGCTCAGTGTGGTGATACCAAGTCCAGGATCCAGTTGCAGAGGGATTTTGTACAGTCATTCATGGCTTCTGGTTGGAGTGTGGAGACAGTGATGTTGCTAGTAGATAAACAGAGTTGTGGTCTGAATTCATCATGCTATATCTATTATCGGTCACATCATTAATAGACACCAGGGACGAGGTTCCACTGCCCATGCCCATGCCATAACCCTGCCTTCGCCATGTTTGAAAGATGATGTGGTATGCTCATACAATTTAATCTGGATACATCTGTCCAAATAATCCTGTTCCAGACCTGTGCAAGGTTTTTTTTTAAGTCGTTTTCAAAGTCTTATCTTGCTTTTTTGTTCTTGAGTATGCAGGGTAGGGTGACTAGACAGAAGCCCTTTCTTAGGTTACATACCTGAGGATTTTTTTCTTTCTTTGCAATTGCACTAATTTAAGGACAGAATTTTACAATGTGTTGCAATCAAATAGCATGACTTTTACCCACAAAACCTTTTCATAACTGCTATATTATTGTTAATTCTGTAGGAAATGTTCACTGTCTGGCCAAAAAAAGTATTTGGATTTTGGTGAATACTTAATAGCCTTTGATTAATACTTGATTGATTAATACTTAATAGCCTTTGATTAATGGAATTTGATTGGATCAAAGGCTATTATTGGATGGAAATGATTCATATTTATCGGCTGGCACTTGTTCTTTTAATTGCAACTGATGCAACGAGAAGATTCTTTCTTAAACAACCATGTTGGAAGTCATATATGTGGTTGTGGAAAATATGTTAACATGCTTCCAAAGAGTCAAATTATGGGCCTGCATTAACCAAAGAAAACAACTGAGATGCTGAAATTACTGGAATTGGGTGAAGAACTGTCCAACACATTTTTAATACTTCGCAGGATAGTGCTGAACTAATAAGTTTGCAAAAGAAATGTGGTCGGAAAACATGATGAATGACCGTGATCAAAGATCACTTAAACGTATGGTGAAGTTGGATTACATCTTACATTTAGGTATTTGGCAGACGGTCTTATCCTGAGTGACTTACAAAAGTGCTTTGTAGTTTCCATCATTGGATATATCCATACACTGGCTTACTTAGCTTAGTTTAGATTGCCAGAGACTCAGCTGCACGGACATCTAGAGGAAGTTATTTTCACTAAATAGGCGCCAGCGCAGAAAAGATTCTCGATTCTGAGAGATGATGGGACCAGCCGAGCAGTGCTGGAGGATCGGAGGGAACGTGGTGCAGTGCAAGGTGTGACTAGAGCTAAGAGATAGGTGGGTGCTGGGCTGTTTTTGGCTTTGTAGGCGGGCATCAGGGTTTTTAACTTGACGCGGCCAGCTACATGAAGCCAGTGCAGAGAGCGGAGAAGTGGGGTATTGTGGGAGAACTTGGGATGGTTGAAAACAAGACGTTGTGGATCAGATGCAGAGGATGATTGGTGGACAGGTAGACCTGCCAGGAGTGAGTTGCAGTAGTCCAGTCTTGAAATAACAAGAGACTGAACAAGCACCTGAGTAGCCTTTGAAGCAAGAAATGGGTGAATTCTTTTGATGTTGTGAAAAAGAAATCAACAGGCGCGAGTCAGGTTAGCAATGTGTGGAGAAAATGACAGTTGATCGTAAAATATCAACTGTAGAAATCACAGCTATGTTCCAAGTAAAAGTAGGAGCATTTTTCACACATTCGGTGTGATAAGAACTCACTGAATTGGGACTGAATAAATGCATGGCCATAAGATTACCACTTGTTAGTGAGACTAATCAGAAAAAGGGTAACATAAAAAAGGTATGTGGGCTGATAAGTCCATAACCTTTTCCAGAATGGCAGACACTCTTATCCAGAGCGACTTACAAAAGTGCTTTGAAGTTTCCGTCAGTTTTTAACCATCAAGGTGTGGGTATAGTCTAACACGAAAAGGGATGTTTCACAGTTTAGTAACGGCTATACAGAAAAAAGAACAATCCACTTTGTACTTTCGGTCTATCTTTGTGCCAATCATGCCGCATAAACTTCATTCCACAGTGTCAAATTCAAATTCAAATTTTATTTGTCACATACACAGGCATACACAGTACGATATGCAGTGAAATGCTTAGGCGACTACCCTTGACCTTAAAATAAAAGACTGTTAAAGACTATTTATAGGAAATAAATATAAAAAAGAAAAAAAGAGGTAGATTTAACTAAGAATAAAATATCTGTACAGTACAAATATACAATGTAAGGAAAATATAAGAAAATGTAAGAAAACCAAACTAATATACAATATAAGGAAAATATTAGAAAACCCAGGTGTACAATATAGAAAAATATAGAATATATATGGAATTTGGAATTTTTGTGTGGGAAGGAGTAGAGTATAAATAGAAATGTCCAGGGGGTGTGCAAGTATGCTGTAAAGTGTTCATACTTAAAGTGACTTGTGCATAATAGAATAAATAGTATTGTGGAAGGTGTGCAGTGACCACTAGTGTCGATGATTGTCCCAAGTGTCCAGAGAGAGTGCAAAAAGCATGAGTGTAGGTGTGTAAAGTGGGTCAGTACTATGTGGTGTGCTGGTTGAGAGACCGTATCGCCTGCGGGAAGAAGCTCCTCCTCAGTCTCTCTGTGTTGGTCTTCAGGGAGCGGAATCGCTTTCCACACCGCAACAGTGAGAACAGTCCATTGCTGGGGTGACTGAGGTCCTTCACGATCTTCCTGGCCTTGGTCCAGCACCGCTTGTTGTAGATTGAGTGTGTTTTCGGACACCTTTCTATCCAAACCAGCATTAGCTTATTCAGTCTGAGCTACACCAGCTCTTCTACTGGATTTGAGTACACAGGCCAACCTTCACTCCTCAAATGCATCAGTGAACCTTGGCCCCCCCATGACCCCTTGGCCAGCTCACTGGTTTCTCTTCCTTGAAGAATTTTGGTAGGTCCTGACTAGGGACATCCTACAAGAGCTGCAGTTTGTTCTTTGTTACAGTAGCTACAGCAATCATATGAGTGAAACAAGAAGTATGGAATTAAATTATGTAAGTGCCTGCAGCGGTGTTATTGCCCCTGATTTAAAGTACAAGTTAGTACTTATTTTCATGTGTAAACAAGAACAAGAAATGTGCAATATATGAGCTGTGGGCAAATGTGCAATGTGGCAAGTACTGTATTCAAACACAGGTCGGGAGGAAATAAAAGCAGGTCCGATCAGTTTAGAGCTTGAATTGCAAGAATAGCCTACGGTTAGAAGCTCTTCCTCATTCTATCTGTATTGGTCTTCATGGCGCAGAAGTGCGTTCTTGACCGCAACAGAGAGGACAGTCTATTGCTGGGGTGGCTGAGGTCCTTCTGGCCTTGGTCCAGCACTGCTTGCTGTAGATTGACTGCAGGTCTGGGAGTGTGGTGTGAACATTGAGGTACCGGAAGCTTTTAACTCTCTCCACTGGGGTCTCGTTGATGGCAGAGGCTTGGTAGTTCCTCTACTGCTTTGTTCTGAAGCCCACAATCAACTCGTTTGTCTTGCTGATATTCAGGAGGAGGTTGTTCCTCTGGCATCAGTTCTCCAGGTTTCTACTCTCCTCCAGGTACGCCTTCTCACTGTTGTCATTGATCAGGCCTACCACAAAGGTTTTGTAAGCAAACTTGATGATGGTGGTGGAGTTGGTAGTGGCCATGCAGTCGTACATGTACAGTGAGTACAGCAGGAGGCTCAGGACACAACCCTGGGGGGCTGCAGTGCTGGGGGAGAGGGGGGCTGTGGTCTACCAGTGAGGAAGTTGGCGATCCATTGACACAGAGGTGGGCTGAATCCCAGATCTTCCAGCTTGATGGTGACTGTGGAGGGAATTATAGAATGAAAAATGAATTGTAAACAACAAACAGCATTATTAATTTATAATTCCCCTTTCCTAGTGTAAGTTATCTTTTATCGAAGTTAAAAATATATATCCATTTGCTCTTGTACATGTCAAAACATTAGCTATATTTTACTTGAAGCAAAATTTTAAACCTTGTCTGCATTACGTCTACCTGGAATTTAAGCCTGATTTATTCTTCTGTGTCAAGTCTATGCAGGGCCTATGCAATAGGCTACACAAGCGCCTTACACGTTACACGCATTTATACAATTGTGTTAGTGTGTTTGTGTCGCTCTGCAATTATACCGCCAAACCGCTAGATGGCAGTGTGGTCTATATGCCACTGTGCTGAGTCACTTCGCCGCGCTCTGGTGCATTTACTTTGAAATGCAGATGGGCTGAAATTTACTAGGCTATATTCTCTCAAACAAAACTGGAATAAGAAACATTTCTGTTCTTTACTTTATCTTTCTTTAAGAAACACAGTAATATATATTTTTTACATTGCATTTAGAAAATGTTAAGCATTGTGATGTTTTTTTGTGTGTGATTTCTGTTTTCTGGCACAAGAAACTTTGAATATCCAGCGAATATTGAACACAATTAAAGTAGAAAAAGAGAGAGAGAGGTGCATGTCAGTCTTTGTTACAGGATGACATCTCTTGTTGGGGTAGAGTTGACGCAGAAGTATAAATCAACCTTAAGGCTTGAAATGAAAGTTTCCCTTGGGAATTTTTCTGGGTTTGTGGTGAGGTTGGTTATTCACGTATAACTGCTACTTGTTATTGACAAGGCTATACCTGTCTCAGTTTGGGGGCAGATAACTTGTTTTGGCGTGTACTTTTTCTTCTTGTATTATTGTTGTTGGTAATCTAGTGTTTTTTATTTTTGTTTGTTTGTTTGTTTTTTGCTCTGAAGGCCTAGCCTGATATCATTGATGAGTTTTTATTTGTTGATTAAAATGCTCTGTGGTCATTCTGTTAGAATGATATTTGGCAAATGTTACATTCAATGGCTTGAGTGCATGTGTGCTTGCGGCATAAAGCAAAGAAAATTGTCAGTGTGGTGTGACCATAAAAACGTTGTACCACATAATTATGCTTTCTTAAAAACTGTGAAATTCTTAATAAAACGCAATTAAATAGATGGGCATAATCTCATCATAATGAAACACATGTTTTTGGTCTAACAAATCATTTGGGGAACTATTTAAGTCAAGTCAACTTCCTGAAATGTCAGGGTGTTGTAACCAACTTCCATTTTGCTGATAATATGCAAGATGGCGATGTGACATGAAATAATTTTTCTAAAAGAACCCCAGCCAGATTTGATGTGTAGGTCTATCAGTTTCAAATACTATTATTTTAGGATGTTAATCAAAGCTGTATCATTTCACAGAGTTATTAGGAAATGTTTCAGTATTAAACACTAAGGCAGTTCTAAAGCCATTTTGTTGTTGTAACCTTTAAGTACTTTATAATAATTTTTAACCTAATTTTTTAAATCATAGATACCGATTTCAAACAGAAAAAAGTGGCTCGTCACAGAGCAAAATTAATGCCAAAAGACATGAAGCGAGTGAGAGTGAAATGTTTAATAGAAAGAAATAATCATATTTACATTTTATTTTTCTATCTCATATGTATTTATAGTCTGTCACCTTGCATCACCACCTTGTCTGAGTTCTTTTCCCAACTCAGGTCTGTGTGCTTGGAGTTAGCATGTGCTTGGAGTTAGCATGTTCTTTCTGTGATTGGTTGGTTTCCTCCCACAGTCCAAAGACATGCAGATTAGGCTAATTGGCATTCACAAACTGTGTGAATGAGTGTTTGAGTGAGTGCCCTTTGTTGGATTGGCATCCCGTTCAGGGTGTCTCCTAAATTGTGCCCCAAATCTCCTGTGATAGGCTCCAAGCCCCCTGCAACCTTGTATACAGAATAAAGCACAATAGATGATGAGTGAGTGGGTGAGATGGAAAATGGTGCTTGCTGACATTCTCAATTTAATTCCAACATCTACTAGCATATTAGGAAATTTAGCATGTAGCCAGTCTTGAGCTAATGCAAAATACCCTATATACAGTAATTACAAATATGTGCAAGTAGTTGTAGAGAAGCCACTAGAAAAGAAAAGAAAGAGCAAATAAAGCACTCTGCTTAAAAGGAGTGAAAGATTGACATTTGAACTTTTTTTGAACTTAAAAGGGAACTACAGGCAGCAAAGCAAAAGACAAGAAAGATATAGGGATAACTTGAGAGGTAGAAGAGAGACAAGAAAGAGACAAGAAAGACGTGCTAAATTATGTGGACACAAATTTTATGTGGAATGCAATCCTATTACTGTTTCAAATTGCAAAAAGTCTGTCAAATTTTACTAAAAATACAAAGGATTTATGTGTCTGTCAATATGTTGAGGAAAAACATATAAAAATAAAATTCAGATGGTCCTGCTACCATTCTTTTTGGAATTTGTACACTTGCATGTATTGTAGGTTGACAAAATAGTAAAACAATTTTTAGCTCTACGATTGATATTTTCAGGCACATAAAATATTGTATTTTGTAAAAAAAAAAAAAATTTGAATTTTATATATATATATATATATATATATATATATATATATATATATATATAAAATACATATATATATATATATATGTATCAAGAGCCACGGTATCCAGGGTAAAGTCAGTATACGACTAAGAAGGGCGAACTCTGGACGACACGCTGATGAGTCCACCTTCACTGTTTTTCCCACATCCGGGAGATTTACGGTGTGGAGAAGCCCCAAAGAAGCGTACCACCCAGACTGTTGCATGCCCAGAGTGAAGCATGAGGGTGGATCAGTGATGGTTTGGGCAGCAATATCATGGCATTACCTAGGCCCAATACTTGTGCTAGATGGGTGCGTCACTGCCAAGGATTACTGAACCATTCTGGAGGACCATGTGCACCCAATGGTTCAAACATTGTATCCTGAAGGCGGTGCCGTGTATCAGGATGGTAATACACCAATACACACAGCAAGACTGGTGACAGAGTGGTTTGATGAACATGAAAGTGAGGTTGAACATCTCCCATGGTCTGCACAGTCACCACATCTAAATATTATTGAGCCACTTTGGAGTGTTTTGAAAGCTCGAGTCAGGAAACGTTTTCCTCCAACAGCATCACATAGTGACCTGGCCACTATTCTGCAAGAAGAATGGCTCAAAATCCCTCTGGTCACTCTACAGGTCTTGTATCTGTCATTCCCAAAACGAAATGATCCTGTATTGGCTGCAAAAGGAGGCCCTACACCATACAAATGAATTATTATGGTCTAAAACCAGGCGTTTCAGTTTCACTGTCCAACCCCAGTACATACAGTGGGGCAAAAAAGTATTTAGTCAGCCACCAATTGTGCAAGTTCTTCCACTTAAAAACATAAGAGAGGCCTGTAATTTTCATCATAGGTATACTTCAACTATAAGAGACAAAATAAGAAAAAACTATCCAGAAAATCACATTGTAGGATTTTTAAAGAATTTATTTGCAAATTATGGTGGAAAATAAGTATTTGGTCAATAACAAAATTTCATCTCCATACTTTGTTATATACCCTGTTGGCAATGACAGAGGTCAAACGTTTTCTGTAAGTCTTCAATGGTTTTCACGCACTGTTGCTGGTATTTTGGCCAATTCCTCCATGCAGATCTCCTCTAGAGCAGGGATGTTTTTGTCGCTGTGTTTTTATCAAAAAGTTCTATTTTGGTTTCATCTGACCATATGACATTTTCCCAGATCTCTGGATCATCCAAATATACTCTAACAAACTTCAGATGGACCTGGACATGTATTGGTTTAAGCAGGGGCAAACGTCTGGAACTGTAGGATTTGAGTCCCTGGCGGCGCAGTGTGTTACTGATGGAAGCGTTTGTTACTTTGGTCCCAGCTCTCTGCAGGTCATTCACTGGGTCCCCGCTTGTGGTTCTGGGATTTTTGCTGACAGTTATTGTGATCTTGCGTGGAGCCTCAGATTGAAGGAGATTATCAGTGGTCTTGTATGCCTTCCATTTTCTAATAATTGCTCCCACAGTTGATTTCTTCACACTAAGCTGCTTACCTATTGCAGATTCAGTCTTCCCAGCCTGGTGCAGGTCTACAATTTTGTTTCTGGTGTCCTTTGACAGCTCTTTGGTCTTGGCCATAGTGGAGTGTGACTGTTTGAGGTTGTGGACAGGTGTCTTTTATACTGATAATAAGTTCAAAGAGATGTCATTTATACAGGTAACGAGTGGAGGACAGAGGAACCTCTTAAAGAAGAACTTACAGGTCTGTGAGAGCCAGAAATCTTGCTTGTTTGTAGGTGACCAAATACGTTTACCGAGGAATTTACCAATTAATTCATAACAAATCCTACAAGGTGATTTTCTGGATTTAAAAAAAAAAAATAAATTTGTCTCTCATAGTTGAGGTATACCTATGATGAAAATTACCTCTCTTATCTTTTTAAGTGAGAGAACTTGCACAATTGGTGGCTGACTCCATTGATGAAGAATGGCCCCACTATCTTCACTATCTTTGTACCCCATATACCACACCATACCATCACTTTTTTTGTTCCAACAGTCTTGGAGGGATCTATCCAATGTGGGTTAGTG
This sequence comes from Clarias magur, assembly GCA_013621035.1. NCBI lineage: Eukaryota > Metazoa > Chordata > Actinopteri > Siluriformes > Clariidae > Clarias > Clarias magur. Next base: position 1,462,568 of record QNUK01000018.1, read on the forward strand.
TCAGGCCAGTTGAATGGCCCCCAAGGTCTCCCGATCTGACCCCCATAGACTTTTATCTTTGGGGTCATCTGAAGGCAATTGTCTATGGTGTGAAGATACGAGATGTGCAGCACCTGAAACTACGGATACTGGAAGCCTGTGCTGGCATTTGGTGTTGCTATCAGTGTGTGAAGAGTGGGAGAAGAGGGTTGCATTGACAATCCATCACAATGGGCAGCACATTGAACACATTTTATAAGAGGTCAGAAACTTGTAAATAACTCATGAAAGAATAAAGTTACGTTAAAACCAAGCACAGCATTGTTTTTCTTGTAAAATTCCCAATAGGTTTGATGTGTCACATGACCCTCTTCCTATTGAATAAACAAAAGTTGGATCCAAGATGGCCAACTTCCAAATGGCCACCATGGTCACCACCCATCTTGAAAAGTTTACCCCCTCACATATACTAATGTGCCATAAACAGGACGTTAATATCACCAACCATTCCATATAAACACCATATCCATATAAATGGTCCACCCTGTATATATATATATATATATATATATATATATATATATATATATATATATATATATATATATATATATATATATATACTGTATAGTAAAACATGATTTCAAATGACATAAACCAACCTTAATTAAAAAATGTACCTTGATGCCTGCTTAAAAAAATAAACATATTTCAATATTCTTGATTAGCACACCTTACAAGGAAATATATTTTTTAGAATGAGCAAGCAAGAGAGAGAGAGAACATATACTGATTCATCTCTCCTTGTCCAAATGAACATATAACTTTTCTTAGCGGGCAAAGCTCTACATTTAAGCTTTAATGAAATAAAATTAATGGCAGTTTTGTTCACTGCATTTTTATTGCCCGTGATGAGTTTAATGGTTGTAAAACGCGTGTCATGATGAGTTTAACAGCCTCATTAATTCATTAGCATTTTATAGCTTACATAACTGCAACTCTCTACTGAGGCTGCACGTAATAAGGCCAAATTTCCTGTTACTTGATTAAAGATCTAACAGAGCATAAAAACCACTCCATGGGTTAACTGACGCTAATGATCAAATGGAACATGCCTTTCATGTTACATAGACTCAAGGTAGTTTTCAAATTAGTAACACTAAACAAAAATATTGTATTAGACAATAAAAAAAGGAAAACATGAGCATGCACCTTATGCTTTTATTTCCTTTTGGGATGAAAACTTTGGCCGGTCAGTCACAGGGAACAGGACAGATTAACGTGAACTAGTTCATTTTATTGTGTGTGAACTGAACTTGGTGCTAGCGTTTGTGATGTGTGAATTGTGTAACACTTACAGTAGTCATGCTTCTTGTTCTCAACCTAATAAAAGTTTATTGCATGATGAGTTAGTGTGTTTTACTCTGTGCAGCTGCTTATGGACTGTAAACGTTATTGGTTTAAGCACTTCTAGTATTGTTTGATGTTTTGATTTGACATGTATCTGTATGAAACCTGTGTGTTACTGTACTCTAATATGGACATATTATGCATGACTGTTAAACATGCAATCAAACTTTAGTAAAAGTTTGGGACTGATACTACAACTCTAATGTGGTAAGCCTAGGAGCTTAAATAACACAACTACTAACAAACTCTACTGAAATACATGTGAAACATACAGTACGTTTCAAAACAGAACACAGTGAACAAAAACTCAACATAAAAGTCCCCAAACACAAAAACACAAAGAGGTCCAGAGTGGCTGCAGTTGTGTGCCACTAGGGGGCAAGCCTGGACTTTCTATAAAATTCTATTATGCTAACGCAACTGACATTTGTCTTGGTTTTGATGCTGATGGAAATGGAGCCAGGTTATTCCTGTTAAAGACAGTTTAAAATCACTATTGAGCTATTCATCACCTAAGGACATGCATACTTAATAAGCCTTAAAAGTATCTATATTCATGATTTTTTTTACCACAAGGTTCAGCATTATCCTTACAGATTTAAGTAATGTGTTGGTCAGTTCTTAACCCAATTCAAATAATTTCACTCACTTATCGTCTATACCGCTTTATCCTGTAGACAGGATCATGGAGGGCTTGGAACCTATTCTGGCAACTTAGGGCATAAGGACAGGGTGCCAATCCATCGCAGGGCACACACACACACACTCATTCGAACACTTAGCAATTTGGGAAAGCCAATCAGTCTAATCTGCATGTCTTTGGACTGTGGGAGGAAACCAAAGCACCCGGAAGAAACCCATTAAGCACTGGGAGATTTGAAAGTCTTTTAGTTTTAAAACTAAAAGACTTTCAAATCACCTGAGCCAATATTTTATTCACAATAGAACATAGACAACATAAGAAATGCTGAAACAGAGAAATGTACACTTTCATCAACTAAGTGAACTAAATTTCAAATTTGATGCTTGCTACAGATCTAAATAAAAAAAAAAGTTGGGATGGGGGCAACAAAGGGCTGGCAAAGCAGGAAATTGTCATGTCAGGTGTGTAACATGATTAGCTATAAAAGGGATGTCTTGGAGAAGCAAAATCTGTGAAAGAGTACGGAAAAAAGATTCTCAACATTTTTGGCAAAGGCTTTGCAAATCTCATCATCTACATTGCATAACATCATCAAAAGATTCAGAACCTGTAGAAATCTCTGTGCATATGGGACAAGGGCGAAGCCCTTCGTTGGAGGCCCATAGTCTTCGGGCCCTCAGATGACACTTATCACTCATCGGCATGATTGTGTCATAGATATTAATAAATGGGCCCAGGAATACTTCCCGTAACCACTGATGGTAAACACAATCCCCTGTGCCATTTGAACAGATGTCAAATAAAGTTCAAAATGGTATGGGGGTGCATAAGTGCATGGTATGGTATGGGCAGCTTGCATGTTTTGGAAAGCTGAAATGCTGAAAGGTATATAACAGTTGTAGATGACATCTGTTTCAGAGAAGGCCTTGTTTATTTCAGCGGGACAATGCAAAACCACATTCTGCAGCTATTACAAAAGCATGGCTTTGTAGTAGGAGAGTTCGGGTGCTCAATTGGCCTGCAGTCCAGATCTTTAGCCTATAGAGAGAACGAAAAATACATCAAAGATGACCATGAACTCTTCATCAGCTGGAAACCAATATCAGGTAAGAATGGGACCAAATTCCACCATCAAACTTCCTGAAACTCATAATCTCATGGCAGATTAATGCCCACATGTCTTCAAACTGTTTTGAGGAGATGTTACACCATGGTAAACGTGTCCCTGTCCCATCTACTTTAAGTTACCTGTAGCAGGCACCAAATTTGAAATGAGCTCATTTTGTGCATTAAATTGTAAAATTGCTCAGTTTAAACATTTGTTGTGTTCTCTATGTTCTATTGTGAATAACATATTGGCTCATGGTATTAGAATATTTTTTAGTTTTCATTTTATTCCAATTAAAAAAGCGTCCCAACTTTTCCGGAATTCAGGTTGTACATCACATTTATACTACCAGGCATATTTACACATTCTCTTCAAGGAAACTCTCTGAAGAGCTTTTCAGACAATCCTGTCCAACCAAAACACCACTTCCTTTTCCGTTATTCAGACTACATACTCAAAGGTGGCACTGTCATCTGACTTTGGCCAAAATGCTTTAAAAACAAACACATTTTAAACATCTCAACGCTTTCAACTGCAGAATTTTGGCAGATGGGAACGAGTTGTTGCAAAGGCACTTTGAAGCTGGGAATCTTTTCCCACCTCCTTTAACAAGTTGTTCAGGCAAATTAACTTGCTGGTCAGACATATAATGCAGCCATTCAGGCAGCCGTGAGAAAAAGAAATGGCAACAGTGACATACTAAGGCTCAACCCAAATTGAATGAGAATTGTTCTTGATGTTAATGCCTGTGGTTAAGCGCTTGGCGAAATCATTCTAATACTAATCACTCATGTCATTTAAGTAAAAATAAACAGCAGCTTGGCAGATTAATTCTATCTACTATGACCTAAAGGAAAAGTGATAATTTCAACATGTCACCTGCAGATGCTTCTCTGGCATTTATGGCTTTATAGACCCGAGCTAGTGATCAGATCAAATGAATGAAATGACGTTGGGACTTGAGCATGGAAAGGCGTATTCTGGCACTCTACCTACCTAAAAATGAAAAGGGACCTCTGTTTAGAACCTCATCAACTAGTCTGTGTTCCCCAAAATTTCGGTGTGCTTGAGGCATGGACGAGGGTCTCTGTTGCTGCTTATTCCTAATGTGTCAATTTTATAATAGAAGCATTTTTGGTTTTTTTCCTGCTCCTAATTAATGCCAGGCACCCAAGTAACACTGAAGCAGCCCAAATAATTTTATTTAATTTGTTGCCAGTATCCAACTGGCACAATACCCAATCCTTGTGCAGCACAATCCATGGACATTAACCTTCCAAATACCATGAGAGAAGAACGAGCCAAATCTTAGAAAATGTGTTTCAGGGAATTAGAGACCAGAAGAGACAGTCTGCACATGGTGGGGGTCATCCTAGAGGCTTCAGAGAAAGAAATGTTTGCCTTCTAAAGGTCATGGCAATTGCTAAAAGCATAATTGAAAAATATCCTGCCAGCTCGGAAGCCCAAACAGATAAAGGTGAAAGGATGGGCATTGGATACTACGCTTACCAGATACTACACTTTCTAGTATTACACGCAGAAGGGAAACACCTGCTGGAACAAAGGAGGCCAGGCAACAAACACAGTAAAAACGAGCTAAAACTGGCAGCTTCGGTTATATTAACTGGCAGCCTACTGAGCTACCAGACCGGTGAAACAAGTGACTCTTCGCATGAAAAGAAAGAGGAACTGAAAAAGTCATTCACTCAAGAGGGTAAGAAAGGATATGATCATGGAAGTCAACAAGTTTATAAGCCCAGTGCTGGGCGCTCAATGCCACACTGTCACGTAATGTGCGTGAACGAAGGAGAGAATGGCCTTCCTGTTTATTATTCTTGAATCAGCATTTTAAAACATTTACTGGCATTAAGCTAGATGAAAGCCTCTTCCTGTAATAAGAGGAGGTATGCTGCCTTCCTTTAAGCCTGAGTTCATCATTGAGGTCATTGTCCATATTGAAAAGCCAAGGGGAAGATCTAGATCCTAGGCATACTGTCTTTTTGTTGTTTTCCTCAAGGAAAAAGAGATTTAAAAAAAAGATTATAAAATTGTAATTACATTAATGTGATTACCAATGCGTGCTTGCATTATTTTTATTTATCATTTTATATTATTTGTTTCCCTTTTAATTCAAATCACTTTTACCCAGGTAGATCTTAAGGCAGTTACCCATAGATAATCTTACTTGTTATGAATGACCCTTACTGTAGTTTTGCTATCTTTATTGTTAGAAATTCTTGACAAAGCAATCCAGCCAGTTGTCCTCAAGTTGGACTTCATCATCTGACTGACTCACGCCTTCACCATCTATATGCTTAATCCTGTATTCAGGGTTGCGGGGGGCCTGGATCCTATCCCAGGAGTCTTAGGGCACGAGGCGGGGTACACCCTGGACCCAGGGTGCCAATTCATCACAGGGCACACACATATACACAGACTCACACACTCATTCACACACTACAGCCAATTTGGGAACGCCAATTAACCTAATCTGCATGTCTTTGGACTGTGGGAGGAAACCGCAGTACCCAGAGGAAACCCACCAAGCACCGGGAGAACATTGCACATGCACACAGACCCGGACCCCGGAGGTGCAAGGCGACAGTGCTAACCACTACACCACCGTGCCGCCGTCATTACCTGACTGTATTTGTTTAATCTTTCCTGATGATTTCTGAAGATAACAACAACCTTGGGAATCATTCAAAGGCCAGCCATATTTAACTTCTGCAATCTTTTTTTTTTTTTTGCTTTTGCAATCATTTTTATTTGCATGTGGGTTTTGTCACATTTTTATTTGTTAGATAGAAAACCTCTAGGGACAGCTGATTTTGGAACGGGAGTTGCTCTAAATGTTATCCATACAGATTTCCACGAAGATGAGACATGAATAAATTGAACCAAGTGCTCGGCAGCAACAAACTGTAGTTGCATTAAAAAGCTGACAAAAATTATATGAGTAACTACTGAATTATTTGTAAATATATTCATATTTATTTATAAGCCTTTTGTTTATCAATACAATTGGCTTTATTCCATCCAAACAAGCAACACCTTAATTAAACAGGTAAAGTTAGCTAGGTACAAATCTAAAGATGGCTTTTTATTCAGATTTTACATTTCATGTGAAAAGGTCCAGGTCTTACAAGCTTTTGCCTGTAGATGGCGCCATGAAACTCTCTTATCACAAGCACTGCCTAAAAATGTTTGGTGGAAATAAATATATATATATATCAGATTATGATAGTAAAATAGAAATCATATGCAAAACTGTGAAAAGTTATATTAGAAAAAATATCATAGAATATAATAAAAATTATATAAAAATATAATTAGAAAAGCATCAAACAAGAAGCTGAATGAAAAGAATAAAGGAATAAAAACCTCAGCGAAATTACCTAGTTATCTTTTTAACTTGTTGAATTGGATGGAATGAAGACACTTGCATAATAAATAAATATAATAAAATATGCACACATTTGCATACTCATCCTCATTTGTTTATTTCATTAAGAGTTGCCCTGTTGAGCACTCAGCGCTGAGTAGTTTGGCTTTTAAACACATTCACATGAACTTAATTTCTCAAAACTCGAAACACAATGAAAAGTGTTAATAACTTTGTCAAAACGGCACAAATCTCTTGCAGCAATCAACACCATGTTCTTGCCTCTCAAAACTGAATCCTTCCACCAAAACAATATGCACAGCTATTACATGCTTATCTCTTACAAAGCATTTAATAAACCTGATGTGATTCAAAACACTAGCATTAAAAGTGTTCATGGAGACAATTTTTTCTGATTTCATGAGGTCCCGTTACATATTCAAGTGTATATAAATGTGCGTAAATAAGTGTTCTGTTTCTCATTTCTCATTCTGGTGATTTTTTTTTTCTGAAATAGTTTTTCTTTTTTTTTTCTGGAATAGAATTTACAGTACATGTCTATGCAAAACAAATGTAACCTGTTTTACAAGGTATGTAGGAAAACTCAATAATTTCACCTAAGTGAATACTATGAGAAACACTACAAAGAACAAAAATGTAGCAAAATAAATATTTATTCGTTACTGCAATACAAAGTGTTCAGCTGAACAGATGAAAGTAATTGCAAAATACAATGCAACAGAGCACGGTGTCCTGCTGCTGATCCTGCTCAGGCCAGAGGTACTCATCCACGTCTTCTGCAATGACATGGAGTATCCACCCGTGTCATTCATTTGCATGGATGAAATCACATGCATCCTCCACTGGATGGAGTGGCGTCACACACTCTTGGGATCTGCGTTTGAACGCTTGAAACTGCCTTGCTGAAAGGAATAGCTCTACTGGATTTAGAAATGGAGAATATTTTGGAAGGTACAGTGCTACAAAACATGGGTTGTTGGCAAACCAAAGCACCACCAGAGCCAGAGCACCCCAGTGGATACTTTCATCACAAATGACAACGTACTGTAGATGGGCTGCTCTGGTTCCTCTTCCTGTGGGATGATGAGGATCATTTTAAATTTGTCAAGGAATGGGTGTGTTATAGGGACCAAGTTGCATATGTTGATGTATGACCCCATGCTGACTGATAACAGCACACATGGTGACTTTCCATCATGCTGCCCAGGGACACTGACAACAGCACAGATGCCAGTGATATTCCCACCCTTCTGACTGGTCTTCTGCTGGTTGTCCCCTGCCTTCAGTGAAGATATATTCATAGGGAACAGCAATGGCATCATGTTCAAGCATTGTCTGAAAAAGGGACAATGAGCAGATCAGTCAAAGGACATACATACAGGAACACTGAGGTACATATTGATATGTCTATACAGTGTACTGGACTCACAGGCTCATATTAATATCATTGCGCCTTCAGTTGTGATCAAATGGAACACAATCTATCTGATCCATCCTCAGCCGGTGTTGATTCTAGACACCATGTATTGTGGACAGGCTAACCTCGTCAATGTGCATGAACCGGATATCGTCTTCCAGGGCTCCGTCTCTGATTTCCCTAAGGGTGATGGCATTATTTTCCAAAAACCATGTGCTTATCTGAGAATTTCCAACCTTAGTCATCTCCTGCTGGTGGTCTTTCTGTCCTGTGAAAAGTATATAGACATTTTATAGGCTACATTGTACTGATAGCTATGCAAATACCAGGCAAAACATTATACTATACGGTACATTTCTGTGAGTGCTGCATATATCAAAATCAGTTTGAACAATGGAGATTTAAGGTGAACGCCATCTTCTAAGCCCCTGTCCTAAATTTTTTTTTTTTTTTAAGTCAAACGTCAGAAGCGAAAACAAAAAACTGAATGTAGAAGCCAGGCTGATTTCAGGATGATTGAATGCATGAATCAATAATATAGAAAGTAAAAAAAAAGTATAATAAAAGTCCCTCATAAAAATCCACAAATAAAAAAGAAAATTTTATGAAATAATTATTAATTATTATGATATGATTCAAGTTACTTTTATTTGCATTTCTTTTTTATTGATTTGACATTTTGCTTTTGGATTGTGTTATTTTATTTAAAAATTGTGCCACAAATTAAACTCCATATATCAGCCAAGTAATTAAATGATGTTATGTTATTGGTAGATTATCTGTTGACCTGCTAGTGCTTGTTACCCCATTTCCTGCCAGTGCTGTTGACCCTAGTTCCTGTCAGTGGTGGTGACCCTTAGAATAGAATAGCTCTACTGGATTTAGAAATGGAGAATATTTTGGAAGGTACAGTGCTACAAAACATGGGTTGTTGGCAAACCAAAGCACCACCAGAGCCAGAGCACCCCAGTGGATACTTTCATCACAAATGACAACGTACTGTAGATGGGCTGCTCTGGTTCCTCTTCCTGTGGGATGATGAGGATCATTTTAAATTTGTCAAGGAATGGGTGTGTTATAGGGACCAAGTTGCATATGTTGATGTATGACCCCATGCTGACTGATAACAGCACACATGGTGACTTTCCATCATGCTGCCCAGGGACACTGACAACAGCACAGATGCCAGTGATATTCCCACCCTTCTGACTGGTCTTCTGCTGGTTGTCCCCTGCCTTCAGTGAAGATATATTCATAGATTTCAGGATGATTGAATGCATGAATCAATAATATAGAAAGTAAAAAAAAAGTATAATAAAAGTCCCTCATAAAAATCCACAAATAAAAAAGAAAATTTTATGAAATAATTATTAATTATTATGATATGATTCAAGTTACTTTTATTTGCATTTCTTTTTTATTGATTTGACATTTTGCTTTTGGATTGTGTTATTTTATTTAAAAATTGTGCCACAAATTAAACTCCATATATCAGCCAAGTAATTAAATGATGTTATGTTATTGGTAGATTATCTGTTGACCTGCTAGTGCTTGTTACCCCATTTCCTGCCAGTGCTGTTGACCCTAGTTCCTGTCAGTGGTGGTGACCCTTAGAATAGAATAGCTCTACTGGATTTAGAAATGGAGAATATTTTGGAAGGTACAGTGCTACAAAACATGGGTTGTTGGCAAACCAAAGCACCACCAGAGCCAGAGCACCCCAGTGGATACTTTCATCACAAATGACAACGTACTGTAGATGGGCTGCTCTGGTTCCTCTTCCTGTGGGATGATGAGGATCATTTTAAATTTGTCAAGGAATGGGTGTGTTATAGGGACCAAGTTGCATATGTTGATGTATGACCCCATGCTGACTGATAACAGCACACATGGTGACTTTCCATCATGCTGCCCAGGGACACTGACAACAGCACAGATGCCAGTGATATTCCCACCCTTCTGACTGGTCTTCTGCTGGTTGTCCCCTGCCTTCAGTGAAGATATATTCATAGGGAACAGCAATGGCATCATGTTCAAGCATTGTCTGAAAAAGGGACAATGAGCAGATCAGTCAAAGGACATACATACAGGAACACTGAGGTACATATTGATATGTCTATACAGTGTACTGGACTCACAGGCTCATATTAATATCATTGCGCCTTCAGTTGTGATCAAATGGAACACAATCTATCTGATCCATCCTCAGCCGGTGTTGATTCTAGACACCATGTATTGTGGACAGGCTAACCTCGTCAATGTGCATGAACCGGATATCGTCTTCCAGGGCTCCGTCTCTGATTTCCCTAAGGGTGATGGCATTATTTTCCAAAAACCATGTGCTTATCTGAGAATTTCCAACCTTAGTCATCTCCTGCTGGTGGTCTTTCTGTCCTGTGAAAAGTATATAGACATTTTATAGGCTACATTGTACTGATAGCTATGCAAATACCAGGCAAAACATTATACTATACGGTACATTTCTGTGAGTGCTGCATATATCAAAATCAGTTTGAACAATGGAGATTTAAGGTGAACGCCATCTTCTAAGCCCCTGTCCTAAATTTTTTTTTTTTTTTAAGTCAAACGTCAGAAGCGAAAACAAAAAACTGAATGTAGAAGCCAGGCTGATTTCAGGATGATTGAATGCATGAATCAATAATATAGAAAGTAAAAAAAAAGTATAATAAAAGTCCCTCATAAAAATCCACAAATAAAAAAGAAAATTTTATGAAATAATTATTAATTATTATGATATGATTCAAGTTACTTTTATTTGCATTTCTTTTTTATTGATTTGACATTTTGCTTTTGGATTGTGTTATTTTATTTAAAAATTGTGCCACAAATTAAACTCCATATATCAGCCAAGTAATTAAATGATGTTATGTTATTGGTAGATTATCTGTTGACCTGCTAGTGCTTGTTACCCCATTTCCTGCCAGTGCTGTTGACCCTAGTTCCTGTCAGTGGTGGTGACCCTTTTGATCCTACTTCCTGCCAGTTCCCAAATTGAAGAGAAGGCTGCTGCTGTGTTTGTGGCATTACTAGTTAAAAATATATTTAGACTTTTTTTTTATGTCTTTCTGGTATAAATGAGCTCGAGCTCTGAAAGTGCTTTATGTTTGCTTCACACCACGACTTCTTGGTATTTATTTTATCAGTACATAGGTCCTTTACAACCTAGTCCTGTTTAAAAGCCTACAGTTATGCTTTGGTTATATTTTTGCAAGAGTGTTAGGATGCAAAGACCCAATCACAACGTATTTCTGCTGACTTTGTGTAGCTGTGTAGCCGAATTCTGGGTTTTTTCCCTAACTTTTAAATTGTGCGTATGACAGTCGAGAAAACTGTGCGTAATATTACAGTTCATATACTGTATGTATCAGCCTGTGTTCATTTTGTTTTGTTTTTTTCACCATCCACACACACTCACTACTATAGATACATTTGGACACCATACCGTTTCTCAGAAGCCATTGTACTATCACACACAGCCATCTGGAGAAACCCAGCTAATGATGATACAGCAGAAATGAAAAGCAAAGGGAGTAGAAAGTTGCTCTGCACTCATTTCCTGTACATCCCCCGTATTTGCTGTCTCCAGGACACAGGAAGTGGTGGACATGCTTGATAGCATTAGGCTCTAAAATAAAGGGTTAGAAGAAAGCAGTGAAATTAATACACTGAGGAAATCCTGGCTAGAGAATTTTGCAATCTACCACATTATTTTCATCAATTACCAATTAACGGAACAATTACCAATTAGCTAAAAGGTATGGCTAAAATTATATTATGGGTAATGGATTATACATACAGATTTAAAATAGATATTTAGATCAAAACTCTAGTTGGAGATGTTCAGTAAGAAGAAAATTTAGGTTTGTATGAAATTGAAATACATTGTTATCTGTAGTTTACCAACAGCTTAGTAGATATGCTCTTATCATTAACCTACCAAATACTCAACAGTGAATGACTTCACATCTAAAAGAAGGAGATTGAGGCATGTGGTTTTGCAACCAACTAAAGCCTGTCTGTACCGAAAACAAGATAAAGTATAAAATCTCTAAGTTCTGAGTTACAGTTCATGCTTATAAAACCAGATATAGTTTATGAAGAGACCTTTGTAACAAGACAGGACAGGTATTCCAGGTTTCACTGGTGTTATCAAACACAATATATCTGAAATTGATTGTTGACAAATCTTATTTACTTATGTATATGTTTATACTGTATAAACAATACTCTAATTAAAATTACTTTGCAGAGAGATTTCATCAACATTAAGTCTACCAGCATTAAGTTAGCAAAGAGTCAGTGGTTCAATAAATACGATCAAATAATAATCTGTGATTTTTACACTACTTTTGGTATTAACTGTTTAGTAGTAACCTCTAAGGTCCGGGTTCGATTCCCGTCAGGGTTCGATTCTCGCCTATGTTCGCAAATTGTCTGTAGTGTGTGAATGGGTGTGTGAGTGTGTTAATGCGTGTGCCCTGCGATGTATTGGCACCCCGTCCTCATGCTTTAAGTCTCCTGGGACAGGCTACAGGACTTAGTGTAACTAAGTGTTAGTGACCTTTAAGCAGTAAGAATATTTATGTGTAATTAATTTACGTGTATTTAATTAATTTTATTCAAATGCACTTATAAAACAAGAAAAATCTCTAGGTTTGATCGCTTATATTTTGAAGAGAATAATCATTGGTGCCATATAAACCATAATTCAAATTTTCTTAGTTACATGTACTAATATTTCTTTGTGGAAACTAACACAATTTTCTGATAGAAAATTCACACCAAATGTTTCTTTCTGTTTATGTGAGTTAGTTCTGAATTATCTGTCTTGCTGCAGCTTTTTTTTTTTTTTTTTTTACCAAATAAATACAGTATGGGTATTCTGTTATCTCTGTGCTGGATACATGCTGTATAATGCCCCCCTGAGGAAATGGGAGTGGTCAAAGCACACTGACATTTTTTTTTTTCATTTTATCTCAGTGTTCAGTTGCTTCTCTCCTTCAATGAACCTGGCAGATAAGATTTTTCTTCAACAATATCAGGCAAAAAAAGTCTGTAAAGAGTCAAATTAATAGACCATAAAGCATAAAGTAGTATTAAGAAAACAAATTTTAATTTGATATTATTATTAATATTATATATAAAATATAGCCAAAAATGTATACACTTCAGGATTAGAAAAAAAATATTAGTATAACTATTTTAATAGTAAATGCATTGATATATATATATATGGATATATCTATCTATCTATCTATCTATTAATATCATATATATATATATATATATATATATATATATATATATATATATATATATATATATATACTACACACACACACATATATATTAATAAAACATACATCATATTGTTTTTTTTTTTGGCTGACTCTATATGTTGTTAAGTCTTTCGGGCTGCTCCCGGCAAGGGGTCACCACAGCGGACCATGCAGTCCGCACACAAGCTTGGCACAGTGTTTTACGCCAGATGCCCTTCCTGACACGACTCTCCCATTTTATCCGGGCTTGGGACTGGCACTGTGTCCAGTGGCTGGCATTTGGGCATTGGCTGAGAATCGAACCCAGGCCTTCCACAAGGCAGACGAGACATGATTTGCAGTAAACCTAAAACACAGTAGTAAAGAAAAGTAAGTAAAGCCTTTATTTGTCACATATACATTACAGCACAGTGAAATTCCTTCTTCGCATATCCCAGTGTAACTGGGGTCAGAGCACAGGGTCAGCCATGGTACAGCACCCCTGGAGCAGTTAGGGTTAAGGGCCTTGCTCAAGGGCCCAACAATGGCAACCTGGCTGAGCTGGGAATCGAACCGCCGATTTTTCGATCAGTAACTCTGATTAGCCTTAGCCCTCTGAGCCACCACTGCCCACTAATGATGAGTCAGGTGTATTTCTTAAGCTAATATATGTAATTAATTATTGGTAAATAAAAGGTAGTGTGTGTGTGTGTGACCTGCGATGGATTGGCACCCTGTCCAGGGTGTACAATGCCTTGTGCCCTAAGACTCCTGGGATTGGCTCCAGGCCCCATTGACCCTGAATACTGGTTAAAGCGGGATAGATGATGAGTGAGTAAAAAATACCTTGTCATTGTTTGTTAGAAGGTCATAAAACATAACCTTTTTATGTGTTTTGAAATCTTTTGGATATTATAATTTTAGTGAACATATACATTTTTAATAATATGTCAGTGTGTAGTCTGGAAACAGCATTATAAGCCCATTTAAAATAGCACGTAGGTTTTTTTAATTTTTTTTTTTTAAACCTAGTCTTAACATATGAACTCCTTGATGTTTAGCAAAAGTTCCATGTAATCTTCTTATCTCACATCTGAACCCGTGTGGTGCCAGAGCGATTGTGACCGAATTGCTCTTTGCTTCCTTGTAAAAGCGCTATGTCTTTGCTCATTGTCGAGCTGTCGTGAGCAGGAAGTGGGAAACGAAAGCAGAATCGCTCGGGTGGGTGGGGCTTCATAAAAATACCTGCAGTACAAAAACCAAGGGACTCAAGTTCCGCTTGTAGTTGGAGCACACGACAGGAAAATGCCGAGCACTGGTCACGATGTATGACTTAAAGTATTCATAAGGCTGCGATTTCATTACAGTAGTTCGGATTAACGTGGGTTTTTCCCCCCCTTGACAGCGGGTCTACAGACAGTGTTTTTGACTTTGGTTCCGCACGCGTCTGTTCATCTCCGGGACGTTGAAGCGTGTCACTTGGAAATGTGCGGGTTTTACAGCACGCTGTAGACAAGCGGAAAGATAGCGGGCCGCAGGTGCATTCGTTTTAACTCACATTTCGGGGAGTGTGCGCGCGCATATTTGTGTTTGTGTGTGTGTGTGTGTGTGTGTGTGTTAGCCAGAAGAATTACAAGTACAACCGACGTGTGTGAGCGTTTCCTCTCTGAAGTGTCACCTCCAAATCCACTGTAGTGTGTCCTGCTAGAACTGGGAATCACACTCCGACCAGTATGGCATCTACAGTTGAGAGGAAGACCATGGACGTCAACGAGTGAGTGGCTTTATTTATTTATTTATTTATTAAATCCAGAAGTCTCCTTCCTAACGAGGCTTCTCTGTCTGTATAACGCAATTTCTTAAATATATATATATATTTTTTCAAAGCTAAAAGCGCGGACTAATAGCGCAATGATTCGGAATTGCATGGGTTTACAGTCGAAATGAAATTTTTTAAAGGAATAAAGAAATATATAAATGTAGGTTATTCTCACTGCGTGTTGTATGTCATTAATGAGAGACAGAGAATAATCGAGTCGCCCTGACTGACCTGTA
The DNA here is from genome assembly GCA_013621035.1 of Clarias magur. Taxonomy (NCBI): domain Eukaryota; kingdom Metazoa; phylum Chordata; class Actinopteri; order Siluriformes; family Clariidae; genus Clarias; species Clarias magur. The sequence continues at coordinate 1,477,865 of QNUK01000018.1, forward strand.
GTAACCTGTACGGTGAACATTGGTCAAGTGCGACAGTTTTGTTAATCGTATGTTCTCTGTCACTTTTTGCAGTAATGTTTTAACACCAGATGATTTCAGAAAGCTGATGTTGTCTTGTATACAATCTGTATTTAAAATTAAAATGGAAAAATACCAAGCAGAGATGAAATGATGCCTCTTCAAAACATTTGACGAACGTTATATCCAGAGGATACTGGTAGACACACACTTATTTGTTTGCTTGTTTTGTTTGGATGTAACGCAAAAAATGCGAAAGGCTTTCAAGTCAAATCTGGACTGGAATAACAGGACATGGTTGAGAGGTGTCTCCTTGCACCTCCGGGGTTAAGGATTCGATTCTTGGGTCTGTGTGAAGGAGTTTGCATGGTCTTCCTGTGCTTGGTGGGTTTCCTCCCACAGTCCAAAAACATCCAGATTAGATTAGATTAGATTAGGTGTTCACAAAATATCCGTAGGTCAAGTGTGTGTTTGTACCCTGCTATTGATTGGCACCCTATCTAGGATGTACCTCGTCTCATGCCCTGTCATAAGACTCCTGTTATAGGCTACAGGCCCCCCACAATCCTGTACACAGGATATATGACGAGGAGTGAGTGAGTTCTGAGAGTAAAAACTCCCTTTTTTCTCACTATATTATCCCCTGCTACACTAATGCACTTATCCCAGCATTTCACTAGTGCTTGGATACTATATATTACTGTAGGTACAAAGCTTCCTCTGGTATGCCAGAGCCAAAATAAGACAGAGTGCTCCAAGTCAGTAACGCTGGCCTCCCAGGAACTCCTTTCATTGTCCAAACATGCAGACATTAGGGTCACGACCCAGTTTGACCTTAACACCCTTTGTACATAAGTGGCAAAGGAAAAATATTTCACCTGATCATGAATATATTCTGACCATATTTTATTTGTCTTGGCTAGCATGCTATCTTGATATGATATTGGCAAAATATATTAACAATTTATGTACACTTTAAGATATTAAATAATCAAAATAATTTACACATTGAATTATTTATATGTTACCTGTACTGTATGTGGACAAAGGACAAAAGCAAACCAAGTTTTGAAACGTGCAGTACTTGCTGTCCCACTTTAGTAATAACACATTTTACCAAGTGGGACAGGAAAATGTACCCCTACCAAAAATAAATTAGATGAAAAGTAATATATATTTTTCTGATTTTTCAGGTACAGATCACAACCATCTTTCATATGTAGAACTTTACAAACCATAAGTCAATCTTATTTTTGCAACATGGACCGGTGAAATTATTTAATTTCAAAAGCCTGCAATTTACATTTACCTTTAGGCGTTTGGCAGACGCTCATATCCAGAGCGACTTACATTTTATCTCATCATACATCTGAGCAGATGAGCGTTAAGGGCCTTGCTCAAGGGCCCAACAGAGACAACTTGGTGGTGATGGGATTTATTACAGGCAATATGTGCATTGTCAGGAATTCATGTAGAGTCAATAATTTAGGTATTTGCTTATTCAATCATTTTGAGGCAATAAATAAATATTGGCAAACATGTTAATGAGATCATTTGTCCAATTATTTGCGCTTGTTTTAGATAAATTCATGTGTATATAAAATGTTACATTTCATACTAATGAGTCAAAATAATTAGATTTTTTGATCAAATCATCATGAAGCTCTACTTACCTGCTTTTGAAGTAGGTTGGGCCATGTCCACAGAGATGACATCATGCATACCTAGCTATAAACATTTACATCCCTCAGATCATCAATAGCTTTAGAAACTAATATCTAAACTTAAGTGTCCCATTTTACCATTATTCACTTTAATAGTAATTTATTTTCTAGTTCTGCCTAGTGATGTCCATTTACTGGAACACATTATCTGAATCCAGCCAGTTTCTTCCAGGGGTTGAAGTATGACCCACAGACACGTGCCGAACACGCGTGTGTATTTTTGTGTAAGGTATCACGTATAAAGCACAAATTATTGCTTTGTGGAATTCCAAATGCTGTTAACGCCAAATGTAGTTATTAAATTATGGCCGTATATGGATGCACATTGTCAGCAAAAGTACTCCAATAAGCTGTACACATTAAAATAACCATATTGATTGGATTGGATTGATTGGTGTTAACAGGCCCAGAATCCTACACAATTACACTCCACAGTTACCAGCCCTATACTATTTTTCTAGCCTTCACCTGTCAAGTTTTGGTGAGCCTGTGCCCACTGCAGCCTTAGCTTACTGTTCATGGCTGATAGAATTAGACATTGGCATGGCTGTCTTCTGTTTTTATATGTACCATTACCATTATCTCAGGTTTAAAGGAGTAGGGGAGGTATAATATTATGAAATAGAAAGATGATAACCGTACTAAGATAATTGATTTTAAATTTGTTCTGCAGCAATGTGAGGTAACCACTTGAATAAAATGAAAGTAATTTGTTTATTATAACAGTGTTTCCAGTGGCACGGTGGCATAGTGGTTAGCTCTGTTGCCTTGCACCTGCACAGTCCAGGTTTGATTCCCGCCCTGCGTCTGTGTGCATGGAGTTTGCATGTTCTTCCCGTGCTTGGAGGGTTTCCTCCCACAGTCCAAAGACATGTAAATTAGGCTAATTTGCATTTCCAGCTTGCCCGTAGTGTGTGAGTGATTGTGTGTACATGTGCATGCCGTGTGATGGATTGGCACCCCGTCTCCCTAAGTCTCCAGGGATCGACTCTACGCCCCTCATGACCTTGTGTACAGGATAAAGTAGTATAGATGTCAGTAAGTTTTTAATCTAATACCATCCAATAAACCATAATAGTTAAGTTTAGTATAGTGGCTACACATAATACCAATTCTTTTTTTTTTTTTGGCAATTCCTCTATGATTAGCTACCTCACTTAACTTATTCTCTTTAGTGCAAGTGTATTGACTGCTCATGCAGGTATGATTGTTACCGTCTACAGTTTGTGTATAGCTAAGGAATGCAGTGTTGTGGAGAACTGGCTTGTCTAGGCAATGTTTAATACTGTAGGACTAAAACTAATCCAGACGTGTTTTTCAGCCCTAATTATTTTTCAGCAGCTAATTTTCTACCTTCAAGCTAATGCTAATTACATCTGATCCTATCAGTCATATTTGACAAATTTTATCTAACATAAATTAATTCTAAATATTCTCTTTTTGTTGAAAACAAGCAACCTTCACAAGTTAAGAGCAGGTGAGAGGAGGGTCGAGGGGATGGGGCTTTCAGGAGGGATCAGTTCATATTAAAGTGTTACAAATATCTGCATAGATTGTTCCAGATTGACATGTCATTCAACATATCTCCCAGTTTAGTGGGGAGAAAACGACGTCTATTTTGAGTTATCACAAAAAAATCAGAGTATATTTCCAATGCATGCACTTTGTGTCCTTAAATATAGTGTCGGCAGATCTGGTTATATAAACAGAAAAAACCATCACTGTATGTTGTTGCAATCTAATATTGTGTAGGCATGATACAATTGTTACATCACCCTGTTAACTACACTGTCATTCAGAAAAACTCCATTGGTCATTCTGTACATTCAGGAAATCAGCTGACTTAACAAGCCATAACATGAGCCTAAACCTGACCAATGAAAGCCAACCAGATTTATACCTTACTAATTGCAAAAAAAAAAAAAAAATGCATAGAAAATCCACGTTTCCCTTCAGTTGGATCAGGCATTGTGTATTTCGTTACTGTTTCTTTTTTAAAACCCCCAGTGATTTGGGTGATGAATGCGATAGGTTAATTATTTGAAAGATAATGCTGTTATAGCTTACATGGCAATTAAGAGAAGGAAACTATAATGTTCATTCTTTTGTCTTCTTTCACAGAGAACTAGTGGATGAAGTCCTCCAGGTGCCTCCATCAATGCTAACGTGTGGTGGTTGTCAGCAAAGTATTGGAGACCGATTTTTCCTGAAGGCCATAGAGCAGTACTGGCATGAGGACTGCCTGAGCTGTGACCTTTGCGGTTGCCGGCTGGGTGAGGTTGGCCGAAGATTGTATTACAAGCTTGGTCGGAAGCTGTGTCGAAGAGACTACCTAAGGTGAATGTGGGAACATTTGTTTCTGAGGCTATAATTTAAATTTGAAGTTCAATTCTAATAAACTTGGTATGTACTGTACTGTAAATTTCCTTCTGCACAAAAAAAAAAAAATTCTGATCGAGTCTCGGACATCAAGCTGGATACAAACAGGTTTATTTAACACTCAACTCTGCTCCTGAGTGTGTGCAAGTTTCTTTAATAAAAGACTAAACATTGAAGCGATTGACTTTAACTTTGGATGGATCACTGAACTTTAATATACAGAATATTAAAAATATATATTCTGTTTAGGCGGCACGGTGGTGTAGAGGTTAGCACTGTCGCCTTGCACCTCCAGGGTCGGGGTTCAATTCCCGTCTCTGTGTGCATGGAGTTTGCGTGTTCTCCCCATGCTTGGTGGGTTTCCTCCAGGTATACCGGTTTCCTCCCACAGTCCAAAGACCTGCAGATTAGGCTATGTGGCGTTTCCAAATTGCCAGTAGTGTGAGTGTATGTGTGTGTGCCCTGCGATGGATTGGCACCCTGTCCAGGGTGTAACCTGCCTAGTGCCTTAGTCTCCTGGGATAGGCTCCAGGCCTCCGTGACCCTGAATACAGGATGAAGCGGTATAGAAGATGAGTGAGATATTCTGTTTATAATATATGTGTGCAGTTTGTTGCTCTTTTGTCAAATGCATCTCTTTAGGGTATCTGAAACAAAACAAAAAAAACATGGTAAAAAAAAAAAATGTAACTTGTTTTTAAAAGGATTTTAAAAGGGACAATTGGAAAAACCAACTTTGCTTCCCTAAAAATGTCAAGTTGCTACCTTCTGGGGTTTTGGAGAGATGATTTTATATATGTGCCCCCAAAATGGCCATTGTTCAGTGTTATACTGTCTCGCTTCAAACAATTAAAATGGAGTTTATGCACACTTTTTTTTTTTTTTTTTTCTAGAGCTTTTGGAACAAAAATTGGTGTGAGCTTCTTGAAGCACATGACCTGTAAAAATTGTTGCTTAACTTGAAGCATTCTGTGCAAAATTACAACAGTTTTGTAACAGTTTTTGGTTTTGTTTATATGCTCCATATTCGACACACCTTTATATAATGGGGGCCATAAAACTAATACTAATAATGTAGACATGCTTTTTGTAATCTCCTCAATAATTATTAACACATATATCAGTCAAATCCAAAGCTTTACATTTGATAAAAGCTTGAAAAGCAAAAAATCTGTAATGTCTGTAATCATGCCAAATTCATGTTGCAATATCTTAAAAATTTTGCATTTTAGAATAATACACTCTCTCAGGTTTATGTCTTATCATGTGAAATCTAAATTTGGCAAGTTTCATCTGAATTAGAATCATTGAAAGCTTTTAATTAAAAATGAAAAGTTGCAGATACTATATGAACGTGTATGAAATTGTATTTAGCATGTGTTTTTTTTTAAATAAAAATATAAAGGTGTATGCATATTTACAAAAAGCGAGGCATGGATCGGTGTTCTATGATCCTATCTGAAACTTCACCTTTTCACCTAGGTGGGATACTTTTAGCACCAATACTATGTTTAGTCCACAAATATCTGTTTAAAAAAAAAAAAAAAAAAAAAGTGTCTGTTTAAACTCTAGGGAGAATAGTCAAACTGCACCGATGGGATATTTACATGGATCACACCACCCCCAAAAAAAGGCAATGGGTAAGATAAAGTTGTAGCCGCCATCCTAAATATATAGCGATTATTCTTAATATTAGGTGATAATACCTTTAACCTGTCAGGTGGTTTAACTGGTTTAACCAGTATTTTCACGAAAATGTGATCATTTCTGGGACTTCTGGGACTGACATTTAATGTTGGCTAAATTGTAAGCTTCTGATGGAGTATAATTCAGTATACAGTATACTAATTCAGATGGTAGGAAGTGGTATAGGTAATATTACCTATACCACTTTTCAGCCATTAAATCATAAAAATAGTACAAATATGATCTCAAATCAAATGGATAAATCCAACATGAATAAAAAAAGTTACATTTTAACCAATTTGCTTTAAAAATGCATGCTTTAAAAAAAAAATTAAATATTTTTTTATTTGCTCAGCTTACCCACTCAACTGTCACTGAGCCATATGCACACAGGATATTCCACTTTTGTCATTTAGCCTTTACACTAATCATTCTATTCTGTCCATTTGAATGTTTCAATCAGATGTCCTCTTTCCTTTGTAGACTGTTTGGTCAGGATGGGCACTGTGCTTCCTGCGAGAAGAGGATTCGGGCATTTGAAATGACAATGCGGGTCCGTGACAAAGTGTACCACCTCGAGTGTTTCAAATGTGCAGCCTGTCAGAAGCACTTTTGTGTCGGTGACCGCTACCTGCTTATCAACACCGACATTGTATGCGAGCAGGACATTTTTGAGTGGACCAAACTCAACAGCAGCTTACGGTGAATTCCTGTATGACTGAAAAGCTGGTGCTGCCAAAATCTACAATTATTACTTTACAGACACAAGTTTCAAATTTATTATTATTTTTTTATATATATTTTCTGTTTACCAGCACATTACCAAGATATAATTTGCTGTGGGAAAACTGAAGACATTTTTATAAATGAATGAGGGCAATTATAGCTGTTTCATAAACACTTTTTTTGTATAGCCATACAACCTGGGACAGGTTACAAATGTTACTTGTACAGTCACATTTGCTACAAAGACTGCATGTGTACATGTTTGTGCATTTTATGCAATCGTTTTTTTTTTGTTGTTTTTTTTAATTTTTTTTAAAATCCATTTTCAATATCATACACCTCCAAACAAGATGCCAGTTGACGTTGTTTGATTGTATTTACATTCTGAGTGCACTGAAACTTTTAATCCAGCTCCAACAGACTTTTAGGTGCCTTTTAGACAGTTATAATGCACACTTCAGGATCCTTGCAAATGCAATCTTGACTTTCCATAGTCACCAGCGTAATCAATTCATATCGGCTGAACAGCCGACTCGTGCTGCTCCGCATTATGCATCTTACTGAGTATTAAATGTTTCTCTTATGTTTTCTTAACTATGTATTTGCTGTAATTCTCATCGCGTTGATGTGAAGCTTTTTATAGCTAAATCTGTTCCATGAATTGTTGTATTAACAGTTATTAATAATTGTTATATGGTTAGATTGTGCAAAACAATTACACAGTGCACAAATCTCTACGGAATATACCAGGATCTCATTTCCCTTTGGTGGAATGTGTTTACTTTGTTTTCAAAAGAGGTATAAGGAAATGGACTGACCTGGTAAATTTACTACAGTGAATATTTAGTATGCTAATTTTTAGATATAAAGTTTTACAATCCTGCAAATGGAAAAAAAATTATTTTTATTAGACTTTTAACTAAAAGTTGTTAAAAAAAAATCATTCAATTGACTACTGTTTGTGTTATTGCTTTTATAAGTGTATTGTGTCATTTAAATAAAAAAGAACATTTGTTGGCATTCAGATATTACTGTGTTGGGACAATGGCTACATGCATAGAATCATATAAAGAATAGTAAGAAAAACGTACTTGCATAAATCAAACTAACTGCTGTAATATGTTTGTGACAAACCTGCATGACGCGATGTGATTATGCATTTTTGCGTCTTACTGTTGTTCTAGGGAAAAGTTCGGTTAATTTCTATAGATCCACAACATCCACCATTCTAAGGTTATGCTTGGAGTTCTCTTTATTGGACAATTTTTCTTCGATTTCTTCTACAACTTTTAAGCAATACTGCCACCAACAGGCCAATTAATCATAAATACAAAAGCCTTTATTTTGTCACATATACATTACAGCACAGTGAAATTCCTTCTTCACATATCCCAGTGTAACTGGGGTCAGAGCAATACTTGTGTGATTTGATGGATTTTTACAAAACTTAAAAGCATTTTAGAAGATTCCAAGGATTCTTGCACAGATTGGGTTTATATATTTAAAAGGTTGATTCTTAAGTGTTCATGTATTTTGATGATTACCACCCAATCAGGTTTCAGCAAGCATGTGGCAAAATTAACAAGCACATTCATTAAAATTGGTCACTACTGGGTACCTTTTGCTAAGCACATTTATGTAAGCATATGTGTACAATATGGTTTAAAGGGAAAATTCTTTTGCCTCTCGACAACATAAAATATTGCTTTTGGTACCATTAAACCACATCCACTCAAATTCATAATAAAAGTGGGTAACCTACTTTTTGCAACCATTGCGACATCACAACATTGATGTCAGACTATTCCAAATCTCAGATTGAGATTTGTAAATAATATTTTTTGTCAATTAATTTGTTAACACATTAATTAATAAAAAAAAAGAGTTGGTTTACTTAAGTAGGTGTAATTCGGATGGATAGAAGGACTAATGCCATCCTAAAATTTGATAAGTGTTTCCATTTATGGAAATACTTAATAATCTCTATATATTATATATATATTTCTTGTGGCATGCTTATAACCATATTGTTTTTGTTAGGATTCTCCTTCTTGTTTGCTGAAACTGGTCACGCAGGCCCAACCACATGTTCTACAGACATGAAACATGCTGCCTCCACTCTAGGATGGATTCAGGGATTCCTTTGGGGGTTTGTCTGGAACAGTTGTGATGAGACCCTGAGGCACATCTTTGACCAAGTGGGAGTGATTAACAGTCCACACTTTGGCACAATTAACAACAACAACAAAAATGGCAATCCTGGCTCTTCAATGGTGTACTCAGCTGTAAGACCTCAGACAGGGAGATCAAATGGTAAGGACCAATTTACAGTAGGTCTATTTGAGGTAAGTCAGATGGTTAGAAGCAATTCATTACAGTTTCACCATCTCGGTCTCTTAAAACAGTGAACAGAGGCAGTTCTCACTGTATGGCCAAAAGCAAGGACACCTTTACCATTTATTTTTATATCCAATAAAATGACAGATGTCTGCAATGCTGTCTTAGTCTCCCAAGATGGAGTGCAGAAGATATGCATATTTCAGGGGACTGCAAAAATGCTATGTCAATTTTTGTCCCAGTCCAGCCTTTCAAATAAGGATGCCCTGGTTGAAGAAAAAGTTAAATGCACAAATTATCCATATTCAATGGATAGGTTTGGTCTTTTCCTAAGCTCTAAGGCCATGGTTTGGTCTTTGTATAAATTTCTACATTTTTAACCCTAACTAAAAGTCTGATGATGCTGATCTTTACTAGGTTTCAGCTTTCGGTACGATTCCCATCGCATAGACAGTTATTTCAAACAGATTTATAATAGTTTAACATTAGCTTTGTTCTCCCATTGTAATGGTTTTACCTGCAATGCCAAATGCCAAGGACACTTTTTTGTGGTTATTGTAAAATTGGGTATAACGATGATACAGGAACGTTTAGGCAGGTGAGGAGTGAGTAACTAAAGTCTTATAGACAGAAGGTGTTGTGTAAGAGGCTTATGGCTGAAGGGCTAAACAGGTGAGGCTGGGAAAACTGGTGAGACTGGGAAGGCTGTATCATTTCTTATCCTCGATTTACACTGGGAGTAGAAGCGGTGTATTCTGGCTGCGTAAGGAGTGAACTGCTTCCACTTCCACCACAGTACCTACTGTAAATGAAACGTTCCAGAAGTGTCTCTCTTCACAGATCCGCTTATTTTACTGCATTTGTTATTTATTGTAAATTTATTGTAAATTAAAACTCATGCACTTCTGGTCAGATGCTAACCGAATTGCATTTGCTCAAGTACTTTGCACAGTGACAGTGACGTTGAAATCAAATCTAAAGTCATGCGCATGGTCAGTATTTTTCTGGAAGCCGTTTTTAGTTAGTTCAATCAACCGATCAAGAAGCAATTTTTCTTGTTGTTAAACACAACCATATAAACAAGGGTGCATATTCCAGGCCAGTTGTCAAGTCAAGCAGAGGATGGAACAAAACCACATCGCACCCACAATGTCAGAGATCTGCTCCCAGGGTAAATCAGGGGTTATTGATCTGATGTCGGGGCTGAATCAGCTCACAGATTATCTGGTGCTGAGGTTGAATATGGTATGACAGATAGCAGGCTGAAAACAGGTCCCAAAACAGAAAGGGTCAGATTCACAGGCAGGCAGACAGATTTGTATACTTACTGACAAGCAGCAGGCTGAGAACAGGTCAAACAGGCGGAGTCAGAATCACAGGCAAATTCAGAAAACAGGATGATGGCAGAGGAGCTGCAACACGATGTGAGGAGACAATCTAGTAAAGAGTAGCCTGTGACTGAGAGATTTCCAGATTGAAGAGGCAGGTAAAGGTGCTTTGAAGGCACTCTTTTTTTTTTGGTGGCAGGTGAACTGAACAGATCAGTTTGCAACTAAATAAGACCTTGATCATTCTATATCTAATATTAGTAATACTTTGGTAAGACATTCTGCACACTGAGAGAGAGAGAGAGAGAGAGATCCCTGTTCCTAGTGTGTGGGGCTTTATATTTAATCTATCTGTCTGTCTCTGTTAGTCCAGTTGCATCTCACAGCACCTTGGCTGAATTGATTTTAAAATACAAAATTCAAAAATACAAAACATACTTCATCCCAAAGCACGATAAAAAGTACTGCTGCCTGTAATAGCAGTGAAAATAATGGCAGTTGAATTCTTATATTGCTTGTGAAATGTAACAGTCTTATTCATTCATTAGCATTCGATAGCTAATCTAATTTGTGCTAGATGGATCAGATGTGATGTTGAGGTCCAACTTCCTGCTTACTTGGAAGATTTCTAATAGAATGTAAGAGCAACCCCATGCTAATAATACAATACAATACACTCTCTCACTCATCATCTATACTGCTTAATCCTGTATTCAGGGTCACAGGAGACTTAGGGCACATGGCAGAGTACACCCTGGACAGGGTGCCAATCCATTGCAGGGCACACAGACATACACTCATTACGGGCTATTTGGGAATGTCAATTAGCCTAACCTAATTGGAGGAAACCCACCAAGCACGGGGAGAACAAGGAAACTCCATGCACACAGAAACGGGAATCGAGCCTGGCCGGGGACCACTAACCACTACACCACCGTGCCAACACCAATACAATACAATACAATACAATACAATACCTTTTTTATGTGACATTCTTTGCGTAGTAGTATAATCACTAAACAAAGGAACTGATAGTAATGGGTTTTTGCAAGGTGCTAATATTTTGAGAGCTCAAGAAAGAAGTTCAAGTTACCCATCTCTTTAATCAAATCAAGAAATTGTAAATCACGTGATAACCAGATATAGCCGGTCTAATGTGTGCGATGAACATGGTATTGCCAGGGCCAGTGACCAATTGGTACACTGTACACAATGCTGCTTCCAGTAACATTTTTTTATGGATGGACTGGGGAAAGGTGGATAGATGGATTTTTCTACAGGAAAGAAGAAAAAAGAAAAGAAAGAAACGCAACTTGTTCAGACTGCCAGCTCAAATCCGATTTTTGGATATATAAATATATATTTATCAATTTTTTTTTATTAATTCTTTTTAGTTAAGTTGCCATGCTTTAGGAAGTCATGGAGGTTTTTTTCCACACAGTGCTATTACCACTAAGTATGTAAACGCCGTGCCATTACATTTTTGTTGTCTTTTTAGGGACAGCTGACTTAAATTTAGTATGGAAGTTCCTCGACAGAGGACAAAGTGAAATGTCTGATAGCACTTTGGGGGAAAGGCACTAGTACAGGCAAAGCTACAGAGAATGTACAGAAACAGGGTTATACAGTAGGAAATAATGTGCTGCATGCCAGGCTCCATCTTTACAACAGCAACAAAAGTAGATAGTGTCAGATTTGGGCTGCCAGTCTGAAGAGAGCAAAATCCGATCTGAACATTTAAAATAACAGTGTGGACAGTCAGTCTTATAGATTAGATGTAAATCAAATCAGATTTGCCTGCAGTCTGAACAAGGCCCTAAGAAAAAAAAGGTGAATAAACAATAAATCCAGGAGTGGATATTGCTAAATATGGACTGCAATTTAGTGGAGAAAATTATGAACCTGGGAATGGATCACGATGTCCACATCATAATTTTAGTTTTTTCTCTTGTTTTTGAGGGATTGAGTCATGACATGCTTCTTTAATACGATAATCATATAACAAAACTCAGTGAAGCTAATGTTTGTTGTACTGCAATGTTGTTCTAATTTGTGACTGACCCTCTACCGAACGCTGGTCACCCACCTTCTTATACTTGCTTTACACTCTGAATCAGTGGTTCCCACCCCAGGTCCTGGAGGTTCCTCTTTCCTGTACATTTCCTCCTCTACCACAATCACTTCTATAAAGTAAAAGCTGTTAATTAGCTAATTAGTTAAATAAGATGTGCTTGGAGTTGAGAAAACACTAAAAAGTAGGGGTTCCTCTAAGATTTGAGTTTGGAACCTCTGCTCTAAATGATCTTTCCAGTGATGCATGTGTAAAGTTGATCAAATTTGCAGATTTTGTATTTGGCCTTATCACCAATGGTGATGAATCAAAGAACCAAGGTTAAATAACTACAGCCTTGACCTCAAAGCTCTCAAAAGCATCGAGATGCACATTTCCCCTTCATCCTTAATAATTCATAAATACTTATATCATCCATCAACAAAGAAAACCTGAGTAAACATATATTTTTTTATGGCAGTTTCAGTTTCCCCATCCATCCGGCATAGTTCCATCTACCCCAAGCTACATATGCTGTTGCAATTCTATACTGCTGTTATAAAAAGTACCCTTATATCTGCCATCACCATATACTTTTGTGTAGCATTCTATAGAGAACATAGAAAGCTGCGGTCAAGACTGCTAAGAAAACCATCATTTGCAGTCTGTCTTTATTTAAATCATCAGTGAAGCCGCCCACCTTGTTAATTACCTATACTAAAAACTCTGCTTACAAAAGCTGATATTAAGAATAATCCAGAAAAGAAAGAAAATAAAATGGGCAAGAGAAGTGAGTGAAACACCAAGAACAATATGTGAGAGTTATTTGGATGAAAAATAAAGATATGTATGCCTGTTTCATTGACTATGGTACAATGAAAAGCTGATGAAACTATATAACTATTTGAAAGCTCTATAGTGTGCTACTGGTTGTCTGGAATTTTCTTCAGTATCTATCTATCTATCTATCTATCTATCTATCTATCTATCTATCTATCTATCTATCTATCTATCTATCTATCTATCTATCTATCTGTCTATCCATCTATCTATCTATCCGTCTATCTATCTATCTATCTATCTATCTATCTATCTATCTATCTATCTATCTATCTATCTATCTATCTATCTATCTATCTATCTATCTATCTATCTATCTATCTATCTATAAATAATACCTTGTTCAACTGGAAATAAACAGTAATGACATTTTGTTTATCTGGAATGTATAGTGGGAACAATAAACACACTATATGAGAATGAAATGGGATTGCCACCAAAACAGCCCATACCTTTTGAAGCATGGACAGTTCATGATTTCCATAGTTTTGAACTGCACAGCTGATGTTATTTTGCCCTCCTGTGCGCCAATTAAAACTGAAAAGAAAGTTTGTTTTCTTGTAATTTTTAGGCTATTAGTTTTGGACAGTTAAATAATTTAGCACAATATGTATATACTGATATTCTGCACAAATGTGGGTTGCAGCTTTTCGTTTTATTGTGTTTGCTATTCTTAGGGCACACAGCATGAAGCAGACTCAAGGTCAGTGAGATGTGGGTCACACACACACACACACACTTGCTCTCTAGCACCATCGTTGGAATGATTAGGCTAATCTCACTTAGTAGCAGGAGCGAGTGCTACCTGTTTTCTTGGGTTATGGGTTATCTATACAATTTGTTTTATGGAAGAAAATAAAAAAATCATATATATTTACACACATGGACAAAATTGTTGGTACCCTTCGGTCAATGAAAGAAAAACTCACAATGGTCACAGAAATCACTTTAATCTGACAAAAGTAATAATAAATAAGAATTCTATGAATGTTAACCAATGAAAGTCAGACATTGGTTTTCAACCATACTTCAACGGAATTATTAAAAAAAAAAAAGAACTCATTGATGTTCATGGAACAGGCCTGGACAAAAATGATGGTACCCATAACTTAATAGTTTTTTGCACAAACTTTTGAGGCAATCACTGCAAATCAAACGATTCCTGTAACTGTCAATGAGACACCTCTCTGCAGGTATTTTGACCCACTCCTCATGAGCAAGCTGCTCCAGTTGTTTCCAGTTTGAAGGGTGCCTTTTCCAGACAGCATGTTTCAGCTCCTTCCAAAGATGCTCAATAGGATTGAGGTCAGGGCATCACTTTATGAGCTTCCTTTCTGACCCTTATGTGCCGATCACTCTGGACTTCTGAAAGAAGTCAAAGACTTCTTTTCACATCCCCCTCATCTCATTAAAATACTACCTCAAGTTTTTCACAGACTTAAGTTGTAATATATTATATTATACTTCAGATTGTATATATATTTTTTTTTTCTTTTTTTTTGATAACTTTGCTGGAATCTTGTTTTATAGGTTCCATTTGTAAAAATATTTAAGGTCACGGAGCGGTCGTATAAGCATTTCACTGCATATCGTACTGTGTATGTGACAAATAAAATTTAAATTTGGAATAGGGTAATTCAGGGCTCATTAAACCATGAGACCCTTTGCCATTGCTTCAAAGTCTGATGTTTATGCTCTCTAGCATATCAGAGGCTTTTTGCTTGATGAGTCTCACTAACAATTGGTTTTCTTATGTCAACACAGCTGTTTAGTCCCAATCCTAGGAGTTCTCATCACGTTTTGTGTGTGAAAATGCTTTTACACCCATTAATAAATAATTTCTTTAATCTCTAATCTCTCTAATGATATCTAATCACTGATATTTTTTCCCAACTATATTGACAGTTCATCACTATCCTGGCAGATTTTATTAATATAATGGACGGTTCTTAACCCAGTTAAGGTTTGTTTTTGCCTTTGATGCAGGTAAAAATGTTTCCTCTGTTTTCCCCTTTATGCGCGTATATGGCAGCATGTGAGTTAGTGGTTATCACTGTCATTTTGCACCTCTAGGATCCGGGAAATATAGATGGTAGATTTTTTTATTTGTTCTGAGCAATGAATAAAATGACAGTCATTTTGTTTATTATAACAGTGATTCCAGTGGCATGGTGACTTAGTGGTTAGCCCTGTTGCCTTGCACCTCCAGGGTCTGGGTTCGATTCCTGTCCCATGTCTCTGTGCATGGTGTTTGCCTGTTTCCCCGTGCTTGGTCGGATTCCTCCCACTGTCCAAATACAGGCTAATTGGTGTTCCCAAATTGCCCCTGGTTGTAAAATTGGCAATAAATACAATGTTCACCATTGGCCTCCACATCCATAGTTAGACTGCAGACGTTCCTAGACAGATGGATGGATGGAACGTGTGTGTGTGTGTGTGTGTGCGTGCGCGTGCATGTGAGCGCGCGCGTGGGGGTGGGGGGTGGTTCGGGCTGTGAAATAAACATGTATGTGTAATGAGTCAAAGTGTATAAAATTGTGCAATCCCATTCAATTGCACCGTAAACAACTTGGAAATACGTTCAATTAATTGACACAAACTATCCGTCATACGAACTGCCTTTACTACCGTTAAGAAGTTTTACAAAATTCGATTAACCGAAATCTAGTTTTTATATTGTACAACTTTAATAAGCGTTAAAACGTAAACATAACAGCTTGATCCATAATTACTAGTCAATCATTTACGTATCAATCAGGCAAATGCACCGGGCACCTTTTTCCTGTTTCTGTGCTCTGTGATTGGGTCCTGAGGCGGAGCCCGTGCAGGGCTGTTCTGGAGACCCCGCGCTGCTTGTACCTCTATCATCTCGGGTGAGTTTGTTACAATATAGCAATTTCTCTATAAATCTGAATAACTGCTGTGAAGCTGCAGCGTTTGCAGTCTGCACGTGAGTCACAAACTTCACCTGTACCATGTTCATAGAGCCGAGTTCCTGCATGAGTCGGCGAATAGATTATTTTACAACGAATTCCCAAGCATACCCTCTGGTCCAAGACTATTCCAACATAAACTCATATTTAGCAAGGATAAATATACTAGGCTACGCAGTTGCTTATAATGGTAGATAAACACATGATATACATTGCTCACGGTCCGTGTTTTCGTCAAATGCTGATGTAGAACATATACCGTAGAACGAAATGCAGTTAGTGTAAGGTTTATTTGTACTGCGCCTAAAGCAGTTAACGCAAATTTAGTGCTAGTCAGCTAGCTCGCTTCAGCTAAGTGAAATTACAGAAAACGATCTGTGTGTCTTGTTAGCAAGGATGAAAATAAACGATCGAAGCGATTAGACAAGATCCTTTAAATGGCTACGAACGGAAGGAATTAGATTTTGCACCAGGAGGTATTTTGGAACAAGTTGGAGTAGTACAAAGCTAAGTACAACCGCCGTATCCTAGAGGTCCAGAGTCTCCATTCAACTCCTGCTTTGCCCTTTCCTCAGTGCGGGATGCTCTTTTATGCGGGAAAGCGATCACATCTGTGCTGTGCGGTGGACAGAACCGGTCCGATAGGCTGCTGTCTGCAGCTTATTCCTGAACTAACGCGCTCGGGTCCCCGCCTACCTCATCTTCTTATTGTACTTTTGATCGATTGCGTTTAAAGATCTCTGAAGTGATGTGGGGTCGAAACAGGTTGCTGCAGTTCACCCCAAACTCACTCACTCAGTCTGTTAGACCGAGCTCGTTTATTTACGCTGTGTGTTTGTGTGTGTGTGTGTGTGTGCGCGCGCGCGGCTGATTTCTTCCGTATAAATGTGTGATGTTTCCATTTGTTTTGAGGGATTGTGAGACACCCCAACCCTGCGTGTAAACTTCACACAACTCTTGCCCTCAGAATACATGGTCTCTTCTTCTTCTTCGATGATGACTTATTATTATTATTATTATTATTATTATTATTATTATTGTTGTTGTTTTTATAATACAAATTGTTCCTAAAAGAAAACCATTCTTGTCCTGATGAAATGTTTACTTTTATGTAGGTAGGATTAGTAAGGGTAGATTTGTAATTTCGTTAAACCAGGATCATTTCAAGACCTATATGTTATTTCGAAATATATATTTTTGAGGGAAAAACATGTAAATACAGTGCATAAGCAGATAATTTGTTATATACGTGTGTGTGTGTGTGTGTGTGTGTGTGTGTGAGAGAGAGAGAGAGAGTCTATATAACTTTTTATTCATCTTGAAAAGGTGACTGAGCTCTTTATAAACATTTTTGAATATTTATTCATTTTTCAGTTGTCATGGATGATGAAGATGGCAGGTGCTTGCTAGATGTAATTTGGTAAGTGTGCTTTCATAACAAAACAAGATAAGTTTAAGAATGTATCAATGTCTGCAACATTATTGTGAAGTCTACCTATCTGTCTGTTTGCATGTCTATCTGTATATCTGTTGGCCTTCTATCTAACTATCTAGCTATTTACAGTTGTGGTCATGCACTCGTCATGAGCATGAATGTCATTGCAGTATTTTTCTTGCAATATTTTTTTTTTTTTAACTGGCCTTTTACTTTGGCAGAATGATTGCACAACATGCATCTTTAACAGATAAAAAGCCCTAATAATTTGGTGCACAAGCTTTAGTTTTAACTGGTTGCATGTTCAAAATTATACATACAGGGTCAGAAAATGGAGAATATAGCACATGTAATACTTGGTTAAATATCCATTGGTAAGTTTTTTCCTAAGAAGAAGAGACTATCAGTAGGCAAACTTTTAGTTTGATATTTGACCACCCTATTTAGCAGAGTATAGTTTTCAGTTGAATTAGATGTTTTCCTGGTGTGGACCGGGCTGTTAGTTCAGAAATGGTTGATCGATTTGAGGCTCCAAAAACTGAATTAGCCTGCTTTATCCTTTTCATCACCAACTTTGATACATTTTTGTAATCATTGCCCTGATGCGACACATATTTTTGTTTGAGTTTTGTTTTTCAACCATCTAGCTGATGATTTGAGGTTAGGCTGAATAATTGATCTGAAAAGGTAGTAAAACTGTATAATTATTCCATCAAGTTTGTGCAGTCAGTTAAACTGACAACTCGAAAGCATCATGATCCATCTTGCTTTG
This sequence comes from Clarias magur, assembly GCA_013621035.1. Classification (NCBI taxonomy): domain Eukaryota; kingdom Metazoa; phylum Chordata; class Actinopteri; order Siluriformes; family Clariidae; genus Clarias; species Clarias magur. Next base: position 1,496,093 of record QNUK01000018.1, read on the forward strand.
ACTATAGCTAGTGACTGGTGTTCTAGCCGCTTCCTAGTTTATGGCAGCCTGGGTCTGAGTGGTCCTTGAATTGTTTTTGCTCTTAACCCTTTTTTGAGGGTTATGAAATGGAAGTGGAAATGGGACCATGAGACATTCTTGACTAGTGTAAATTTTTCTTAGATCTCCAGAGAGGTTCTTAGACTTTCCCATTATACTGTATACTGGTCAGTCCAGTGATTGCTGTCAATCTAACCCTTTTTGTCATGGTGAAGGTACCATCACTAACAGGAAACTGAGTGTGAGCCTTTTGCTTGGCATCTAAAAGATACTTTGGGACTTTTAACACAACTGAATTAATAATTGAAATGGACAAATGTATTATATAATTATATAATGTATATGATATAATCAGAAACCCAAAATAAATTACAACTTCTCATCACATTCATGTTCTTGATGAGTGTAAATAGTGTAAGTAAACTGCAGCTCTCTCTCTCTCTCAATCTCTCTCTCTCTCTCTCTCTCTCTCTCTCTCTCTCTCTCTCACACACACACACACACACACACACACACACACACACACACACACACACACACACACACACACACACACTTAATCACTTTTTCATACCCTCACCCGACCTGACAAGATAAGTCGGTTTAAGTGCAGTGTAAACACGAACTACAGATACGCTTTAGAGGGAAAAGTGAGCCCTTCATAATAAATCTGCCTGCATGTGTGGTGTGTGTGTGTGTAAAATAACAGAGAGAGTGACAGAATGTTTCTGTAGGTTTACTAATGGTAAGGACAGCTCTGATTTTTCTTTTAAGCATGGACCTGAACAACCCACAATGTTTTCTCAAAAGATCACTTGAACATGGTTGGTATGGGTGTGTGTCCCGCAGACTGGGGGTCAACGCGTGCATTATCTCTAGCATATATGTAGCTTTTTCAGTGATCTAATCTGATTTAGAAATTAATTTGACTTGTCCTTGTTTTGCAGTGACCCACAAGCTCTCAATGACTTTCTTCATGGATCAGAAACGCAGGTGAGTGTTAATTTATAACAGTAAGTAGTTATCTGGGTCGGATTCCAAAACCAGGCAATCAAGGACACTTTAATGGTTGCACCGTTTTGTCAGTTTAAATCAAACTTCCAGGCTTGCAATGGTTGGTGCTTTGGGAAAGTTATTCAAGCCTGGAATGACCAAACTGTAGGAACTGAACCAACCATGCCTTGTACTTACGTTTACACGTTCCAAATCCGTCGTTAAACCAGCCTGTGAACAGCAGACTGAACGAAATTGGGGTTTTGCAGAAATACAATTGAATAGGTTATTAAAAAAACAAACAAACAAACAAAAAATTGTTCTGCTATTCAAAATGTTCTAAATTTGTGGTTTATACTTATTTATTTAGAATGTGAACTTGTGTATAGTCAGTGATTTCTGCATGCACTAGTTTGTTTACTTTTACACATTGCTGTTTCTGATTAATTGGTTGTCAACATCATATTCAGTCGTCTGATCCAGTTTTTTTTTCTTTTGGGTTCATTAAATGAATTGAAACCAAAATTCTCAGTAACGCTCTGATTAAGCAAATAGATTAATAGATGTGAAAACATCCTAAAACATAGCTTACAAAAGGTGACTTTCAAATGTCTCACAAGCTCTCAAGAAAGTGTGTAGAACACATTAGCTTAAATTTTCCCTTCCACTCCAGCTCCTTCGTTTCTTTATCTTCTTAAAATAAGAGTGCACGGGATTTCACCCTTATTTTTCTCTTTTGTTAATTCACAATATTGACATACTAATCTAATGTTTCCTATCATTTGCATCCTGCTTTCCTTTCCTTTTAACTGTCTTGTTGCTAACTTATGGCTGAACGTATTGTGCTTTGGTGGGTCTGGACACTATTCTCACTATGCTTCTCTGCTTTTCTACTTTGGCATCATTGTCCTTCTGCATTTTCTACCTGTCCCTTCGTGCCCTTGTCTGTGGTGTGGTGGTTTGTCCTATTCTGGGTATGCGTGTCTGTAGCTGGATACTGACGACCTTTTGGATGGCTCAAGTGACCCGTCCAGCTCATTCTTCTCCAGCACTGGGGTAAGTATATTTCCCTCTTTTTTCCCACCTTCTCTGTGTATGTTCCTTTACGTAGCATGCCTTCTCCAGCCCTGCTCATCAGATCAGTTTCGAACATGCAAGCAACCATCAATGGTGAACCAATATGGCTAACTAGGCTACTGGAGGCATACCATCTCGTAGCCATCCATACCTTTTATTTACTTTTCCCTTAATAATGTGATCTAGTGTATGCATGTAAAAAATTGCCATTTTTGTCTCTTCTAGGAACATGTTCCTGAAGTCCAACCACCGGCTCAGTTGTCGACAAATGAGCCATCTGGGCTTCCCCGGGTCAGTGTTGATTTGGACTTCTTAGAAGATGATGACATCCTTGGTGCCTCACCAGAAGAAGGAGATAGTGAAAGCAATGGTGTTGGGTCAAATCATGAACCTTGTGATATTCTGCAGCAGAGTCTGGCAGAAGCCAATATCACAGAGCAGAGCCTTCAAGAAGCAGAGGCTGAACTTGACCTCAGCTCATTTGGGCTCACTAGTCTAACACAGGTGGTCCAACCACTGCCTGAGGCTAGTATGCCTGGGGTGGGCATTGCAGGAACTACACAAATCTTTCCTGGCCAGGGCACCACAACCACACCTTCCAGTACAACCACCGACATGCTTGGCTCTGTTCTGGCACACCAAGGGATGCAGCTTCAACCCCAGGTCATGAACAAAGCCATTAACGTCCAGCCATTCATGCAGCAAGTTGGACTTGGAAACGTGACGCTTCAACCCATTTCCAGTCTTCAGACCCTACAAAATGGAAGCCAGTCAGGACATCTGGGCATTGGACAGATTCAAGTTGTGGGCCAATCCGCTGTAATGACTATCAATCCATCCGGGCAGCACATCCTAACCAAAACCATGGGCAGCTATCCTCTGCAGCAACCTGCACTTGATGCCACGAGTACTGGAGCTCAGGCTGGTCTTGGAGGATCTGTGCTTAGCTCTGGAGGTGGACTGTTGATTCAGGGAGGCAAGGCCACTCTAGCATCTCCAGCATTGAATGGCCCAGCTATTTGCGTCAGCAGCACTAACACCATCAGCAGTGGTACAACAATGGCTGCACCTAGTGGTATAGTGGGATTTGCTCGTGGGCCTTTAAATACAGCGTCTCAGCCTCAGACTCAAAACCAAGTCATGCAGAATGTCATTATCCAGCGGACACCAACTCCAATACAGCCCAAACCTCCTCAAGGGAGTGCCATCCAGCCCAAATCCTTCAAACAGCAGCAGCAACTACAAGCCACACATACATTGCAAAATGATGCCAGTAAAGCTCTTGGGGTGCAGCAAGTTCCAGTATCTGCAGCTCAGAACGTAGCCTTCCTCACTGGCAAGCCAAGTTCAAATGTAGTACTGAGTACGCAGACCACCACACAGGCGACGCAATTTTCACAAGCCCTGTTTAAGCAACATAGCAATCCTACATCAGGCAAACCTCTTAGTGTTCACCTGCTCAATCAGCAAGGCAGCATTGTCATTCCTTCCCAGGCTGTTTTACAAGGGCAGAATCATCAGTTTCTCCTGCCTCAGCTTCAGACTGGAGGTCAAATCTTGGCCCAGCAAACCGGAGGACACATTATAACCAGTTCCGGGCCGGGTGGACAAATTATTGCTGCCAATCAAATCTTGGCAACCAATCAAAATATCAATCTAGGACAGGTATTAACCCCACAAAGTCATCCTGGTGCTGCCCATATTCTTTCTGGACCAATCCAGCTTCAACCTGGTCAGATGGGACACCCCACCCTGTTCCAGATGCCCGTTTCCCTAGCCCAGACGCAGAATCAGGCTCATTCAGTTACAGGACATGTTCAAACTGTTATACAAGGCATGCCTATACAGAGTTCCTTGTCGATAGAGGGGCTCAGCCCAGCTGTCAGTTTGCAGCCAACTCTTCAGCAGCAGGTTGGCGGCGTTGCCGGCAACAGCAGCAGTGGAGTAGCAGCCATTTCCCAGTGCCAACCGAGTGAGAGCATAACTGAACTGGCTACCTCCACTGAGCAACCAGCCCAAACCCAGCCCCAACCCTCTATCCTTACTGTCCAGGCAGGTCCTTCAGTTTCAGCCACTATGCTGATTCCCTCCTCTACATCTCCATCTTCTACAGTAACTACGTCTACAACTTCACTGAGCACAATGGGCTTGGTCTCCCAGGTCCAGCACAGTCCAGGAAAGGTGTTGTTCACTCCTCCAAGCTCCAGCATTATCCTTAGCCAGGAGCCCGTGCAGATGTTCCTGCAGCAGGTTGGTGTGCTGTTGGTTTATTGTTCTTTATGCTGTGTTTAAAATATGTGCATAATCTAACAAATTATCTTTAGCAGTAATATCCATAATGGACTTGATACCAGGGCCATGTCCACTAGTCAGACTTAATGCACAATGTAGCAGCCGTGCAGACATGCAAATCTACTTTCTAAAATTTATGTATGTCTGGTATGTCAAAGGTTTTTTTTTTTTTTTTTTTTCAATGTAGAAACCCCGCTAAACTTTTCCCTAGTTTGGATAAATGTTTTACCTTTCCGTTCCTGACCTGATAAATGTGCTCATGTCAGGATCATCAGCACCAAGCAGGGAAAGACCCACCTGCCTCTGTGGGTGTGCCTGCGTCTGTTATCGTCAGCGGTGGCAGCTCTGGTTCCGCCCCTACAGCCCATGATGGCCCATTAACTGAAACTCGCCCAGGGGAGAATGCGAGCCCTTCCCTTGGCTCTGCTGACATGGCAGCATTGGTTAACAAGGTAGATGAGCTTGTGCTCCGCACTAAGCCCCACCCACTTGTTGCTGGCACTGCTGCACATAGAGCTGAACAGTTACGGACCTTTTTAATGGCCTTGGTTCAGGAAGTAAATTTTCTATTCATGTTCTTTGCAGACGTCATAAAATAGAGTTTGTCCACCTAGCTATTATGGAAATCTCATGACATTTTACGTCCAGTGTAACATCATAACTGGAGAACATTCAATAATGCTAGACTGTTGCAAAATTAGATAGCGCAAAGTTACATTAACTTGCAAAACAGATACCCAGTCTCCTCCTGTGTGCTGAATCATGGAATGCCGTTTAATCTAAATTGAACAAAATAAATATGCCTATGATATGCATACAAAAATGATTAGGCACAGCAATAAATTTATAAATCATAGGTCATATTTTTTAAAAAGTTGCTTATTCTTTCTTTAATAGCTGTTTAAATATTTATATTTGTTTGAAAGTTATTAGAGGTCTATAAATTAGTAATCAAGGTAACTTGCAGGAATTGGAAGCATGTCAAGTTCGAACTGTTATTTAGAAATGTCTTTTTTCAAAATCCTACATTTTTATTACTATTATTTTCTTTATGTCCTTTTCATTTCACAGTAACATTTATTTTATAACGATGTTTCTGTTCTAAATCTCATTTATATCAAAAAGACAATTCTGTAATCAGTCAGTCAAAACCAGTGGGTCAAAGAAGATTGTGAAGAATTGCGCATTGGTTGCTCAAATGTTCAAATAATAAATATATAGCCTGCATTACTTTTAAAGGCTGCTTGACTGCATGTCTGAGAAGAATATTTCTTCAATAACACACAGAGGTGTGTTAACTCTACTAACTTTCAGGCCCTTCTCCAAACTAATTTTAGGGAAAAGGATGATAAAGAAGTAAATAACTTTATACACTTTGTTCAGGAACATTACACTCATAAATCAGGCTGCCGCTCCTAATTACATGAGAGATGCTTCTTATTATGACTAATAATGTGATGTGGTCGCCAATAATCAAATCTTGTATAAATTTTTAAAATAAACGTGGGTGCAGCAGGCAGATCTTGAATGTGGGTCAAAATCACCTCAGCTGTTATAGTCTGGCTGTTTGATCAGATAAAGAAAGCATTGCAATTCAGAGCTCACTAGGTTGCGTTCACATTACAAGCCACCGTGTTCAAGTCAAATATTTTGGTAATTTCGGAGTTGCATGTCTGGAAAGTTCACATTCATAATTATTTTTAATCAGATCCACATTAATAATGTACAAATCAATAATGCACAAACCAATACGACTTTGCCCATGTCATCTCGTTCAGTCATTCGCTTAAACACTGTTTATTTTTGCAAGTTCCTTCAAATTCTGTTTGGACAGATTTATTGCCCCAAATATCTATTAAATCACCGATTTCACTCTCTCTCCACTGACTACATTCTCCGCTCTCCACCATTGTTGAAATGAGACCCCGGCAATGCCGGTGCAGACTGATGATGTCATGCACTAGGATAAAAATTCGCATGAATTCCGGATCACATGCTAAAATGACTCAGATCCGACTTGACAAATATCAGATTTGTGTGTTTAGACAGCTCCAAGAATCAGATGTGTGTCAAATTAGGGTTTAAGGTCTACTGTGTGGTTCTTTGGTTAAAAGCTATTGTGACATTTGGCACTGTGACTGTCCTCTTCAGGCAGAAAATATTGATGTCAAATGCCCCATTTGAGCTGACTGACTGATTACCGAAGAAATAAATGATTGTGCCTGTGTGTCATTTTGAGATAAGTCTCATTGTGAAATGAAAAGCAATATTTGAGGGTAAAAAAAATAAATGAGGGTGGGGAAAAAGCCATTTTTAAATAAAACCTGTTATTGCTTTTTAATCATTGATTGATCATAGATGGTCATAGGCATATTTATTTTTATATACTTACTTTGGTTTTGACCCCTGTGCATTTGCCATGGTTACGGCATCAGTGTTCTCACTAATGGACCTTGCTTTTGATTAAATTATATATCATTTAAAAAGTAATCACATAGACACTGTAGAGGCCAATGAATTCTACAGGAACATCATTTAGTCATTATCAGTTGAGTAGTCATAGTCAACCAGTTTACATCTTATTGCTAATAAACAAATAGCTTTACAAAAATATTAGTCACATTTACTTCCAAAACATTACTGTTCAGCTCTATCGGAACACCTTGTAATCCGGTGAAACTGCTCCCTCTCCATGCACATACACACTTTTTTGCTGGACCTCACATTCTGCCATGCCTTTCCTCTTAGCACTGTGTGCTCCTTTCAGTTGCTATGCGAATCTGATTCTGGTCTGCATTATAATTTTGTTAATTTGTTGCTTGTCCTTCCTTCCCTGCTAATTTCCATGGTCCACTATTCATTAGATTCCGTGCTACGTGAGGTAACGACAGCATGATGTGTTTGTGTTTTTCTTCAGTAATGTGGTGTTCTATCAGTAATGTTGTACTTGTCCAAACATCATCTGTCTATTATTTTAAGGCTGTAGGGATAAAGTGTTGTAAAATGGGGTGAAATAATGTAATGTAAACTGGAATTAATTGGCATTTTTGCGATGCATATAATTTGGGGGCAATAAGGGTGGAACAGTGGTGCGTTGTTGTCTCCAGAGAACCCAGTTTCAGTTACTGTGTTCATGGAGTTTTATGTGATTTTACCTCAGTGTGGAATTAAAAACATGGCTGTGAGAAAGTCAGTTTAACATAACCGACATGTGTCCAGTGACACTGCAGCATCACTCTGACCAAGATAAATGTCTTTAGAGGAGACCTGCACACACACAATATTTTTAGAATTGATTATTCTTGTTAATTATAAGATAAATCATTTATTGGCCACTTACATGTGGCTTGGAAAAGGGACGGACTGAAACTTTTTTCTTTCATCTACTAAAAATATAAAATGTGTACACACAGATTTTTACTTTTATATTTTTAGGAGAGAAGTGTGTGTATATGTTTGGTTATTACTCTAAAATTAATGTAATAATAAAACGCACGGTGGTAGTGTTGAGGGTGTTGATTCCTGCCTCGGGTCTGTCTGCATGGAGTTTCCATGTTCTCCCTGTGCTTGGTGGGTTTCCTCTGGGTACTCCAGTTTCCTTCCAGTTGTAATATGTGTATTTGAGCACTGCAATGGATTGGCACCGTGTCCCGGGTGTCCACCGCCTTGTGCCCCAAGTCTCCTTAGGCTCCAGGCCCCCCACCGCGAACCTGTATGCAGGACAAGCGGTTTAGAAGATGAGTGAATGTAATAATATAAACAATGTTTACAAAACACATTGCCTTTTGCTGGGACGCCTTTAGCTTTCATGATCGCTTGGATTTGGTCCGCAAATGGTATGCAACACCAAAATATTTCTTCGCATTCAGAGTTTTGTCTGAGACCTTGTATTATTGCCTATTATTAAGACTTTATAATCTGGTCATTCATTACTCATTGAGGTCGTCAGCTGTCTTCTTTTTGTTTTTTACTGCTGCATAACATTGCTGAGTCTAAACCTGATCACGTGAAACAACCCCAGATCAAAACACTGCCTGCAGAGGCTTCTACAGCGGGCACTATGCATGATGGATGCATTGCTTCATGCGCTGGGATTGTCAGACTTTTTCCATTGCTCCATAGTTCAATCTTTATGCTCCACTTCCCCTAGCTAGCAAATAGTTTTCTTATGGTCACATGGCTGTTTAATCCCAATCCTGAGAGTTATTGTCACTTTGTGCATGTGGAAATGCTCTTACTTTGACTAACAAAGCTGTGATTTCTACGATGCAACTTCCCCACGTCTTTTGACGTCTAATCAGGGGTGTCCAAGAACTTGACAGTTCAGCACTGTCCTTCCAGGGTTTAATTAATATGTTGGACAGCTCTTAACAGTTGCAATTCATTCCAGTAATTTCTGTTTTGTTTTCTTTGCTTGATGCAGGCCAATAATTGGACCTTTTTGAAGCACATCTTTTCCATATCCATGGGCTGTGTCTTCTGATATTTTTGAGAAATGAGAAAATGCCCACTGAATTAGTTAGGGGTTAAAAGGATTGTTGCCAGCTGAAGCATACGAATCACTGCAGTATTATGCTTTCCAAGGCTCTTAAGTATTTGCTTATTTAAATCTAAGTGGTGACTCTCTTTCCACCCCGGCAGTAGATTTAAAGTTGTTCTTTCTTGCTACCTCTTCATCAAAACTGTATTCCCATAGACATTCCTTTATCACCAATCCTAACAAGCCAAAATTAAACACACCAACCTTAACTAGTGTCATTAAACTATGGCAATGCTACACGCATATTTGTATTACTTACAGTATATTTCACTCACCGAGTGAAATATAGTAAACAGACCATGTCCTGTTACAAATGTTTGTTGCGCACTTTGTACACTCTCTGCAAAGATGAGGAATTTTTGTTTCTCATTGTAGAAAAATTAAAAGCAATTCTTTCATTGTCTCCTTGCTGTCCTACTATGCTGCTTGTATATTGCTGCCATGATCTTGAATAGAAATTTCAGTGTTTTTCAAGTCACATACTGTAACTAGGTACAGAATATTTCATATATTTCATATCTGGTTGCCTTTTGATTTCCTAACCTGCAGGTTTCATCAGCAGCACAGCAGCAAGCTGTAAAGATGCAAAGCGCCTCACCTTCTCAGTCCGTGGCCCCTCACAGTGCGACGCCGACTCTATCGGACAGCCCGCAGCCATCCCAGGCTTCTCCCCTTATTCAGATTCAGTCTCCTCACCCGCCACAGTCCCGTCCCCCCTCTCAGCCCCAGGCACAGCCCCCTTCTCAGTCCCAAGCACCTTCTCGGGCATGCACACCTTCATCTATACCTCCCCTCTTTATAATACACAATTCGATAGGCAGTTCCCCACAGCCGTCTCAGCCAGTTGCTCAAGCGCCGCAGCAGCAGCCGACGCAGCCCAAGCCAGTTCAGGTGCAGATCCCGCAGGTTCTTCCTCAGCCTGTGGTCCTCCAGCAGGAGCAGCTGCCCGCGTCGTCCTGCTCCCCGAAACCTCCCCAGGTTTCTTCATCACAGTTACATTATGTGACCCCTGCAGTATGTACCACGGCTGGGTCTGTGTTGAAACAGCAGGTGCCAGGCCTGACTGCTGAACAGCAGCACCATTTACAGCTGGTTAGTGCACAACTACAGACAATGTCATCCATCACCCAGCTTTCACCACAACAGAAGCAACTTCGGGAAAAGCTCAGCCAGGCAAGCTTATGTCAAAGCTTAATTCAGACTACTGAAATGTCACCAGCACGATGAGTGGCCTGAATGATTTTTCTTGTATGCACACTACAGAGCGCTTGCTCTAACCAGACATTTTCTTTGTTTATTCAGGTTCAGCAAAACATCCTACTTCAGGCAAAGCAACAACAGCAGCAGCAGCAACAACAACTTCAGTCTCAGCCTCTGGCCAGTCAGTTTAGCAAAGTGCCTGAGAAACCTCCAGCCTCACTGGTGAACCCCTCAACCAGCAGCGCAGTCAGTGGATCTGTCACATCTCTGTTGCAACAGAAGTCTGTCTTCATCAAGTCATCAGGTTCAGGTGAACCCTCTATTTTGTACTCCATTTGGTTGTTTATAATTGCAATTAGCAGTCTGTTTGTTTGTTTGTTTATTTATTTATTTATTATTATTTTTAATACTTGTGGTGTTTATATTTCAGGTTCAAATGATGGCCAGGTATTTCTTGGACCTTCTGGGCCAAGTGGAGTAACAGTTAATCAAGGAAAATCCCCTCTAAATCTTCCTCAGCCTGTTCAGGTCTGAATCATTAGTAACTTGTATGACCCGGCGTTGGTTTTCTTTAACGTTTATTTAGATTATCTCAGCTATGATCATTTTAACCCACTATTGTATTCTCTGCAGGCAAAGCCTGGGGTTATAAGTGCAGTTGGAGGGCTGGCATTAAGTAAACCAGGCCTACAGATACAAGTTGTGGGCAGTGGACTTCAACAGATGTCTAACCTACAGTCGTCAGCTCTGGTTCAAACCCAGGCAAGGGTCATATAAACATATTCCTTCATATGATGCAATGTAGTGACTTTGCTACATCGTTGTGGCGTGTGGATGTTTATTAATTATACACTACGTTTTTTTTTTATATTTTCTGTGATCTTCCACAGACTTCCGCATTAAAAAGGCCTTTAAGTATGGAGCCGAGCAAAGAAGCACGGTACGTACTGTTTGTTTGCCTTAGTAGGTTTCGAGACGAATTAAACTGTTTATATTTACCATCTGATCAGAAAAACAAATTTGACCAGTTTTTCTACAACAGTCTGTAAAAGGAACAGTATGGCTATAGGTTTGTCCAGACTTATGTTCTTAAAGTGTGTGTGTGTGTGTGTGTGTGTGTGTGTGTGTGTGTGTGTGTGTGTGTGTGTGTGTGTGTGTAGGATACTAGAACAGCTAAGGAAATTTCAGGCTTCTGTACTGCATCCAGACTACAGCTCACCTTTCCACTCTTTCGAGGACTCACTCTATCGCCTCTTGCCCTACCACGTGTACCAGGGCATGGCTTCCTCTCCACAAGACTACTGCAAAGGTAACCCACCTAATCCTGTGTGTATGTGTGTGTATATATATATATATATATATAGTGTTTTTTTTTTTTTTTGAAAAGAGGGAAAATAATAATAATAATTTATTAACTAATGCTGCCCTGGGCACCCCAGGCCAAGGCGTAAATTAGGCCCCACCCGTGATGCATCACAGTGGGACACCAGGAAGGGGTGCACAGGCCCCAGAGCCTCCAAAAGCATCCCCTACCCCCTGATCACTCAGGATGCCCTCTACCCCAGGCCACAATAGACACGCCTTACTTGTCCTATTATTATTTTCTTTTATTATTTTTTTTTGGGGGGGGGGGGGGGAATGCTTATTGGCCCCTTATTAAATATGTGTAATCCTGTGTGTATCTTACTCGAGCGTATGAATTCACATAATAATGTCTTCGCTACCGATTGTGTAACGCTTCCTTTGTGGCTCTCTGCCCAGTGGACGATGAGTTTGAAAACGTCTCCAGCCAACTTCTGAAGCGCACACAAGCGATGCTGGATAAATATCGACACCTGCTGTTTGAAGAATCGAGGGTATGAGGACATGCAGGTTTTTACTTTACACAGTTCATCCCACTCATTACCTTGACCTTGTGTTGATGCTTCTGTTGTTGTGTTGAGCAGAGGCTGGGTCCTTCTGCAGAGATGGTCATGATTGATAGGATGTTTATTCAAGAGGAGAAGATTGCCCTGAACCAAGACAGGATACTAGCCAAGGAGAAGCCAGGTAAAGTCATATTTAATTCTGCATAAAAATCAGAGAATAATGGAAAGGGAACTGAACTGAAAAATGATCTTTAAATGCAGGGTAAAATAAATGATAAATGAAGTGCTATATGTTGCACTATATTTACACAGCAAATTGGTACCATAACTAATGATTTGCAGTGTAATCTATGTAATATGGGGTTATTTTCATATATGCAGTGGTTTTTTTTTTATTTTTTATAATTAGTGTTTTTTTTTTTTTCTTTTATTAAAAACAGAAGTTGTGTAAGTGTTCAAGCATGACTGTGTGTTTTCAAAAAAGGGATGCTTCTTTTAATTCAATTCAATTTCCATTTCATTCGTATAGCACATTTTACGTTGGACATTCTGGATATAAATCTGAAAAAAACAAAACAATTCAAGAGTTGATATGAGGAAGAAATCATTAGAGGAACCATACTTAAAAGGGAACCCATTCTCATTTGGGTGATGCCAGATAGTATGACCATAAATATTTACTCTTGTAGCCTTTCTATTATTGTGAGTTGTGTATTCCAGTTTTAGTTAACATGAAGTAAAAGTTACAAACTTCAATATACACATGTATAAATATATACATTACATATTTATTACATATATACTGTATTATACATAATTACATATATGTACTGTACCATTTTCTAGTACATTGTAAATGAACCCTTACACAAAGGGCCCCTACAGAATTCCCACTGTCCGAAGTGTTGTAGACTTACGATTAGGATGGCCATGGCGGCTTCAGAAGGGACCACAGCCTAAATTTTTAAATTCAGTGACTGGTATGAAGCATCCCTGCTGTAACAGGGAATATAGTTGTGATTTAATATTACGTTCATGTCTTAGAAGCAATATCAGTGGGTTCTTTATTTAACTCTCTCGTTATTTCTCTACAGAGGAGTTTGTGGCCAGCTCGTGCTTGGTGAACAGGGTTGCAGACAGTGGTGTGAAGCCTGCAGCAGTGGAACTGAGCTCTGTTAAAACTGGGCCTGCAGCAATGGAGTTGAGCTCTGTTAAATCTGCTGTAGCACCAGTCCAAGCAGCCAGCGCCCCAGCTCCTGCTTCTACCTCAGTGACCGCTGCTCCCACCGCTAACCCTGCACCGGTTCCCTTTCCCCCCACCAAACTAGTGATAAAACAAGGAGGAGGCGGAGCTCTGGTATCGTGGTCTACTAGCTGCACTCCTGTGCCCGCGTCCGTGGTACGGCCTTGTGCAAAGGTCACAGGACTGAGCTCCGAGCGCAGTTTTGGCCCCAGCTCTTCCTCGACTCATTCTGCAGACGACGATGATGAGGATGATGATGCACTTCCTCAGCGGACTAGCAAGCCTCCGATAAAGACCTACGAGGCACGTCAGCGCATCGGCTTGAAGTTGAAGATTAAGCAAGAGGCAGGGTTCAGCAAAGTGGTTCATAACACTGCATTAGATCCTGTTCATTTACAGCCACAGCACACTCCACTACCACAAGTCCCTGATCCGCCCTCTAAAACAAGACTACCTGTTTCCCAACCGTCCGTAGTGCAAAGGACTTCACCGCCAACCATAAATTCCTCAGCTTCTGTCACTTTCAGTGCAACGACCACACATGTAGGGACAGGAACTACAACTTCTTCAGCTGCGCAGCCTCCTTCAGTCTCTATTGGCTGGTCATCGTTGTCCTCGTCCTTATCCTCTTCCACCTCTTCAGCGCAAGTGAACGGCACTCTAGAGCACTATGAGGTGTCTGGGGCCAAACGGGACCCTACCTCCACTTCAGGACCTCAGCCGACCACCTGCCGGCTCCCACTTCGCAAGACATACCGCAAAAACATCAGCCCTCATCACCGACCAGGAGTGCCAGGAGGAGGAGACGTGGGACCTGTTCAGCCAGCAGCACCTGCATCCTCCCCTCCAGTGGAGAGGACGGTTATTGCCAGTGTGAAATTGGAGCAGCAAGGTGTCTGTAAAACCCCTCACACCCACATTGATCCAGGGTCACAGGGCTTGGCATCTGTAGAACAGGAATTTTACCATGGAATTAAAAATGCATATCAACAACAGCAACAAGGCTCTGATAAAGAGGACGAGGAGGATGGAAATCCTGGGGACCACATGGGGAGGGTCATGGGGCATATGAGCAAAAACCGTGAGTGGGCAGTGGGCACATTTCGGATGGACCAGCATGCACCAGGCCCTCCGTCTCTTGGCGAAACATCCTGGGCGAGAGACTCATCACTTCCCGCGAAACGATCTAAATCGGATTCCCCAGACATGGACAACGCCAGCTTCTCGAGCGGTAGCCCTCCACTGGACAACTCACTAAACGAACATCTGCAGTGTGCTATAGATAGCATCCTGAATCTGCAGCAGGGTCCACCGAGCCGTGGAGCAGTGGACAGAGTCTATGCTGGAAACTTAACCAACCAGCACCAAACGCACCATCGTCAGGGCACAGCATCCTCATCGACATCGTCATACAGACATTCGGTCACTTCCTCTTCCTCTCCATCCTCCTCTTCCATTTCACAACACCCGCAGTTAGGCGGCCGAGGACAGAACGGGAATCTGGTGTCACAAACACACAGTAGATAACAGCCCCTTTTAGTCAAGAGACACTGAAAGACTGAAAGGCATGAGAGAGGCCAAAGCAGGAAAATCACTTTACTCTGTTTAGCTGTGTTTGCCTTGCTTGTCTAAGGACGGCTACTGAATAATAATATTCTCTAGGTGTATCGTAAGCCCCTTTAGGTGTACCTTCAGAAGCATGAAGTGCACTCTGACATGCCAAGCTCATTTTCGTTTGTGTGTGTTATTTTGTGGGAAGTTTCATAACAGTTCATTGTTATCAGGGCTCACTTAAATTCTTCACTTCAACTCTTTATTAATAATAACATAATGTAAGGAAGGTTTCTTCGGTCCATTTAATTTATGTATGGCTTTTGATTAATTACCATTACCACTGTAGAATTCTGCCTTTATGGTTTGAGGTTATTCTTTAATGTTTTTTGCATTGAAAATCAGGTCATTGTTCACTGCTTAAACTCTGTTTACCATGAAATCACCAATTACAATAACAGAAACTGACCCAGCATAACGCTTTGCCTTTAAGAATTATTCTTCATTTGTGTTATCGCCAAACCTCTGATGTGGTGAGTGCTGGGATGGAAAAAAGCCCATTCATAAAACAAGCACATGAGCTTTTGACCTTAAATTATACCATCAACCGGAGCAAATTTACAGAGAATACCTGTAATTATTATTATTTTTTTTAACTTGTATGCAAAAATTGTCTCCATTTCTCCAAGAAAATTCAGTGACATGCTAGAGGGCTAAACCAGTCCTACCCAACTCTCTTCCTAAAAGCACCCTGTGGAAGAGTTTTTGTTTGTTTTTGGTTTATGAACGATTCTATTGTTCCACTGCTCTTGTAGAGTTTCATTAGATAATCAGATAATTAGATTAGTGTTACTGATATCTCCAAGCATATGCAGGTATAATCGCCCGTATTCAAGGCCCATTACTATTTTCTTTATGGGTGACAGCCCTGAGAACCACAACCACTGTCCTTCATCCTCATCATCACCACCATCCTCAAGCAGAGAAACCATCTCCACTATTGTGATTATGTACAACTATTACTCTATCACTGACATTTAAGTGGCTGTAAAGACACCCTCCTAATTTATTTATATATTTTATGTACACATAATATAGACTCCTCCGAAAACCCTCTGGACAATTCAAATGCAAACACAGCTTAATTATGAGGAAAAAAAAGACTAATCTAAAGGAAAAAAATAAACTGTAAGAATTTGAAGTATAGTACTACAAATTAATTTTGTATTGTATTTATTGTGTATAATGATACTTTTTTTTAAAAAGGAAACTGTACATTTAGTAAAACTGTAAATTAAACTTTGCTTCTTTTATGAAAGATTCATGTATTTGTATGTTTTTCATTTTTTCCCTCCAAACTTGGATGGTTACTGTAGAGAAGCTCATTTAATTTTTTTAAACTGGGTTAGTAGTAGTTAGTAGTTTTCATTACTTGGCCACAAGGTGGCGACCTTTTGCTGAACTAAATTTTTGATTAGTGTCAGTTGTAAAGGCAGGGGCGTCACTAGATCTCCTTCAGTGTGGCCTCAGCCCCCCTAGATGATCTTTAGATCCATAAAAAATGTGTTTTTTATTAAAAATCGATCGGTTCGTGCCGTATTGTTTCCAAATGTATTTTAAAACTGGACGTTAGGACAGTTAGGGAGGCTGCTGCTCTAATCTACAGTAGCCTGTCCATTTGTGCTGTGGTATGATAGTGACTGTCAGAATAATCACTGAAGTGTATTTTATGTTATAAAGTTAATTTTACCAAGTGGCCAAAAATCGCTAAATCGTTAAAATTTTCTCATTTTTGAGAAGAACGTAATGTTTCTTGAGCAATAAAAACATTCCTAGACTTTAGTACTGTGCTTCACACAACTTACAGTATGAAAAGTATACTCATATACTGTCAATTTGGCCAAATATGCCTATGACTAATCAATGTTATACGACTAATGCCAGGGTTAAAAGTTACAACACACCTGTTAGGGCCAAATAAATAAAAATAAACCCCTCTCCCCAGTAAAGGCGTGGTCCCTGTATTGAAGCCCTGGTGATTCCCCTGTTGAGAAAGACTGGCCAAAGAAAAATTTATTACATGTACAGTAGCTTCAAGATTTACAGGCATATCTCTTTTGATGATTAAAGTCTTGTCTAAATTATGTACAACACTGCAAACACTGTCGATCGACCTCTTTAACAGTAGTCGTGCCTTTGACCGCTCTAGTCCTCCTCATTTATCTGTTCCCATCCTGCCCTAACCTATAGTGCCCTAAAACAGTGAGCTTTTCAGTTTGAACCTCAGAGTGTGTAGTGGGGTTGTTTTTTCTTTTCTTTTCTGCTAAATGAGAGGAGTAAAGGAGAAGAAAGGGAGGGGAGGAGACCCAGCTAAAGCATTTCAGAGCTGCGTGCACAGTGAAGACACGTCAAGAGCTGATCCAAAGGCTTGTTTGTAGAAGGCATTTTCTTTTTTTCTTGCTTCTTTTTATATTTAATTTTTTTTTAAAGTTATACTTGCATATAAAAACTGTTTCTGGGTCGAAGAGTTAAGTATCAAAAGTGAAACAGAGCATTGTTATTTTTTCATGTTATTATTATTATTATTTTTAATCTTACAGCTGCATAACAGGTAAGAACAATCTTAGTGATTATACTTTATAACCTGTAATAGGTAAAACTAGCTACTATGAAATTTAATGAAATTCATTAGATGGAAAAAAATAGTCACACTGATCCACATGATGTAAGTACAGGACTCAGAAAGACTATGTTGCCCTTTATGCTTCTTAAATCCACCCTGTGGGACTTACAATACTAAATACTGGTAGTGACTCTAAAGTGAAATACATATTAATCAGTGCTTGCATCAAGATGATTTCAACAATAAATTGTTCATCTCCTGTGCAAATTGTTCAACTTGTTATAAGTCCTAGCTCAAAAGTTTCTTTCTTTCCGCATTGGAAATTTTTATTTAAATAAAAATTTTTAAACCAAGTCACTAAACTCGTTTTTATCTCAACTACAGAACAGTGTTTTGATGTGGCTTTTTTTTTCTTTCGGAAAAAGACGACTTATTGAATGAGAATTAAATTGTCTCAGACACATATTGGGTAATTTGGTTTTAGACAACGCGTGGATTGTCTACGGATTAACAATCTCATTAACATGTTATGAATTGTTTTTTAAACTATGGTGTGTTTTTTTTTTTTGTTTTAGAAAATTAAGCCTTGAATGTTAACATTATCCCAAGTGTTTTCTGGTTATTCTCTACTGGCAGGAGCTCTTTTTAAAAAACAGAAATTTGCTATGTATGTGGACGAAGGAGTATGTGTGTATGTGTGTGTGAGTTTTTCCGAAATGAATGCCAACATTTTCCAGACACAGGCACAGGCAATGTACTCTGCTTTCTCACTAGAGTAAAGGGAATCCACTATATCCAAAAGAAAAAGACCTTTTATATGTATATATATGTTAAATAAATAATTGTTTATTGTTGTCCAACGAAATTTACATGGATGAGAAGATATCTTGTTTAAAGAGAGAGATAAGTGAGAATTTAGTCTTGAAGTCCAGAAGTACAGTTTTGAATTGTCAATGTTGTTAACTTTGTCCACTTTTTTTTATTATTATTATTATTAATTTAGGAGACAGACCTACAGTAGCACCTTGATTAAAGACAGAAAAAAGAAGAATAGCCTGTTGAGTCAAAGGAAACATAAATTCACAGAGTCCAAAACTGACCCTTAACTTAAGTCAGTGAAGCAAACTCAGTTTAAAGACCCGCATTATGTCTCGCTGGGGACGGAAAAATGTCAAGAAGACCCCCGAAGTGATCAGGACAGTCACAGAGGGGCTGAAGTCACTGTATCGCAAGAAACTTTTGCCCATTGAAGAGTACTATGGATTTCATGACTTCCACTCTCCAAGTCTGGAAGATGCTGACTTTGACAACAAACCGATGGTGCTAGTGGTCGGTCAGTACTCCACAGGAAAGACGACTTTTATCAAGTAAGAATATTAATTCTTCATGGATGGGGTGAAAAAAAAAAACATTATGTGTTGACTGTTAAAAAATACAAAGCTGTCGGACAAAATTGGAAATCAGTTGTTCTCTTTTCCCAGGTACCTTCTGGAGCAAGAGGTGCCTGGAAGCCGTGTGGGTCCAGAGCCTACTACAGACTGCTTCACTGCCATCATGCATGGTGACATGGAGGGAATAATCCCTGGAAATGCTCTCATCGTGGACCCCAACAAGCCCTTCCGCAAACTCAACCCCTTTGGAAACACTTTCCTGAACAGGTTAATGAATAATTATGCATTCCCCAACATGCTGAAGTTCCTAAATACGATAAGCTGTAAGTGAGCATGGAAAAGTGAGACATAATGTGTCAACCGATCCCTCCTCCTCCAAGAGGTAAGCAGAGTAAGGAGTAAGAGAAAATAGTTTTTGCTCCATGGAATTTCAAGTGCCTGTGCCAAATCTCTGAGGGAGTAGGGACTTGCCTTATTTGTAGAAGCATAGAGAAAGGGTGAGATATCACAAGAGGGAGTTGTGAAAGCTAGAGCAGAAGCTGCAACGCATGTTACTTAAGAGGGTATATAGGGTGTCATTGTCTGTATAGAGCAAGACAGATTGAACAGAAATATTTGCGTCTGGAAGAAACTCCCTTTTTAGCTTTTCTAAAAACACATGATTGGGATTTGTTTCTCCAACTAGTGCTCAGAATTGCATGTCTGGAGCAGCAGAAATTATGAAACACACTGATCAGACAGAACATTACAAACACCTACTAGGTTTTAAGCTATTGTAACCTGAAAGAATTTGCAACGTACACTTATCAGGCTTAATCGGTTATTGCTCGTTCAAACATGGTAGTTTCTGATCATTTGTGTTATACGTTGATTCTGTCCTGATACTAAATCACAGGTTTACTTCTTTCCATGTGTTTTTAGCATGTTTTCTTTTGAAAGTTACTTCTTAAATGTCCTGCCTTGGGAATCGTTCAGCTTGATAAATCCATTTACAGGAGGAAGTGGCTGTGTTGTTGTAGGCATCCGATCATTAGCGGGCCACATTGTTTGATTCTGGCAGCACCGATCATTTTCCTTCAGGAAGCCCCTGTGCATTTAGTGCACCACTTCCACACAATGGTCTGACCTGGGAGGGGTGCAGGCTAGCGTAGATGTTAGATCTCCTCACATGGCCATGATACAAAGGGACTGGAAACTTCTGCATAACTCTCTGCATAACTGCTCTGACTACAGCTTTAATTGTTCGTCACTGTATAGTTAAAGAAGATGTCATTTTCATGCAGTTATGGTAATGAAAATTGAACTGTGCCATTGCAAAAGTTTAGAAACTCTTATGTCAGGAAATGTTTGGAGCTTGACTTCTTACTTCATAGTTCATTTGTTGAATAAATGTATGTAAATGAATGTATTCTTAGGTTCCAGTGTGCACAGATGCCTAACCAGGTTCTGGAGAGCATCAGTATCATCGACACCCCTGGCATCTTATCGGGAGCTAAGCAGAGAGTGAGCCGAGGTGAGACCAACACTAAAGGTGAGGGTCCAGTGGTTTGGGCAAAAGGAAGAAACTCCACCCTCAACTAACTGCACCCATTAGTCACCCTCCATTGTGCTAATCCACTGTCAAAAAATAAATTCCTGCTGCAGTACGCTGAATAAGAAAACCTGCAGTTAGGAGTTCTGTGAATTCCATTTGCTCATGGAAACGAAACTAAACCCTGAGCCTGTGCTGTAACAGAATCTTTAAGCATCTTCAGGTTTGCTTTGACCATTTTCTAACCATTCTAATATCACATTGTTTATGTATAATCCTAGTATAATCCAAGCCATTATGTAGAGAGAATATACACGTAAAAACGTCAGTGTATGCTTGGTTTATCTCAAATATGTTTGATAAAGGAAACAGATATATCAAATCTGACAAACCTGAGTGGGAGAGAGAGCACAGGGTGTGACAGTCAGGGGAGGAAAATAAGGAATGCATAAGTATGGCAACGGATAAATGAATAAATAAAAAAACCTGTATACATAGAGGATAAGTAATATCTGATAGCTTCTTTTTTTATTCTAGTAAGTAAAGAAATAGTATTTAGGTAAAAAAAAAAAAAAACCTTATAACAATAACTTGCTAGCTGTTGCAAATATCAGTTTGTCTATTGTTTTTCTCTAGGCTATGACTTCCCAGCTGTCTTGCGTTGGTTTGCTGAACGAGTGGACAGAATTATCCTCCTCTTTGATGCCCACAAGCTGGAGATTTCTGATGAGTTTTCAGAGGCCATAAGTGCTTTAAAGGGCAACGAGGACAAACTGCGTGTGGTGCTTAACAAGGCAGATATGGTTGGGACGCAGCAGCTGATGCGAGTATATGGTGCTCTCATGTGGTCCCTGGGCAAAGTGTTTGGAACACCTGAAGTATTAAGAGTGTATATCGGCTCGTTCTGGTCTGAACCTCTCATGGTCGCGGACAACCGGAAGCTGTTTGAATTGGAAGAGGAAGATCTTTTCGCTGACATTCAGAACCTGCCACGCAATGCAGCCCTCCGCAAACTCAACGATCTGGTCAAGAGAGCCCGTCTAGTCAGGGTGAGGTATTTGAATGTTACTATGTTAGACTTAGATCTCAAGTGTCATTCATCACATCACTCATTCATGACAAAGTATTGAGATCAGTGTTATCTAGTTTTACAGAAATCCAGATTTAGAGCCAGAACATGCAATATAGTTGTAAATACGAGAATCAGTCGATGATGTGTCAGCAGTGCAGTGCATAAAACATGGCAGATACATGCCAAGAGCTTTAGTTTATATTCATATCAGGCATGTGGAAAATATGGTCTTAGTGGCTTGGCATAACTAATTGTTATTGGTGAATCTGTTAATGTACTGGGATTTTCACAAACACTACTCTCTAGAGTTTACACAGAATGGTGAGAAAAACAAAAAACATCCAGGGAGTGGAAGTTCTGCAGGCAGAAATACCTTAGTGATGAGAGAGACCACAGGAGAGTGACTAGAGCTGTTTGAGCTGACAGGAAGGCTGTGGCATCTCAATAAACACTTTTTTACGACTGTGGTGAGCAGGAAAATATCTCAGAAGGCACACCGGGTTCAATTAGATTGTTTTTCAGACAATAAAGTAGATTTTTATAAGCTTCACATTCTCTGACAAAGTAAACACTTTGAGACAGCCTTGTTTTTACTCCATGAAGTGAGAAATGATATGATTCCTTTCAGATTACAACTTATTTGCAGTGCTGCCACTTGATTGGATTATTGGATAATATAAACATGTAACCTGAGGGGGATGAAGATCTGTAATATGTTTTTAATATTTGCTAACTTCACAGGTTCATGCTCACATAATCAGTTACTTGAAGCAAGAGATGCCTTCAGTCTTTAGGAAGGACAATAAGA
The DNA here is from genome assembly GCA_013621035.1 of Clarias magur. Classification (NCBI taxonomy): domain Eukaryota; kingdom Metazoa; phylum Chordata; class Actinopteri; order Siluriformes; family Clariidae; genus Clarias; species Clarias magur. The sequence continues at coordinate 1,518,321 of QNUK01000018.1, forward strand.
AGAAGAATTTGATCTACCAGCTGCCAGTCATTTTCTCCAAGATCCAGCTACAACATCACATTTCCCCTGGAGATTTTCCTGACTGTGCCAAAATGCAGGTCTGTGCACGTTAAAACCACCAGTGCTGCTTTCACAGAGACACTATAAGGCTGTTTAGAGTTTCATTTGCTTTTCTCTTCACTTTAAGAGACCCACGATGGGAAGGAATTATGACGATATCTACTGATCTTTAAAGAGCTGCTTAAAGTTCAACCTCTTTGTACTGATGCTATTTGTGCCATTATTTATACTACTTTTATTCTAACTAAAGGTATTAGGTATTACACTTGAAACGTTACTGTAATGGTTCCATGTCACGGGAAGAAATTTTGATAGCATCAAAGGAAACTTTACTGATTAATGTACACTACACTACTACTTTTACTTTACAACATTTGTAAGAAGTTTTTTATAGGTTAAAGGTTATAATTAAACATTCATATAACCTATCTAACACCCTATTTTTCACTTTGCCTCACTAGAGGAAACCTGTAAAATTCTTATGTCATACCACGGAAGAGCGTAGTGCCCTTTTACAAAACATTCCATTTCAAAGTTAGAAAAGCTTGTGGGAAACTCCCTTTTTTTTCTTTTTTTCCCCCTGCATGCAGGAGCTCAAAATGTTGGAGCATTAAATCCAATATTGATACTAAGAGTGAGCTTTATAGTTTCTTACCTGCTTATTAATTAATCATACTAAAATGATTAAGGTATTAATTTACTTAATAATGTTTATGCTAGATTCCTTTAAGGTTTATGAATCATTAAACTCCTATTTGTTGTTGTTTAATTTTTAGGAACTCCTGGCAGTTCATGATTTCACCAAGTTCAAGTCCCTGAAACCTAACATGATGACTATGTTGGATGAGTTGTTGTCCAGTGACATTGCCAAGTTGATGCCTCTTCTTAGGCAAGAGGAGATGGAAGCAGGAGGTCAACTTGGAGTCCAAGGTGGGGCTTTCTTGGGGACCCGAGCAGGACCCTTTATGGAGGGTGACCCATTTGGTGAGAAATGTGAGGAAGATGTTGAGGATGGAGAGGTGGAAGAAGATTGGATTGTGAATAAGGATAAGCCCAAGTATGATGAGATCTTTTACAACCTTGCACCCAGTGAGGGCAAGCTGAGTGGCACCAAAGCCAAAGACTGGATGGTGAGTACACGGCTGCCCAACTCTGTGCTGGGTCGCATATGGAAGTTGTCAGATGTGGATCGTGATGGCATGTTGGATGATGAGGAATTTGCCCTGGCCAGCCACTTGATTGAGGTGAAACTTGAAGGGCATGGCCTTCCACCTGAATTACCTGCTCGTCTGGTGCCACCTTCCAAACGCAGACAAAAAGGATCTGATGCCTAGGCAAAACATGCTGCCAATGGTGTCTACTAGATAGTTTTCTTGAAAGAATGCATATTTAATATAATTATTGGCAACCTTCATAAAAATTATCAAAAAGGATTGGATTGCGGATTTCACTTAAATAGGAGAATCTTCTCATCTGTGTTCTACCAAAAATACTTCTCATTACTGACAAAAATTAGGTTTAAATTCAAATAAGTGGATGTATTAGCCATAATATTAAACATTACATTAAAACTACTGGCCTAATATTGTGTAGGTCTCCACTTGTGCTGTAGCTCTGATCCCTCAAGTCATGAACTACATAAGACCTATAATGGTTTGCTGTGGTATCTGGCACCAAGACGTTAGCAGCAGATCCTTTACATCTTGTAAGCTGCATCATGGGGCCTACATGGATCGGACTTGTTTGTCCATCACATCTCATTGGATTGAGTTCTGGGAAAGTTGAGGCCAAGTGAACTGTTTCTCATGTTCATCAAACGATTCCTCTAAATTTTTGCAGTGCAACTAGGTGCATCATCCCTCTGAAAGAGGCCACTGCCATTAGGTAATCTGGTCACCTTGAAGAGGTGTACTGTGTGAATGTATCAAAATACCTGCCTGAAATCCTTCAGAACATCATACAGGCACTTTCAGTGGTGTCACGGGTCAGCATGGGCAATCTGATCAGTCTGCAGCTACAGAGCCCCAAACAAACAGATCCAATGCACTGTGTTCTGATACATTTCCATCATAGTCAGCATGAAACTTTTTTCAGCCCTTTGTGCTACAGTAGCTCTTCTCCTTTGTGGGATCAGACCAGATGGGCTAACCTTTTCTCCTCATGCTCATCAATAAGTCCAGATTGTCCCTGAGCCTGCCACTTCTCGTGCTATCCGCTGCAAACCAGGAACACCTCACAAGACCTGTGTTTCGGAGATGATCAGCCATAACATTGAAACAGGTGACATTAATTTTGACCATCTCATTATTTATAATAATTATGGCACCTGCAATGAGCCTGTAAAACTTTAAAAAATAAAACATATATACAAAGTAATTTTATGTTTGAACTTACACTGCGTATTCTTTACTTATCAATTTCTTCTCTCATTTTCATGAAAAGGTGCCAATAATTACTGTATTTAGGGCCCTATGCATTCATATGTATCACATCTCAACTTAGTGATGAGGGAAAAATCATCCTGATCATTAAATGCGTCAGAAGTGTTTGGGGAAACTGGCAAGCCCTGTCGTGTGAATGCTAATTTGCATTGAGTTAAGAAAACTGTCTAGGTGTCTGCACTGGTTTCTCTCTTCACAGCTGTCATCCTTGAATCACAGCCGCTATGCGTCTTCACCTACTGTCTTTGCCTGTGTCCCTGTTGCTAAATACACGTATATATTTACTTTAAAATATAAATAACATTGAAGATATTGTAATGCTAAGATCAAATTTTTAAAAAATGGGTATCTAGGATTGCATACAAGAGTTACCCAGCTGTATAAAGATCAAGAATTGTATGACTTGTATGATTCAATGCAGTATTAAAGACATAAATATCAAGATGTGACTTTTGCTTAATTCATTGCATACTAGAAATGTTTCTGGTAATTCTTTTTATTAATGTCGTGCATTTAAAAAATAATTATGTTGTTGACTACTGTACAACACGTTACTGATTGCTTTATAATGGAAAACATTATCATGAAACCAAATAAACTGTGCTGATTTATGATCTTTTGTTCTGTACACTGGTCCATTTGTACGTACCTTTTCATATATGCTTTTTATTTTACTTGTGTTTATTAGACACATTTGCACAGTTCTTGAAAATATTGATTTTAATTTTTTTTTTATTATTCAGTTGTCTAATGATCCATAAAACATGCTCTAATCTTTAAAAGATGTAGTTTCAAAGAGAAATGCCTTAAAATGTACATGAATCTGTAGGTATATGATTATTCTGCTCCTCACACATTGTGCAGTGGTGTTTTTGTAGCAACGAACCCAATAAACAGTGAGTCATAGTCATCCATGCCGGAATCCCATAACCACCATTTTCCACTTTCAAGGCGAGCTACTGCATCCCCCTCTGTCTCTCCTCCCCCATGGCCACTTTTTAACTCTCTTTAACATAGCCTCTTTTTTTCTTTTCTTTTAAATCTGCTCATCTTGACATATGTTTCTAAAGGAAAAGGTAGGAACCCCCTCCTCCACTGCGGCGCTCCTTCATGGAAATATACACAAATGAGAAACAGAATCGAACCACCCATTCCTTCACACTGGTTTACAGTGACTCACATGTGAAGAATGTTGAGGGGCCGGACTGCAACAAGTTATTAATAAAATCTTTTCCTAGGGTCCCTTAAGTTTTTAAGACAGTCTGTAAACACTGCATCTTTGTAAAGGAGTTGAAAGCATGTCCCTATTTGGATTTTTCCCCGTAAGGCAATTTAAATTCTCAAGCTTGTACGTTTTGTACTGTGTGTGTGAGTAAGTGATCGAGAGAAGAAAGAGTGAGTTCAAGTCCCAGCACAGAAAAACTTATCTGCTTAACCCTCAGCTGCTCAGATGTGTAAATGGATAAGGATGTCTGCTGAATGCTTTGTGTGTGTGTATATACGTGACAACAGTAAAACAAGAGAGGACAACAAAAAAAGGAGAATTCTTTTGATATGGTTCATACATTCCAGTTCTGATTAAACATGTACACTCATTTAATTAAAGAGATTTTTAGTTCAGACTTTTTTTTCAAGTCTGTCTTAAAGCAAAATTTAGGTGCATATAAGTACATTATTCTAGGTTTTGGTTGTTTTTTTTTTTAAGTTTTCCTGCACACGACTGTGAAAGGTGTCCCCGAGAACGAGATTGCAATGTAAGTAATCTGAGCCAAATAACACAACCTTTTCGTATAACCACAAAAATATAACCAAAAATATAAATAACCACAACTCTTTTCATGCAAAAATGCATTGCAAAGTTCAGCTGAGTATTTAGTACAAATTTAGTAATTTTCTTTCATTAGAAGTAGTAATATAAAGAAAAATAGTTACATTTACACAAAATACACTTAACCTTTAAAAGACACCAATGTGATTTAGCTCAATGTGACTGCGGAACCTTTGAGAGTCTCAGCTGAACTTCGGAATGCATTTGAACAAGGGTTATGGAATTTGGCCCCAATTGCTAACATTGTAATTATGTTCCGGGTGTCAAACCTCACACTCGGTGTTCAGAGCAGAAAAATTTATAATGACCAAGACTTATGTCAATATACTTATATACACATCAATTTTGATTTCTATGACTTTCAGATCACTTATCTGTAATTGTTTATCTTAACATCACACCAGATATGGGAATGTAAATATTTAGGTTTGTCCATTAGCTATTGTTAGATAACATTCCTCTGGGACAAAATCATGCATTATAACACAAACTGCCTTGAATTGTAGCTCAATGCGCTCATGCACATTTAATCTGACATCAGAATCCAATGTGTTATTGGCCTTGAGCTACACAGAGAGCTCAAGGCCAATACATTGGATTTCCATTTGTTAGTTAAATTTGTTAGTTTGCACCGTTTTAGTAACAGTAACCTGAGAGGAATCCGCAATAGGGTGTTTGCAGTAAGCTAACTTTGCTAATGTACATTTTAGTACTTTTTCGGAAGAATTGCACTGTTACTCAAGTACAGTTACAAGCGAAATCATTTCCATTTTGATGAGACCTTTTTTATTTGCCAGTTCTAATTTAAAAATCAACATAAAAAATAACAAAGAGATCAACTCAAATTCACAACATTGTTAAATGGATCGGTGTCTATTTCAGTGTCAAACAATTTCTGGTAAGATTCCATAGTTCCCATGTTCCCCTCTACACTCTCCAGCTTTTATCACTGTATTACTGAGCACCATGCACACATTCATTTGGACCTAATTTATCTTAGCCAATCCCTTAGGTCCAAATGAGTGTATGCACGGTGCTCTGACATCCCACAGAGTGTGTATTCCTATCTCATGCACCAGTAGAGTCTCTGTATACACTGTGACCCTGAAAAGGATAAAGTGCTTAATGAAAGTGTATATGAGTGAGTGTGGACAGGTGGCCTGTTTTTTTTTTTAGGATTTAAAGCAACAATGTCTCCTTTAACAGTTACAGTTAAGTTTGTTTGTAGCATTCTCTTTGGTATGGCTGCTGCAAATCAAACATCAAAATATTCCAAAAATAGGTTTTTGGAATATATTGCTGCATGGCCTAAATTAGTTTGCAGTTTACACAGTGAGAGCCCAAACCCAAATACTTCACTCCGCCTACATGGGGAATACCTCAAACTTGACTAAACAAACTTCATAGCAACCAAAAGGCTTGAATTCATATAGAAAAAGATGCATGCCCCCTGGTGGTGACTTATTCAAAACTTTATGAGTTGAGTATCATTCTGCATGTACAGGAACTCTAATGTATTGTACATTTGGTATCAGTGGTTAGTATCTGGGCTAATGATATGATGGTAAAGCATATGTCCCTGCATTTAAACAGATTTAATATTAACCATCCAATCTCCACTACATTCTTTAAACAGCTGCTGAGCTTACTCATAGCATGGAATGACAGGATTGCAAAGACCAAATAATTTTTTGATGAATACTGTGCATGCACACCGCAGGCTGTTGTTTCTCATTCTAAAGGCTTCTAAAATAGGTTTTAAAAATCATATTGGTGCTCTTGACTACTCTCTCTCTCTCTCGCACACACACACACTATATTTTTTCACTTTAATATCATAAAATTTTAAAACAGTTTACAATAGAATTTTTTTGTCTATAAATCTTGAATAATGTATTTATTTATTTCTATTCTAACTCTATTTTATTTTGTAACTTTTATAAAGAAAAAAATAATTTCCAGCCTAATTTCTTTATTTTTCTATTCTTTTTATTGAAAAAAAAATCTATTTTAGGTTTAATTGTACACTCTAGTGGCGGCACGGTGGCATACTGGTTAGCACTGTGTCCTTGCACCTCCAGGTTCCGGGTTCAATTCCCACCTCTGGTCTGTGTGCACGGAGTTTGCATGTTCTCCCCGTGCTTGGTGGGTTTCCTCTGGGTACTCCGGTTTCCTCCCAGTTTCCACAGTCCAAAGACTTGCAGATTAGTCTAATTGGCGTTCCCAAATTGCTCGTAGTGTGTGTGCCCTGTGATAGATTGGCACCCCATTCAGGGTGTACCTTTCCTTGTGCCTATGTCTAGTGGGATAGGCCCAGGTCCTCCCTGAATTGTATACAGGATAAAGTGGTATAGGCGAAGAGTGAGTGAGTGTACACTCTAGTGCAATGTTTAGTGAAACCTTTTTTTTCTTAGGTCACGGACAGTCGTATAAGCATTTGACTGCTTATCATACTGTGTATGGTTGTGTATGTGACAAATAAAACTTTTACTATTCCTAAACAACTTAACCTACAACATCAGTCAAAATTTTGAACACAAGTTTGGATTTATTTTCTAGTAAATTACTGGATTTTTAGAAAATTAAAGAACAACAGCCAGTTGATATTTTAAGACACAAATGTGAGCTGATGCGGCAGTGGTGGCTTAATGGTCAGCACTGTCGCCTTGCACTTCCAGGGTGTGGGTTTGATTGAGTTTGCATGTTCTCCCCGTACTTATGGAGTTTCCTCCAGGGACTCCAGTTTCCTCCCACGGTCCAAAGACATGCAGATTGCTGTTCCCAAATCAGCCTAATGTATCCCACCTCGTGCCCGAAGTCTCCAGGGATAGGAGACAAAAAAATCCCCGTTTCAATGTGATTATTGTATACTTGAATGACTGCAGCATTTTTAAAAATAACATACAAAAAAAAAAAGGATCAGGAAACACCAAGAATTTAGGTAGTGCAGATCCACAGAAAGACAAATATGTGCTTTCCTTTGCGTTCCATATGTGTTTATGAACTTTTCTGTACAAGTTAAATAGACAATACATGAAAAGAAATGTCAGGCTTGTTTTTGCACTTCACTGCACTGAGAACATACCAGAAGGGAAGAGGAGAGAAACGGAAAGCGAGAGCGCTTGCGAAATATTTTTCTCTGTAGGTTCTCAGTGGTGTCGAATGCACTGTTTACCGTCTGAAACCGAACAATCACAAGCTGTTCTTTAGTCACATGATCTCACGCGCGCTAAGGTACGGTACTTTTATTTTGTATAATGTGGTACGCATCCTACTGTTTCAGAAGTGTTTTTGAGGCAACAGAACTAAATTCCCCTTTAATACATCTACTCAACACAATCCTATACCACGGGTTGTAATATTTAGGGGAAATATGTTCATAACTCTCACTGTGCAGAGAGTTAGTTATCATTACTGAAATATCTTGTCAGAGAACCAGCAGCGCTCGTTGTATTTTTTTAAGGGACTCTTGTTTTGAAATGAAAGTTTCTCATCACGGTGGCCATCACGGAAACGTTCATGGTTTGTGTTGATGTGGCTGAAGATTGGCGGCTCCAAACGTTAACAGTTTACAGGAAATATGGAAACCTCAGCTAAAGAAAAAGAGGCCATGGCTCTAATGGCGGAAGCCGAAAAGAAAGTCAAATCATCGCAATCTTTCTTCGGCTCGTTGTTTGGGTGAGCAGTCCTTGTACAAACTGTGTGCTAGCAGCAGCTCAGCTAATACACGTTAGCTAGCTACAGAGTCGATATCTTAGATGTTTAATTTAAGGCGATCTGACTAACTGTCATTTTAAGCTAGAGCGCGACCATATCCCATAAATAAATAAACCCGACTTTTATTAGCTTTGTAATATATCAAGAAGTGTCAGGTACCGTAAATTGATGTGTAGATCCGCAGCAGATTTTTACCGTAAGTAAAAGTGACGCCGGTGTTCTGTGCTAAAATGCCCCCTGCCACGGATTGCCCCCCCGCTAACATTTTGTCCTGTGTAGCTTATGATCTAAGGTTATGCTGAATAATTGCATATACACCGATCAGCCACATTGGTGATCTTGCTACAATGGCACTTCGAAGTAGGAGGGATATATTAGGTAACATGTGAACATTTTGTCCTTGAAGTTGATGTGTTGGAAGCAGAAAAAATGGGTGAACTTAATTGTAGTCTAGTTATGAAGAAACAAAAATTGCTGGAGAGGGGGTACCACCATGCCCTATGGGAACACTATATACTATAGGATGCACTAAGCTGGTGGATACAGTGTTGGTCAGTGTTCTGCTGTGAATCCATCATGGGTCCTGCCATTCATGTGGACCTTACTTTGACATGTGCCACCTATGTAACCCTTAAAACCCAAGTGGCACAGATATGTGCCGGCAGCACAGCGTAGGTAAATGATGATAAAAAAAAGTGGCTATTTAGAAGCCCTGCTGGTGTGTGTTAATGGGGAGGCTTCACACTTCAAACTGTGTACTGTATTAGGGTTTTTGGATATTGTCAGGTAGAAACTGACAATTTTACCACTACCATAATATGGGTATGACATCGCATAAATGGCAAATTCTGAAATTGAGCATATTAGTGCTTGCGAAGCACCGCTTTTACTTCTACCGACTTTTCTTCACATTTTCTTCAGGAATTGTACCTCTTTAGTTATTATTATTATTTGGTCATAGAAACAATTGAAAACAACCATAAAAACACATGATCATGTGTATGTGTGCTATTTCTTTGCCTATGTGACCCAGTTATTAATTTTTCATGTTTGGGTATTTGGTTAAAATTAAGTAAAATTTTGTTCATGATATTGCCTATTTTGTGCTGAAAAATGATACGTCACTCTATACTGCCCTATATGTTTATTAAAGAGACACCAAAACAAATAATGGCTAAAATGCTCAGAGCTTTAACACGTTGTTGCTGTCCAAGTACACCTCCTCTTCCTTGATTGCCTTTTCCAGCAGGTTAATGCGCGCTGCCACACTGGGTAAAAGTGCCACAATGGTCAAAAATGTTTAAGGAAAAAAACAATGAGTTCAAGGTGTTCAAGCTTTCCGTATCTCGATCCAGTCGCGCATGTGTGGGATGTGCTGCAAAAACAAGTCTGATCCATGGAGGCCCTACCTCGCAACTTACAGGACTTAAAAGATCTGCTGCTGACGGCTTGGTGCCAGATACCAAAGCACACGTTCAGAGCTCTAGTGAAGTCAATGCTTTGGTAGGTCTGGACTGTTTTGGCAACAGAGCAGTGGATCTACTCAATATTAGGCAGGGTGTCATAATGTCATGGCTGATGACGCATACAGCACTGTGCTTTCAAAAATATATACTGTATATATTTTAATTATTTATCAGTTTATAAATTGCAAAGTGAGCGAACAGAAGACAAATCAAATCAATGTTTGATGTGACTACCCTTTTACTTCAAACCAGCATATATTTTTTTCCCTTAAACAAAGGGGTCATCAATTGATCATCAATTTCATATGTAGGTTAAAATACAGCCATTAACTGAAATATAAACAGCGTAAAACTGGCTGAGGAACAGCCAAACTCTGCTACTAAGGTGAGGATGTAGAAGGCTGTGTCATGTCACAGGTCATACAGCATGGTAAGACCGAGCATAGCAACATGATACAAAGTAGTTATAGTACATCAGCAAGGTCTCTCCCAGGCAAAGCAGACTTGGTTTTTTACTTAATTACTCCCCTTCGACATCAGATGTCTGGATATCAGCAAAGATCTGGCAGAATGCACTGGAACCCAGGTACATCTGTCTACTGTTTGGAGAAGTTGGGGTGAGAAGTTCCGAGTGTGTTACGCCGTCCCCAACGGTGCGCGAGCGAGCAGTTCGAGCAGTTCGATGCGGTCGGCGGGCGTCACGTGGTTCGGAGGAAACACGTGATAGACTTCGGCCCTCCCGGCTGAGTGGTAGTAGTAGCCTTAATGTGGGAGCCCCCTAGTGACGGGGAGGAATTGGACACGACTAAATTAGGGAGAAAATCGGGGAAAAATCCCCCCCAAAAAAGCAAAATTGCAGCTTTGGACTGAGGAGTCAAAACCTAAAATATTTGCCTGTAAGTTGTTTGGGCACCAGTACAATAATGAGTGTCTGGGCCCAGAGAGCACTGATTTCACCATCATTTGATTTGGAGTTACATAAAGACACAGTAGGATTTGAGAGAGCTTACATCCACAGTTCCGTGGTTAATTCTCCAAGATGTTTGGAACAGCCTACCATCCGAGTTCCTTCAAAAACTGTGTGCGTGTGTACCTAGAAGAATTGATGGCAGTTCTGGTTTTGCGGGCACAGGGTGGCCACAACACATTTGAATCGATATATTTTTTGGATTTCCCTTCTGTTCATTTGCATTCCATTTTGTAATCAATAGGTTTTCGATGCACACTTTTGAAAATTATTTAAGTAAACCTTCAAATGGGGAAATTGTCCAAAATTGTTTTTTTTTTTTTAAATCAATAAAATGCATACATTTTTGGCCCATTACAGAACATGCAAACCGTTTCCATCATCCAGGAGTACTTGTGTTTTACAATCAGTATCGTTTCTTAAACTTTTGAGATTTTAGGCAATTGATACATTACTGCAACATACAGGACTAGAGTATGAAGCAGATTCGCAGGAAAAGTAAGATTATCGCTTTGTACAAGACATGAAATTTAAACAGTCAACAATTTACACAGCATTTCAATGATTATTAGATACTTTTAGATATTTTTATACTTTAAAACGCGATTGAGACAAATCAGACATTATTGCTATTGAATCAAATCATTTGTTTTTAGTATTCGCTGCTTTGCTCTTCGAGTAAAAGGCTGTTCTGGTATATGAGGAAGTACGGAAATCATCCTGCTATGAGTAAATAATTTTTTTTTTTTTTTTGCTTACTCAGGGGATCTTCGAAGATGGAGGAAGCATGTGACATGTATGGGAGAGCCGCCAACATGTTCAAGATGGCAAAGAACTGGAGTGGTAATGGCCGAGCACATTAGAATTCAGATGATTGAATTCGCTTGTCAGTGTAGCACACATGCTTAATTTTATCAAGCAAGAGGAAACAAGTATGCACCATGTATACATTAAGGTCTATATGGAATGTTTAGTTTGTTTAAGAGAAAAAACAAACCGGCAAAAGAACACACATTTCCGTTCCCAAGGCAAGAGTACTGCTCGACTGTGTCATGGTTTCACTGTTGGTTGCTCTGTCACAATCTCATTTAAAATCATGACTCTTTGTAACGTGTACTTCTGTTTATCCGCCTTATTTTATGCTATTAAAATGTGGTTTGGACTTGCTCGAGTGTTACTTTTGTAGTACTTGATTTAACTTAATATAAAGTAGGGACAAATATATTAAACAAATATATTATTTAAATAATAATTTTGCTAGTTTTCTGTTTTTTTATTTTTGTGCATATTTGTCACACTTAAATGACTGAGGTCGTCAAACAGTCATAAACAATACAAACAATTACAGACACTGTTGTGATATTTACACAAAGATAACACAAAACATGGTTTAATTTATTAAGGAAAAAAATTTGCAACTTTACTTACACTTTAAATATTGACTTATAAATAGTACAGAATCTTCAGTATTAAATACTTAGGATGTTGAACATTGTTTTTGTTTTATAAATATAAAATTATTAACCTTTTGTTAATTTTTCTAAATTTAAATGACACAAATTCCCAGATTTTAGATTTGATAATAGACCTTGGGAGCCCATTGTATATAAATATAGAATCTGAGCAGAGTCAGGTGATCTTTTAAGAGAATATTTCGACTTGCTGGCAGGCAGGTACATAACCGCGTTTATTCAGAGTCAGCCTAATTATTAATAAACATACAGAAAAATTTAATCCCTATGTCATTACACCCACATAGAGCAACCACACAAGCAGATTTATTATTAGAGGCTCTCTTTTCCCCTTAATGGTGTCCATAGCTGTTGTTTACACTGCGCTTATGTAGCACCAGCACAAAAACGCTTTTGTTTTTGTTATAAAGCAGGAGCTGGTTCAGCTGTTTACCATGGCATATGATGTACTGTAAAAAAAAAAAAAAAAAAAAAGCCTTGTGTGTGTGGCTCTGGACGGCTGCTGGTCCTTGATCTTGACAAATTTTAATAGGTTTTTTTTTTTAATATATATGAAAATTTTAAGTGGTCTAAAATGGAAAACATCCTTAAAAAAAGTGCTCGCAGAACATACAAACTGCCTTCATAACTTCATACTTGCATTTCACAATCCTATCCCTTCTTCATCTTTTCAGTGTGATCAGGTGGTGCATTTGAGCACAACCTACTACACTGGAGTATAGAGCAGAAGATTAGCAGGAAAAAAAGATTATTGCTTTGGATAATTAAAGGATGATTACAGAGACCTGTGGGTGACATGATGTACAGGGGTTGGACGTTGAAACGACTGGTTTTAGACCACAGTAATTCATTAATATGGTGTAGGGCCTCCTTTTGCAGCCAATACAGCATCAATTGGTCTTGGGAATGACAGATACAAGTCCTGCACAGTGGCCAGAGGGATTTTGAGCTATTCCTCTTGCAGAATAGTGGCCAGGTCACTACGTGATGATGGTGGAAGAAAATGTTTCCTGACTTGCTCCACCAAAACACCCAAAAGTGTCTCAATAATATTTAGATCTGGTGACTGTGCAGGCCATGAGAGATGTTCAACTTCATTTTTATGTTCACCAAACCACTCCGTCACCAGTCTTGCTGGGTGTATTGGTGCATGATCATCCTGATACCTGGCACCGCCTTCAGGATACAATGTTTGAAGTACTGGGTGCACATGGTCCTCCAGAATGGTTCGGTGGTCCTTGGCAGTGATGCGCCCATCTTGCTCGAGTATTGGGACTAGGGAATGCCATGATATTGCTGCCCAAACCATCACTGATCCACCCCCATGCGTCACTCTGGGCATGCAACAGTCTGGGTGATACGCTCTTCACACCGTAACTCTCCCGGATGGGAAAGACAGTGATGTTGGACTCATCAAAGAACAATACGTGTTTCACATTGTCCACAGCCCAAGATTTTTATTGCTGGCACCATTGAAACCGACGTTTGGCTTTGGCACGAGTGACCAAAAGTTTGGCAATCGCAAGCTGGCCATGTTTATTGACTCTGTCGAGCTCCCGACGAACAGTTTTGGTGGAAACAGGAGAGTTGAGGTGCACATTTAATTCTGCAGTGAGTTGGGCAGCTGTGGTTTTATGTTATTTGGACAACTTGCTGTCTTGGTCACAGACGCGCCAGCGAGACGCGCACCAACATTTTGTCCTCTTTTGAACACTGATGCGTCACCCATAATGTTTGTGTGCATTGCAATATTTTAAGTAAAGCTGTGCTAATACTCTGCTAATTAAACCTTCACACTTTGCACATTCCACCAGTAAGAGCAATCAATGAAGATTGCCCACCAGGCTGGTCACATTTCCCCATGAAACCTCTAACACTGAATTGGCAGGTGTTTCAGTTTCATTGTCCAACCCCTGTAGTTCTTGGGTTTCCTTTATGTCTCTTAGGATTAAATGGTCTGACCTCGATAAGAATTTGCTGGAAAATCCAGTCTTGGGAAGATTTTCTTAAGAGACTTTCTTGAAGACTAAACATTATTCTTCACTCCTTCGAAAAATTGAGGACCACCCAATTGTTAGAAGGGTCATAGTCGATGTTCTTTCTTCTTGACATGATGTAGACACAAATCTGAGTACTCCACATCACCAACCCACCAGATGGTTTGCTTTTTTTTTATATATATGAAAACTAATTCATTTTATTAGTAACACCTGGCTTTCTTAAAAATCATAGAAGTAGGCAGGGAGTACTTATTTTTGCCGACCTGGTGTCTGAATGTTGGTTTACTTTTTGGTAAAACTGCATTTTTTTGCGTCTCATGCTACTCATTTGTTTTTAGTAGCTGGTGAGGATCACATAACGTATTGTTATGTAGCCCGTATTAAACATTTTAAAAGGGTTTAACTTTGACTGTAGGGTTTAACCCATGACTGTACATTGTTATAATGTAACTCATACAGGATTTTGGTCTTTTTAGCTGCAGGAAATGCCTTCTCTCAGGCAGCGCTTCTTCACCTGCAGATGCAGAGCAAGCATGATGCGGCAACAAACTTCATCGATGCAGGCAATGCCTTTAAAAAAGCTGACCCTCAAGGTTTGTTCTGCTTATGTTTTTATTACTAGTACTAAGAATGCCAAGCTGGGTTAGGGTTAGTTTGCATAATTAATACAATAATTAATACAAAATTATACAATAATAATACAATAATCTCAATGGTATTTCTTATCCTAAAAATATAAACCGGTTCATCACAATGAGGTTTAAATTGTCTCAACACTTATGTTTTGGCAGTTTAATTATTATTTTTTTTAAATAATGTTTTTTCAAAGTAAAAAATAAACCCAATTACCATAACCTGAGAATGTCTTGCAAGAAATGTCTAATATCCAGTGTTTGTCACAGGTCTGAAATATATATAATTAGCTAGTAGAACAGGTTGGTATTACCTGTCTGCACATACATGGTCTAGTGCATACGACAAAGAACAAATGCATGTGACCTTTCACACAGTTTTCTGAAAGCAAACAAACAAACAAAAAGATTTTATCACATTTTAGTAGGCACAATGATGGCAGTGTTTGTCCGAGCACTTAAACCTCCTGGGTTTTCTAAGAAGGAGATCCAGTGTGTCCAGTATCTAAAGTCATCTGTCAAACTGTGCCGAGGTGGAAAATGGTGTAATTGGGTTAGGTTTAATGATGAAATAATGGTTAGCATGTATTACCGTTTGTTTACAGTGTACTTGGCTTTGCTTTTAGTAATTGTTGATTTATTTTATTGATATTGATAAAGAAAAATCTACATTGATTTGTGCATTATACAGAAATAAAAATGAGTCTTTTCGATCCTCATTCAAAATTTCATTAAAATTAAATGTCAGTATCATGTATGAAATGATTAGTACTGAATGCTTGATAAATCTGGCCCTCTAAACACCAGTCCACGTGAAACCATCAGTTTAAGCAAAAATAAAGAAACATGACAAAAAGATTTAACTATTCTTTTAAAAATGGCAAAGCAGGACTACTGAAGTTCAGAAAGAAATCCGGCTCTCAACACGAGTGCCATAAGTAATCAATGATGCAGACTTAAAAATTATGACCAACTGTGAACATTGTCCAGAAATAAGGACACATTTTCCTGCTTCGTAATGCTTCCTAAACACATTGTAAAAAATTAAATAAATAAAAACCCACTCATGTTCTCTGAAATAAAAAAAAGTCACCCACAATTTACTTGCATCCTTCTGTCTGTACAGAGGCCGTGAACTGCCTGAATAGGGCAATCGAGATTTACACGGATATGGTGAGTCTCCACTTAACTTCAGCCTAATGTAACCGAAAATCATTTGCTTTAACTTTTTTAACATAACTAAACTAAACTGTTTTTAATTTTGAGAAAATTGTTGCTAAGAAATAGGTTTTGCATAGTAAACAAAACATCTTGGGTGCAGACTGTATATATCAGGGCTGTTTGTGTTTCATTCATTACGTGTTCTTGTGTTGCAGGGTCGTTTCACAATCGCGGCGAAGCATCACGTGACCATTGCAGAAATCTTTGAAACAGAATTAGTCGATATCGATAAGGTAAGATGCCATTGCATTGATTCTCTTAGTATGATTGTTTGTACCTTTATTGTACATGGGCATGAACGGATGAAATGAAAGACGCCTCCCAGTGGCCATCCGGAGATCGCTAGTTCGATTCCCGGGTGATGCTGTAACCTTTTGCACCCGGAGGTCTAGAGAGAGAGCTGATGGGCCGAGCTCTCTCAGCGGGGAGGGATGAGAGGTGCTTGGTGCTCCCACATTAATCGCGGTTTTAGAGTCAATCAGGGGCGTCTGAGCTCATACAAGCAGAAGAAGCGGATAGCGCTGTGCTCCGAGTGTGTTACTCCGCCCCCAACGGTGCGTGAGTGAGCAGTTCGAAAAGTTGCAGTCGGCTGACATCATGTGTTTCGGAGGAAACACGTGATAGTCTTCGGCCCTCCTGGCTGAGTGGTAGTAGTAGCCTTAATGTAGGAGCCCTGTAGTGACGGGAAGGAATTGGATACGACTAAATTAGGGAGAAAATGTTAGTTGTATATGTGATGAGGAAAAAAAAGCTAACATATAATTTTTTATTTTTTTTTTCCAGGCAATAGCTCACTATGAACAAGCAGCTGATTACTACAAAGGAGAGGAATCCACAAGGTTAGCATATTTATTTTTATCGCTATTTTTTTAAATTGACAATCCTTGTATGGGTTATGCATTATTCAGAAGTTTATTCATATACACTAGACACTGCTATATGCACTTTTGCAATTTGCTTGTCTGATTCAGGGTCCGAATCAATTCTGATTTTGGCCAGTTACAGTTTTCTTGCTTTCCAACATGACTTTACAGACTTAAAGGATGGAAAAGTGCTGTTGATGTGATAGTGCCCTCTGCCTCCACGGCACAGCCGATCTGCTCCGTAGACTGAGCCAGGATTGCAACTCACAGTCTCAGTGTAACAGAAAAGTGTCCTCGCTATTAACTGTGTGCTTTAATTTAACTGGCACAGTGTTGAATATATCTGAGGCTGACTTGTCGGTCATTGTTCCTGGCCAATGAAGTTAAAAAGTGTCCAATTCTGGGCAAGGGGTTATTGGGTGGTGCGTCATTTATTAAGTTTATAGACTCTACACATGATGGTTATGTGATTTATTTAATTATTGTGTCCATTTTATTACAGAGTGCATATTATTTCGAGGCTAATCAGTGTGACCAAGTGATTGTTTTTTCACTACAGCTCAGCTAACAAGTGTCTGCTTAAAGTTGCTGCCTATGCGGCTCAGCTGGAGCAGTATCCAAAAGCCATCGAGATATATGAGCAAGTGAGTATACTCTTCTCATGTCTTTTTAATTTAATTTAATTAATTAATTTATTTATTTATGTTTTTTTTATTATTTTTTTTTTATTGTGATTCACCACGCTGGTTCATATGACCAATTTACAATCTAGCCTATTACACATTAACATATTATGCATCCCTAAATGCACAAATTATTTTTAAAGCTTTCACTCATTTCCCACCACTGGCCATGAGAAAAAGCTTTGTGCTTTATGCTGGGTTGAGATTTTGTTGCCAACATTTCAAAGAATCTGGCTGCTTGAGATCTGTTCAGATTTGAACGGGCAGACAGACTTAGTGTTCCACAAAATGTTTTTTGACAAACACAGAAAAGTCTCTTTATCTCTACTCAGTCTGTGGATTGGGGAAGACTTTAATCTTCAGTCTTTGCCAAAGACTTTGATGAGAAAACAAATGTCTTTTAAGAAGAAGTTTTTAAGACTTTTTTTATTTCCATCAAGACTGCCAATAATAAAAAAAGAAAAGAAAAGGGCACAGGACATTCATGGTTCATTTCAATAACTTATTAATATCAAAAACAAGCAAGAGCCAAGATCAGAAAAGCTAAACCCATGACTAAATTAAAATGCAGTTTACAAAAGCAACTTCAATTATGCAATTATGGACTAGCACAATAATCATGACTGATTAGAGGAAAAAACAACAATTTTAGCATTCTTGATGGATTTCACACAAAGTACGCTGAAGTATTAAAAAAATTTTTTTTTACGTATATTAATAAAAAAAATAATCAAAGAGACACAAACTCGTCTGGCAGCAACAGTTAAAGGGAAATCTTATTTGAGACTCAAAGTACTGTATCAAAAATGTTTTCTGTCACTGTAAAGTCCTGGTACGATAACAGGAGCACTTTTTGCACTGAGAATGTAAGTGACATTTTGTGGTATACGTTTGACCTCTCTGAGGGTTCCTATTACACAAGGGAAACACATAAACCCCGAATTGTGTAAACGATTTCAGAGCCTTCACGTTAACTACTTTGGTTATGAAACCATTTAAGATATTGGCCAATAAAAAAAGCACCTTGTCAAAAAGGTAGAGCAGTTTATTGATCCTTACTGCTTTCCTATATGGAAAATAGATGGATGGAGGATGCTACTGTCAGCTTCTTAAACTATACAAGTCCATAAATGTTTGAAGAGTAGCAAAATTATTGGTATTTCCTCTGTCTATCATCCAGTATTCTAAATTAAAAAACTGTAATAAGCAAAGAGTTTTGACTGCTGCATATTTAAATACAGATCAGATGAACTATGTAGTAATTACATTATTTTTGAAAAAAAAATTCTCACTTTTTAAGGGACTAATAGTACTTGGACAAGCTGCCAAGGTTAATACTTGTTTGCTGATTCTTTGCCTTTAATAACCGGCTGAAGTCTGGAACTCACAAGACATCATCAGTTCCTGGGTTTCATCATTTATGACACTCTGCCTTTACGTCAGCCGGTTTCAGTTTGTACTTGTTTGTGTGTTTTGCAAGTGAAATGCATGCTAAATTGCATTTAGGTCATTGACTTGGCCATTGTAGTACATTCCCAGATTTAGAATTCACATTTCTGCTTTTGTCAGTTCCATTGTTAGTCATAAATACAGAAGTATTTTTTCTTCTCTCTTCTTCCATATAAAATAGAAAAGTTCCAAAACTTTGCACATCTTTTGACAAACTCAAAACTGGTCCTCTTGTTTGGAGGCTTAACCTCTGTTATTACTGAGGTGAAGGCTTTTCTTAATTTTTTTTATTTTGTCATCTACTTCTGTTGTTCTGTGTTTATTTTTCTAGCGTTCTGGATTTATGCAAATAGTTCCATGTACCAAGTAGTCGAATTGACCACACCTAATGTTTTTGCTATTTTTTCATATACAGTGGAACCTCGGATTGCGAGTTATGTGGTTTACGAGTGTTCCGCAAACCGAGCAAAGATTTTTAATAAATTTTTAATCGGAAACCAAGCAAGTACTAGTTTACGAGCGCCGAATATGATGCATCACGCATGCGACTCGTAATCCAAACCCCAACCCACACCACCCCTCCCCGCCTAGCGGGATTTATTTGTACTTAATTTTTTTTACGGTAAAGTGCATATTAATTTGTTTTATTTTCATTTTATAGATTTTATTCATTATTTCTTTTGGGAAATTATGATTTGGTTTACGAGTGTTTCGGAACACGAGCTCACTTCTGGAACAAATTATGCTCGTAATCCAAGGTTCCACTATATATTTTTTCATATTATTTTTAGACTAATAATGGCATGCTTTTCTCTCAGTGACATTCTTTGGACTCCATATTAACCTTTGACAGCAACATGTATCCAAAGCAACTCTGGAGTTTTTCTGATAGAGTTCATTCACCTCTATTTGACATAATGAGAGAACAACACTCCTTTAAGGGTTTAAGACAAGCTAGTCAAACATGCCCGCTGCCAGGTTTCTGGTGTTTTTTGGATTTCTCTTACTGTATGGTCCCCATAAGGTTGTGATTTGTCTGCTCTACTACCCACAGGAGTCGCCACAAAGACAGACACATCAGCAGACTTGTAGACGTTTCCTTTATTGTCGGCCTCAGTCAGTTTTTGAGATGTGACAACTGTCCAAAAGCTATATTATAGTTTTTATTAAATCTAATTTAACAATTACTGTTTTAATCCTGTATGACAACCTGAATCCGGATTCAGCTGAACATGAGCATTAACGCTGCAGCAAGACCTCACTGTCTGACATCTTTAACACCTTACCTTTGTGTTGGGTGATGCTGCTTTGCTGTGCTTTACAGTTTGTATAGAAACATGGCAACAATGGCAACACATGCCATAAATGTTATGCTGCAGTTAGACCAAATGCACATATTATCCCAACAGTTTAGACATTGATTGTGTCCATGAGCCAGTTCCACTGCGGATTTTCAAAAGAAACAGGTCATCATCCTACTCTGAAGAGTTTACAAAATTTCAGAACTTGTGCAATCTGTACTTGTGTATATACACTATACAGTATCATATAGATGAGTGAATTTAGATATGTAACCTTTCTATATCTGTCATCTGGATCAAGACCATAAAATCTGTTTGATGGTACTTAGCTCCATTAGCTTTCTCAATAGGTGCAATATGTTGTGTAAAAAATTTAAATATTATCTATATTTGTGTTGTAAATATGTGTAGTATTTGTCAAAAACAAGGCATACATACAGTACTTTGTTCCTATATGTCTATTATAAGAGTCTATATATATATATATTATAACGTAAAATTTAAAGCCATGGAGGGAATGCTTATTTAGTTTTAAAAATGTGTCATGAATTGTTGTCAGAATTGGTGGAACATCATAAATAATGGAATGTCAGAATATCATCATATTCTGAGTTTAGAAAATCCATAACAAACCAAACAGGAGACAGAAATGGATAATAAATTGCGATATGTAAATTATTTAAATGAGAAAATAAATAACAAATTGACTTTTAAAATAAATTTTTAAAAACTTGTTTTTCATTTAAATGTTTTTTTATTCCCAATATGAAAATGAACACACTCTCAACTAAAAAAAAAAAAAATCTTTAAATTAAATGAGCACCAATTTCCTCAAACAATCTAAAAATTTTGTAGGAAGTGTCCACAGAAGAGTGGTGGCTGTTAAATCCACAAAGGGACGTCAAATCATGGTTTCCTAATGTTATACTCAGTATGCTTATATACATACTGTAGGTATGATGGTCATGATTCTCCGCACTGTATTCTGTGTAGAGTTATGATTTTTTTCAAAGTTCATACAGTAGTTCATGGTAGAAGAAGTCAGAGCTTTTGTCTTATGATCTGGTACTCAGTAACTGGCAGCCATGTGAAAGTGCAGTGTGTGTTTTGACCGCAGAGAAACCGAGTGGTTGAGTTTCAGACTGCACTCAAACTCGATAAATGAGCACTGACTTGGCACTCAGAGCTATGAGATTAATCCGCACGGTGGAGTAGAGTGCAAGACGATTCGATTTTATGAGGAATGTTTCGTCAGAATCCCACATTTGACATTATAGAGTTAATGTTTTTAGAAAATATAGTTGCATGTTTCCTCTATACACCTGTTTTTAATGTTCAAATTTTTAAAAACCCTTCTGTGTGTGTGTGTGTTTGCTTGCAGGTTGGAGCACAAGCAATGGACAACACACTATTAAAATACAGTGCTAAGGATTATTTCTTTAAAGCAGCACTCTGCCACTTCTGTGTTGATATGCTTAATGCCAAGGTTACAAAGTTAATCCTAAAATACATATTTATTATTTATGTGATATATTTTCTTCTTACTTAACTTTTACTGTGTTCCTCAACAGCTGGCTTTGCAGAAGTATGAGGAAATGTTTCCTGCATTTTCAGACTCCCGGGAATGCAAATTGATCAAGGTGAGCTTTCTGTTATTAAACCTGTTTCTATCATTAAAGTAAAAATTCACAAGTCACATGCTTGGTTGCTTTGTATTGTCCTTTTTTTAATATGGTGTGTGTATTTATTACTATAGAATCAATATAATTAATTTTTGGCAGTTTATAATCTGAAACTTTAGAAGGCTAACTGCCTACTGTTGTATTTGTGCGAAGCTGAATTTTTTCCAAACTTTTGGGCTTATTAATAATGCATTATGAATTTAAACTGGAATATAAAAGTTATAGATTTACAGGGGAAAGAAAAGAATGTTTGCTGTAGAAAATCATTCACACTTCCTTTCATTCACACAGAAACTTTTAGATGCATCTGAGGAACAGAATGTTGATGCATATACTGACTCGGTAAGTAAGCCTTTTGATCACGTTTTATAAAAACCTTCTGCAGCTTGGACCAGTTAATGATTATTAATTATTATAGTGCATAACTAACTTAACCATTCTTAAAATCTTTCTTAGAAGTGAAACTATAATAAGTATTTGGATTTTAATTTACTTTGCTCATTTAAGTAGCTATTTTATTTAGATAATGATTTTCAATTTTGTAAAGAAAACCAATATAATCATAAGCAGCTATGATTTAATAAAAAAAAAAAATTGTAGTGATGTGCATCCCTCAGTCCTTTTCGTAACATGCTGAAATAATATTAGCTATTAGCTATTGCTGTACTTAGAATGAATTGATAAAGTATGTTTCTCACTGTTATGATGACATGAACGCTAAATTTATTTATTTACATTCATGCTTATTTGGTTCTTTGCATTTAAACATGGATTTTAGATTTTAACACAAATTTTATGACGCAAACAAATGGTACTGTTTAAGATCAGTACAAAAATATGAACATATAATCAGCTATTAAGCTATCAATTTTGGAACTTAAAAAAAAACAATTTTCCATTAATTTACATTTTATCACACAAAAGTAAGTACATGTAGGTGTGTGAGATTATAATGTTTTTATTGGTTCTACACAATAATTTTATTTAAATTACCAGATTAACCAGACTAACCTTTATACATTTTGCTTAGTAGCGCCACAGTTGAAAAATAAAACCTTGGTCATCGGTATATCAGACAACTGATTAGTAAAGGATTATATCAAGATGAACTGTTTTTTTAAATTTTTTTTATTGTTTTGTTAATTGCAAAATCATCTCAAGTTCCATCTTAATATTTTATATTTCCTGACTTCACTGTTGCTGCTGTAACTACGTACTCTCTTGCCCCTAAATAAACCTGTAATGGCAGAAATGATCAATTTGCTCTCTTTTAGGCTAGCAGTTCTGGGGGATTAAGTAGTTATGATTAACAACTAAATAACAAAACACAAAAGCCTTACTGCATCTATTAGTCCATAAGTATTTAAAAAGTGATGTCATTTTTGTTTTTGTCTCTGTACCTCACCACATCAAACAATGTGATGTGCCATATAAGTTGGCTAAAGTAAAGGCATTTAAGTATTGAAATTTAATTCTTATATTTTATTTATTTTTTATTTTTAATAGTTTGTCCAATTAATTTTTAACCTGTGAAAATCAAGGGACTACGTAAAAACAGCACTTTTTTTTTTTTTACATACTAATGCAATATGTTTTTATGTACATTAATAATGCTTTCCTTGAATTAAAGCTGAAAGTCTACTCCTCAATCACATCTCGATAGTTTTTTTGTTTTGTTTTTTTATTTATTGCGGTCGTCTACTGAAGTGGAAATATGACACAATTGTGTCATTGTCCAAATGCTTACATATACAGTAAATGTGGAAAGTACAGAGAATAAAGTCATTATATCTCTCTCCCTCTTTGTTTTTTTTATTTTACCTGACTGCCGTTTTTTAGGTGAAGGAGTACGACACAATCTCCAGACTGGATCAGTGGCTCACCACTATCCTGCTGCGTATCAAGAAAACCATACAAGAGGATGAGAGTGACCTACGTTAACCTTAATTTTTGCTCCACCTCTGCTGTTGTGCTTATATTCCTAGCTTTCTTCTGTTTTCTTTTTCATCCTATTAACAGCAGTGCATTGTCTTCATTCTTAAGTGTTGTTCCGCTCTGCCTTCATCTCTGCAGCTCATACATGGATTATGGGCTATATTCAAATGCAGAAGAACACTAAGACGTACATTTTTTTGTTTAGACAAGCAGTTTTGAAGAGTGCCTTAGGACTGAAACCAATTGCATTCCTTGCTAAAGGACAGTTGATGCTGTGGGTTCATGCTTTGTGCCCAAAGACTCCTTTGCGCCAACGTTTATTACTATGCACGAAATGCCTTATCCGCAGTTCATGATATCTTATGACCCTCTCATTTACTGTTGTTAATTGCATCAGTGATGCAGCTATGAATTCACTGCAATAACTTTTTACTGCACAATTCATGATTACCTTATTGTGTATCCTTAGTTCCCCAGTTATTTTCCTTGATTGTTCTATATTTTAAACAGCAATGAACGTTGATAAATATGTTTCACTGATTTATGTTAATTTTCTCAAAAATGTATGAAGGTAAATATATTATTGAACTGAAAACTTTTTAAAATTAAGTTAGAGTTCATTGCATAATAAAAATCATTTTCATGTAAAAAAAAAAAAAAGTTCTTGGTTTATCACGTGTGTGTGCTGTTTAATCCATACAGAATGGTTCTTTGCTGAGATGATAGGTTTTAAGATAAATAGTGATTGTTAGATCCTAGAAACATCAGTTGATTCAGTTATGTATTACGATTTATTTGTGTGGCAACTATTCACACTTTGGCAGGCGGGACAGCATCCTGTGCCATAGTTAAATTGACTTTATTATTTAAAAAAAATAAAAATAAATTAGTATACAAATTATGTATGATCAGGACATTTCAGGAAACATTCGATCTGTATATCAAATGTAGATAAAATGTTAATTTATAGGAATAATTTATTTATGTATTATGTTGAGTTTAATTTGAATATTTACAGTACAGACCAAAAGATTGGACACACCTTCTCATTCACAGAGTTTTCTTTATTGTGTTCTTTGTGTTCTTTAGCCCAAACGCGTCTCTTCTGCTTGTTTCCTGTCCTTAGCAGTGGTTTCCTAGCAGATATTCTACCATGAAGGTCTGATTCACACAGTCTCCTCTTAACAGTTGTTCTAGAGCTGTGTCTGCTGCTAGAACTCTGTGTGGCATTGACCTGCTCTCTGATCTGAGCTGCTGTTAATCTGCGATTTCTGAGGCTGGTGACTCAGATGAATTTATCCTCTGCAGCAGAGGTGACTCTCGGTCTTCATTTCCTGGGGCGGTCCACATGTCAGCCAGTTTCTTTGTAGCGCTTGATGGTTTTTGTGACTGCACTTGGGGACATTTTCAAAGTTTTCCCAATTTTTCGGACTGACTGACCTTCATTTCTTAAAGTAATGATTAACCACTCGTTTTTTTCTTCACTTAGCTGCTTTTTTCTTGCCATAATACAAGTTCAACCTCTTTGAATGAGAAGGTGTGTCCAAACTTTTGGTCTGTACTGTATATTAACATTTAACATATAGGACACCATATATGGTATAATGGCACTCAGTCACAGGATAAAGTATATACTGTATACACTCCATTATACCATATATGGTGTCCTATATATACTGGTGAACAGCAGCCAACATTTACACATTTTTATGGAAAAATGTCAGCTTTTTTTTTTTTCAGCTAGTTCTAGTAGATGAAAACTACATCTGCATTTTACAGTAATTTACCCATATTAATATGAAAGTGTTTTTATTTTACACTTGGTTTCTTTCAGTGCCTGACATGAGAGTGGGCGAGGTTAAAATTGTTTCACAGCCAGCCACTAGATGGCCTCAGAGCTACAGTATGTTTGCTTCACATGTGAACCCCTGTTTATGTAATCAGTTACTGGATTGACTACAGAATAACTCTGCTGAAGGTTGTGTTGAGTTAAATGTTACTATAAATGTTTTTATAATGCAAGAAATAATCAGACGCCTATAATTTCATGATAAAATATATGCCGCAAAGTTTGTAAAAAAATAAAAAAAAATTGAGCAAGTAGTAATTCATTATAAATACTCTACATTTTTGGCTTTCCTTTAGCAGCTTTAAGAGCAACAGCTCACAAAGTTATCAAGGGTTGATTCCTGTTCATGGCCAACAGCAGTGGAAACCAGGGTGAGATGCTTTTCTGCTCATGACATTTTTAAGAATGTGTGTGTGTGTTTAGTTCTAACACTCCAGCAAAGTTTGTACTATTGGCGCTCACCCCAGCACCCACACCCCGAAAATAAGCAGAAGGAGATAAGAGCCGAGAAAGGCCTTTACTGTCCACAGAACATAACGCATCAAAGAAGCCATGCTACAATGTCTCAGCCTGCATTATTAATAACCCTTAGGGGTTGGCGCCTGTTTTGGGGCCCTGAATAAGTTCTAACTTGTTGACATTTGTGCATTTTTCAGTTACTTATCAATATATAAATGGCTAAAGTCAGATCACGCTGTATTACTTGGATTACTCTGGATTACAAACTGAGCTACAATAATATGGCAACATGTATGTTTGTAATTTGGAGGAAATAATGGTTATGCATGGTTATTGAAAACAATAAAAAGTACTTGAAATAAGGCCACTAGCCACATTCATTGTGAACTGGAGTCTTTCCTTCAAAATGATGTGACAATCATCCTGCTTACTCATTCACAGAAAACTATGTATTTATTTAAAATTTCGAAGACACTTATTTTTTTTTAGAAATTCCATAAATGAGGAGAATGATCATGAATAATGATGTAATTCACACCAGAGAAGACAAAGACCCACATAATGAGCTGCATAATGAGCTTTTCAGACATGTATGTGACAGAGAGGGAAAGGCTACTAGATAATGATTTGAGTTGCTGTCTAATATTACGCCTATAATATTATTCTAAGGTATTTCACTGTCACATTTCAAGCTGAATTGTGAATGTTTTTGTACTGATTTTGGACCAATGGTCTTATCTGAATTTAGTAATAGAATTTTTTTAATTATCCAAACTTTTATATACCCTTGACACACTCAGTTAATCTAGACAACATGGATATTTTATCTGGTTTTGATAAGATTGGAAACTTATCCCAGGTCTTATAATGATGTTATGAACGCTTTGCTATCTTCTCCTGCATTGTGAGCATCAATAACTTTCATTTTCAGAGTCTTACACAGCTGCTTAGAGGAACACATGGTTGAGTGTCCGCAAGTGTGTGCACAAGGTTTGAAGAGTCAAAGTATTTGTAAAGCTTTGAAATTGGCATTAACAGCTGTTGCCATGCATCAGATCTAACGAGCTGATTAAGGTCTGAAACCTTGTAAAAAATAATGTAAGACTCTGGAACTCTTAAGGTGCCCAAACCTTTGCAGTGCCATAATAATGTTTTTCTTTTTTTTTTTTCCAGTTTATGGCATAAGAAGTAACTATAACTATATATCAATATATTGTGCATGTTTTCCATTTCCAAGAGAGACTGCGTTAACATCTTTTCAGTTAAAAAAATCACCAAATCTGTTATTTATCAAGGGGTGCCTAAACTTTTGCACAAGACTGTAGGTCTACAAAATGGTGTCGATCAGACAAGTAGGATCTAAACCATTTTAGTGCCTGTCCCTTAATACATCTCAATTTGTAAGGGATCTACAAGAGTATTATGAACTATAATGTCGAATGCAGCACTAGGATGAAGTAAGTCTAATATTGAGATGCTGCCTTTTTCCAAGCTAAAAACAACTCATTTGTGATTTTAACTAGTGCAGATTCTGTACTATGATGAGGCCTGAAGCCTGACTGAAATTTTTAAATATATTGTTTTCCTGTAAGAAGGGTTAAAAGGCATACTTGAGCTGACACCACATTTTCCAATATTTTAGGTAAAAACTGAAGGTTTGAAATCAGTCTGTATTTTTTTTTCCATTAAGGTCTAAGAAGGAGCTTAATAACTGCTAACTTGAGAAGTTTAGGGATGTGACCTAAATATATGGTGGAATTAATAAAAGTTTAAAAGCGGCTCTCCTGCTGTACTGTATGTATCACTTCTTTTAGTAATCCAGTTGGGATTGGATCTAACAAGCACGTTGTTGATTTAGCCGTGGTGATACGTTTATACAGCTATTCCTGTCCTATACCTGTAAAGCACTGAAGCTCTAGATGTGGAGCTTTAGGCTGGACTGAATCACAGGACGCTGTTAGAGGTTGAACATCTATTATTTTGTTCCTGATACTATCGATTTTTTCCAGTATGGGTTGCAATCTTGAGGGCGTGAGTTTGACTACTGTAGTCATGTTTTATCTGGTGCAGGTGTTTTATCTCTGATCTTTTTCAACCGGATGGGGGCAACAGCGTCTAGTATGCTGGTAAAAAATACCGCCTATGCTGTTAGTCACTTCATCTAGATCATGACTATACACAGTCATACAACTTTGTGCCACTCTCGAAAGCAGTCTGTGCCCAACTGAAGACATATTGTATATTTTTTTAAGTTTTCCCACCCGTAGTACCGCCAACCACTAAAGACCTCCTTGTGCTCAATGGGTGTGTCTTCCCATTTAAGTTATATGCAAACATCCAAAACACTAAACCGTCTCACACACACACACAAACATTGTTTCACATTCGTTCACTCATCATCTATACCGCTTTATCCAGTATTCAGGTTCGTGGGAAGCCTGGGGCCTATTCCAGGAGACTTACAGCATGAGAAGTGGTACACCCTGGATGGGGTGCTAATCCATGAAAGGGTACATACACATACTATGAGCAATTTGGGAATGCCAGTTAGCCTTGAATCTTTGGATTGTGGGAGGATTACCTGAAGAAAACCCACCAAGCAAGGGGAAAACATGCAAACTCCATGCATACAGGTGGGAATAGAACCCAGACCCTGGAGTTGCAAGGTCAACAGCGCTCAGTCACCATGACGCCGGTCATGTTTCAATCTACATTAATTTTGTCAAACTATTCTATCACACATTTAGCTGTTATGTACAACCAAAAACAGATTCAGGTTTATTGCCAAAGTAGGTTTTCATGTGTAAAGGGTCAGAAAATACATTAAAAGAAGGTAAAGGTAATATGACTAACAAAATATTAACTAAATAAAGGTGAAATGCTACCATTTATTCACATCAAGTCATTACTGAAATATTTACATACAAACATTGTTTGGAAAGTAAATTACTTTTTTGCATATTGTGTGACAAACGATATATTGAATTTTTTTATGAAGAATTATTATACTTTGGTCTAGTTGCAGAATAGGCTACACAAAGCAAAAAACATTTGTTTAATTAGAAAAAACAAGAAATATCATAGCTGCTTCCAGACTCATCTTACCGTCAAAGTAATTTATCTAGTCAAGCCACTTGGCAACAATACATGCAATTCAACAATTTGTTTCCCTTACATAAAGACAAAATCTAAGAAATATATTTATAAAATATTATCAATAAATAAACAATTTAAATACAACACAATAAAGATTATCCTGTCTCTTTACATGAAATGAAATACATAATTAAAATAAGTAAAACAAATACACCACAATCACCATAATACAGTGTAATACATCAATAAATAAAATATGCATATGCAAAAGTCGCATGTCAAGCCATCCCTCAAACAAGACAAGAACATAAACTGTCTTAGACCAATATGTCAATAGGTATAATGGGTGGGAGAGAAGAAATACTGTTTATTTCTTCTACTCTTTTACATTTTACCTAACATTACAACCTTTTCCAAATTTGCGTTAATGATGCACAAACTAATGCACCTGGCACCCAATTCACTGGGACATACAGTACATGTTAGCTTTTATTATTATTATTATCTCTCTTATATGTATTGTTTTACGGCGGTCAACATCCAGTAAGTCTCTCTCATACATTTGTCGCATAATCTCTGGATTTCAATCATCTGCATATTTTTGATCTATCATCTTGTCTAACGCATATAATGTTTGGAACAGATACACCCTGAGAGAATGTAGCAGGAAGTGTATAAAATGAGATGAAAAGTGAGACAAGTTCACTTTTTTAGCTGCATTATAAGAAAAAATCTTAAACTATAAATATACAGTAAATAGAGACAAAATAACGATCATTCTCATTCTAGCATCTTTTGGCTTGGATGTAAGAGCTCATATGATATTAAACACCTCTGAGCTCTGAGTTACATAAAATTGACTTATTTTTAGCCAACCAGTACAGTTAACTACTGAGAGCAGCATGTTAATACAACTTCTGTGACAGCAAAGGCCTGTTTATAATTCTGTTCTGAGCAACTTTTACGATTGCCTTAAAGTACATACAGTACAGTACATATCTACTGTACATGCTGTTGACAATCCTATTTAGTCCCTATAAATGCAAGAAACCTACAATGGCCATTACTTTATGAAATGCCATAAAATCATCTTGAAGAACTGGTAAATCATATTCAGAATATACATATAATAATCCATAATCCGTAATGTTTTTAGTAATTGTTTATTCTGATGTAAAACATTAATAAATGATTGTAGATTGGAGTTAAGGTAATTATTATGTTGGGGAGTCAGGCTGGTTGACTTTATTGGTCTAAGCTGGTTTTTCTAGCAGGGCATATTGTCTTTCCATCCTATTAATCCTTTTTATCATTTGTCTCTTATATTAGACCGCAACCTTTGATATGCAATCAAATTGTGAAAACTGAGGCTTCTCTTTAATATATTGAAAGCTTTATTTTGAGAGTAAATAGCTTTATCTCATTCCTTTGTCCCCCATGACACCTTCTTCATTTGCTTATCTTTTCCTATTGGCTTATTTTTTTGGATGAACTGGTTTGTGACCTGTACAATAAGTCCATGAATAAAACCATTTAACATCCTTTTTAATATTTATTTTTTTGTATTGCTTGCTCACTATTAGCTTAAAATTCTCCCAGTTTGCACTGTTATATGACCATTTTTGCAAACCTTATTTACAACAATCTTCACCTATTTTTATTATTACAGCATAGTGATTACTTCCTACTGTTGTTTCTTTTACAGCTTCCCACCTGCAAGTAGCTACCATACAATCCCCTGATACTGAGTGAGATCAATAGTGTATTCTACACCTGTTTTATTTCAATCATTACAATTACCCTACAGTGGACTGTGTGGCTTGAATGTCCATCCACATCATCCACATTTCTCTCCTGAATATACAACAATTTCTTTTAGTTACTTAAAAGAGAGCTTCTTATAGGCATTATAGAAATTAATCTTAATATTTACTTCTTTTGTCCAGATTTGAACAGAATCCTACAATCCTTAATAAATCCTTTAAACTTGTCCGGTATATCTGCTATTGAACTTTCAAAATAAAATATTACAGTTTGCTGTTTGTCACCTTTTTTTTTCAACTTTTCTTGTACCTTAAGTCTACTGACCTGCTCCCAGGCCATCTACATTAATATTCATGGAAGTTCATGGAAGGAATACCAAAAGACCCAACTTTTCAATATCAACTGCTAGATAAAGATAAAGTAAATAAAGTTACTGTACATTCTTGAACCCTGAAGTGGAAAGTTTGATGCCCCAAATCCCAATAATGTATCCAAGTCATCCTGAGAAGGCTCAGAGACAGAGCGCACCAGGTGTATTAGCAGAAAACTTATATAAAATATAATGGGTCATTGAATTGTTCTCTTTTTCAAAACTACCTGTTAAATAAGATGTTCAAACAAATAATGAAAACTTTGCAGCAAGCAGAATGTGGAATCAGTTGTAATTCTGTGGTAAACACTGAATACATCAATAAATTGACAAATAAATGTTATTTATATTGCTTTTTTTTTATCATTGGACATAGTAGCTTTACAGAAATGACCTACAGTAGGGTTAGCTATACAGGATTACCTAATGAGCAAACCAGATGAAATGGTATCAAGGAAGAAACTTTGTGAGATGACATGAGAGAGAAACCTTGAAAGGAAGCAGCCTCAAAAGTGACCCAACCCTCTTTAAGTTGACACTGACAGTTTCCAGTGATAAGTGTGGCGAAAATATGATCAGTATGAGCATCGGTGTCATTTTTCATTTCATTAGCACTTATAGTATTCAAGTGAAGTTATCCAATTCATAATGAAGAAAGTGCAGTTAGTTGAGCAAGTGCACTCATTATGTTATTCATGCTGTCTGTGTGAGGAAATCCACAGCAATCTCATGGCTCTCAAAGCTCAAGCCTTGTATGACTATCCTCTGCAGCAGTAAGTGGTTTTTACAGATGAAGGAAGCTCCAAACAGAAGTACAGTATAAGCATAGCTCAGGCACTACAAGAAGGTGAATGGTGTCCAGATCATAGTCATCTCATTAGGCAACAAGAATAACATTTGTAGCTGGACAGAGAGAGAGGTTATTAGGGATGCTTTTATACTGCAGTGTTTTAGGAGGGTCTACTGTTCTGGAAATTTCTCTGAGGCAGACACTTTAAAATGTCAGAGAACAGATTAAAATGAAGGTGGCATGGTGGTGTCGTGGCTAGCCCTGTTGCCTTGCACCTCCAGGGTCTGGGTTCGATTCCCGGCCTGGGTTGATTCCTGTCTCTGTGTGCATGGAGTTTGCATGTTCTCTCCATGCTTAGTGGGTTTAGTTCGGGTACTCCAGATTGCATGCCTACAGATTAGGCTAATTGGTGTTCCCAAATTGCCCGTACTGTGTAAATGTGTGTGCCCTGTGATGGATTGGCACCCTGTCCAGGGTGTACCCTGCCTCATGCCCTAAGTCTCCTGGGATAGGCTCCAGGCCCCCTGCAACCCTACAGGATAAAGTGGTATAGATGATGAGTGAGAGATTAAAATTTATTTGCAATAACTGCTTGCAAGTAGATTCAGTTCATACACATACAGTAACTATGAGTTAGAGAAGAGCAGAGCCCCAATCAGAGGTGCCTTTATATTATAGCAAAATAAAGAAACTAGTCTACCACATCTGTAGAAAAAAAGTTGTGTTGTTTTAATAAAGCATGCTACAGCGTAGTGTTATGACCTCTAGGGGTTAGCCATAACAGAAAAAGAGAACTGAATGAGCTTACACCAGAGAGACAAACCAACACTGGTTTGTAGTTGCTGATGTACAGTAGCTCTTGTGGTTAACATTTCAAACGACACCCCTAACCATATAGCTCAGATCATGCAAATATGTGAACATGCATATGTCAGCAATGGCGGTATCCTGATAGCAGTGCCAGCCTGAGTCTTTAGTATACTTTGTACCATTCTACAGCTTCTGATTTTCAATTTGAATTTTAATTAGTGTTTTGTATTTCTGATCTGACTTTAGCTTCAGGGTGAATCAGGCAGGTCCAGAGGGTAAATGGTAAATGAGGAGTGCCAGGTCTAGCTCGACAGAAAGATGAGGAGGAAACATTAATTAAGAGCAAGAGGGGAAACATCTAACCAGCATAAAACCCATCACTATATTGTTTTAACATTGATGTAGACTAACATTTTCATGCTTCGATTCATGCATCTAATTGCGCATCACTTTTTCCTTCGCCATATACTGCACGTTAAGTCTGTCTCAATAAACCTGGGGCAGTATTCATAAAAATCCATAGTACAAGAGTCGCTCTTGGTGATGACATTCTAAAAAAAAAATCATAAAACTGCCTGTGTTTCTCAAGAACTCTCCATAAAATTAATGAGCAGATCCTACTTGAATGCTCATGAAGCTTTTTAACCCTTAAAAGTTCTCCTATGGTGAAAAACTTTGGAGGATTTTTTGGCAGTCTTAGAAGTTTATTAAGCAATTAAAAATGGTTTTAGGCTTAAAACCTTTAAAACTCATACAGCACCAGGTATGACGCCTCTGACGTTGTCTCTGGTTCAAGAATGGCTTGACACAAGGAATGCGACAGTTGTAGCTCGTGTCCTGGATACATCTGTGCGTGGTGGCTCTTGAAGCACTGACTCCTGCCGCTGTCCACTGCTTGTGAATCTTGCCCAAATCATGAATGGGCTTCATTTCACAATCCTCTCAAGGCTGTGTTTATCCCTGTTGCTTGCACGCCTTTTGTGTCTTACCCTCCATGTGCATGGTGTCAGTGATCGTCTTCTGGACAACTATCTAGTTAGCAATCTTCCCCACGATTGTGTAGCCTACTGAAACAGACTGAGAGACCACTTAAAGACAATATTCTAAGTTTCTGAGAGATTGAATTTTGGGTTTCCATTAACTGTAAGCTAGAGTCATCAGACGTAAAGGAAATAAACACTTGAAAAATATGAGCCTGTGTGTAATGAATCTATATAATATATGAGTTTTACTTCTTGAATTGAATTACTGAAATAAATCAACTTTTCGATGATATTCTAATTTATTGAGCACCTGTATATATGGTTCTACCTGCTTTGTCTCTGTCTAAAGCTGGGACTCGACCTTCCACATGCTGAATGAATTCCATTTTTGCATTCACGTATTCATCCTTTTGCCTCATGTGACTCATGTCATTTTGGGGATTCTATAACACAAAATGTTAGGGTGGGGAAAAAAAGTAAGTGGCTAGAAAAAACAAACTAATAAATCCAGCCAGAGAATTGCAATCACTATTTCCCTAAATCAGATCATCCATTCACTGAATAATACTGTACACTGCCCTGCCAAAAGCAAAAAGTCACACACTCTAATATTTCATTGGACCGCCTTTTGCTTTGATTACAGCTGTGACATCTTTTGGGTAAATTGGTCACCATATTTGCAATGTAACGTCAACATTTATTTCCATCCAGAGTTACATTAATGTCTCTGCAAGATCATACTGTATATTGATGATGGGAGAGTTGGACTGCTGCGTAAAGCCTTCTCTAGCACATCTCAAAGATTCTCGGTAGGGTTACGATCTGGGCTCTGTGGTGGCAAGTCCATGGAGAGCCCCAAGAATCCTGGCATTATGATCTTGGAATAAGCCCGTGCCAGTTGTTGCATCATCGTTAATGTTATCTGACATCGTAATACCACACATTGCTGCCATAAGTCAATTCAAGATTTTTTAAAGGGCATAGATTATGACAAATTATTTAATTGTGTAAATGTTTTTAGGCTCCTCTTTGGGCCCCTCCTTGCACCACTTTTGGTCAGTTTTTGCACACAGCAGACTAGGAACTTCCCACAAGAGCTGCAGTTTTGGAGTTGCTCTGAACCAGTCATCTATCCATAATTACTTGTCCCTTGTCAGTGTCAATTCATTACATTTGCCCTATATTTTTTTCTATGAATAATTAAATAATAAAATAACTCAGATTATTCGTTCCACAACCCAAGAAAATGAATACATAAAAAATATAACGTAAAAATAAAACTAATTAACCTGCACTTTACCTTTGAAAAAAGTAAAAAAATAAATCCCGACAGATAAATGTTTCCGTTAGTGTTTGCCCGTGCACATGCAGTGTATTTCTGAGTGTGCTTGTGCATGCACTCGCGGTTTGTGTGTCTATGCGCGCGCATGCTGTGTTTGTGTGTACCCTCCCCTCTCCCTCTTCTCATCTTACACAATAACCTTTCCTCCTCTCTTATTTGAGAGGGGGAGGACCACTGTATGGGGCAACTGTCTCTCTCACACAAACACACACACACACACTAATGGAAGCACTGCCTCATCGGGAAAATTAACAAGTAACAACTCTAATGACACTCAAGTGCATACACACTAATGGAATGACTGCTTTAAAGTAAAAATAAAACAAATTAACCTGCACTTTACCTTTGAAAAGAATCGTGACAGAGCAGTGTTTCCGTTAGAGAGAGTGTATGTGTATTTGAAAGCAAGAGGAGGGGGAAAGGGACACGCTGTCCAATGGCGCGTGCAAACACACACACTAACGGAGTCAGTGCAGCATTCAAAATTTTTGCTCGTCTTGCGGAACACTCATAAAGCGGGTTACTCACAATCCGAGCTTCCACTATATATATATATATATATATATATATATATATATATATATATATATATATACAGGCCCCATATCTGGAACACGGGATGATTCCCGGTGGCCTCGACTGATTAGGCCTGCTGACAGCCAGTGTTTTTGTTTTATTTTTATAATTATTATATATTTTTTATATTATTGCCCACTCTGTGTACTAAAGTGATGATTTCTGGAATTAATAATAAATAATAATAACAATATTAATCTGATTCTGTTAGTCTTGACTGGCACCGATACGTGATGTTCGCTCCGCGTCTTCCCAGAGCGGCACAGCGTTTAAACAGACACGCTAGGATGAAGAGAAAGCAGCCAGGTGGAGCAGAAACGAAAAGGTCACACATGAAGAAAGCACTTCAAGACGATGCAGCGAAATGTTGCACAATTTCAGATTTATTCAGTGCTTAAAGTGCAGATAAGTTTCATCTGTAAATGACTGTAGTTTTTTCTTCATTTGGACTACAAATAAATATTAGATGTAGTGCCATACTATTATCACTTAAAATACTATATGCTAAAAGACATTAATATTATTTATTGTAAAGCTACATGGGTATTTTATCAGACACAAAATATCACATTCTTTTATATAGCTAGGAAGGGAGCAGGGAGACAGGGGCTATAGTGCAGACATGGACAAAAATTTGTCATATTTTTTCAAGTCTGATTTATCACTCTGATTTTTCAAACATATTTTGTCATAATGTAATCATTACTGTTCTAATTTTTCCCTTTTAGTCTATGTCTAAGTTTATGTCTGCTTACAATTTTTTCCCCCTCTTATTTTCAAATTAAGGTGGAGACAGTCAGTGTAGCACTAGATTTGGTGCAGTGATCACACATGAGATTCAGGGCCTGAGACAGGTAAAAGGGAAAAAAAATGTGAACTTATTGGATAAAATTTATTGTTTTGCTGATTTGGGTATCCAAGACATACATGCAGAACGAGTGGTATAAAGCTACCCAAGAGCAACATGAGAAACTAGTGGAGAGCCAAAACACATATCGGGGTTATTCCACCAAATATTGATTTCTTAATGTTATTTAGCCAAAGCATTAACACAGTTTGTTCACAAATACAAATTATTTGCATTTTTTTTTATTTGAGTTATTAAAGCTCTCAAATACTGCATGTGCTTGGGTTATTTTCATGTGTTGTGATGTCATTTCCTTTAAATATACACTCTAAATAACAATAGTTATATTTTAAATTTAGGAGAAATATTGTCAGCAGTTAAAAAAATTAAACAAAACTGTTCATCTCACCAATACAGTACATGCACCTGTAAGAAAAGAAAATATTATGCTGCAGTGGTTTTACAGAGCTATATATTAGATGGGAAAAAGACAAGCTGTCTATAGTTAAAAAATTTATTTGGGTGCATAGAGTGGCCTGGGTTGGTGTGCAATTTCCCAACCTGAAATTGTGTCCCAGTCCGACCATGTATACATATACATACATACATACATACATACATATACACACACACATATATATATATATATATATATATATACATTCCCCTTTCTTGATGGGAATGTTCATGGGAATCTCTTCATTGCCATTCTCCAGGAAGCGCATATGTGAGGCCTGGCACGCAATCTCCGCTCTCAAAATTGTCCTATCTGCTTGAGATCAGACTCTGTGCGCACAGTCATGTTGGAGCAGGAAGAGGCCTTCCCCAAACTATTTCCACAAAGTTGGGAGCAGGATATTGTCCAAAATGTCTTGGTCAAGAGTTCTTTTCCCTGGAAGTAAGAGACGGAGCTCAACTCTGGAAAAAGCCCACACCAATTCCAACATTATTTTATACACACACACACACACACACACACACACACAGTATATATATATACATACACACATATGAGTCATTTTGACTAAACAGAAACCTGAGTGAAGATTCTTCGCATGTCTGTAGCTGTGGATGTGAACAGTAGTGTTACCCATGTACCCAAAACCCAACGCATCAAAAGGCATTTCCTGATGCGTGACGTTTATGTTTTTACCTTCAGTGCGCAGTCTGCAGGCTCTCCGTGGGCGCGGCCAGGAATTACAGGTGAGTTTCGCTCTAAAGGACACACACACACACGGAGTAACCTGAATCCGGAAGTTTTTTCTTTCGCTCACACAGGTAGATGACATGTTTCGGGTGTTTGTGAGTCTTATTTTGTCGCACTCGTCCTTTAAACGGAATAACTCTTGATTTTTACACTGTGTGTGCGGTTATTAGTTTTTGCGTCGTTTTATTTTGAACAGTTGCGCTTTTAATTAAAAGACTGCGGCTGTTTGTTTGCTCGGGCCCAGTCGATTCACCTGCTATCGACAAGGAACAGCAAGACTGGTTTGAGGACTGGTTTTTACTCAACCTGTAGGCTATTGTTCCTGAAGGAGTGCAGCGTAAAGTGGTCGCGGGAACAACAGGGCGACAAGAATGGACCCAATGGATGCAGGAATGCGTTACACTCCCAAGTCTTCGGTAAGACATTTATTTACTTCTGTTTCGTTATGGTGGGAGTTTACACCTGTGTTTAACCTGTTCCTGTTTACGCAACTGCCGCTCTAAATAGTCTTGTGCTTAATTGACGGGCTGTTCTGTTTTGAGTTTCACACCGAGCAAGCCGTTTTACTTGGGATTTTTAAAAATGAATGTTATAAATGTTTATAGATTTAAGTATAATTTATAAATTTTATAATAAATATAATTTATATATATTTTTTTACATTAATATGGTATTAGAAATTCAAACAGAAAAACAATAGAGTAACTTGCTCTAAAATTGTTTTAGTAAGATTTTAAATTCTTTACCGGTGTGTGTGCTTTCTAAGTTTAAAATGAAAGTATTGTGTTCAACTGAAACAGGTTAATAATTAAGCTAACATACTTAATTCAAATTACAATTTTGAAGAGACTGGTAAACTGATGTTAAGCTTTATTACTTCATTATTTTCCCCACACGTTATTTCTTAAAACGAAATGAACCCGAACAAGCTAAAGGCTAATCTCCTCCTCTGTGAATGACTGGAATTTCAGGTTTACAAAATGGACTCTGCCATTGATGCTATAAAGTTCAGTACAGTTTGCTGTTATTGGGGATTTTATTTGTATAATATTCCTTATCTAATGTAATCCTGAGACCTGACATGTACCTGAGTGTATACATTACTCTACACAGTAATAACTTTTTGGAATGTGTCTGTCCTGTGAATTAGCCAAGCAAGTCTTGGCATGTAGTTTCCCCTCAAACAGTTAACGTATTTGTTTTAAGTTATTTGACAAACATGTTTAATCACGCGTCCCTTCAACAAAACTACCTTGGTGTTGCCTTCATTCCAGCCATATTTTGTTGTCTTAATGTCATTAATGCAGAAATTATGAACTATGCATTAGTATTAGGTTTGTTTCCCATTCAGCAATAGTGCATAGGTAGTGTATTACTGCGCTCAGCGGGGGAAGGCCTGGTCCTGGGCAAAGGGATAACTCAAGTGAGGTAGTTTACTCATTTTCCTAAGATAATATCTAATATGTTCTGATTAAAAATGATCAATGGGTTGATTTTACAAAGGCTAAATGAAATGGGTAGTTTTGGTCATGTCCAGTCTCTATATGATGTAAAAATAATTATATAATTAATTACTTAAGGGCTTGATCGAATCCTTATAATATAG
Source organism: Clarias magur (assembly GCA_013621035.1). NCBI lineage: Eukaryota > Metazoa > Chordata > Actinopteri > Siluriformes > Clariidae > Clarias > Clarias magur. The sequence goes on from QNUK01000018.1 coordinate 1,557,737, forward strand.
TTTTTAAACCTTATGTCATTGCGTTCTATGTAACCATGATTACAAAATGACCACTGCAAATAAATCACTTGGCATGCAGTGCTGTGGGCGTGAAGCCTTTTATTTATGCGCTCCTCAGTTCTCAGGGTATTTAATGGCATCTGTAACATTTCATTTACTGTGAGGATGTGGTCAGGAGTGGTTTGATCAAATCACAGGATCATTGGCCTTTTTAAATGCTCCATTTTTTATTTCATGCACTGGACACTGTTGCACCATTTAGCCTTTCTGCTTGTGGCTTTGGCGCCGGAGTGTTGGAGAACATCCATACCAGTTATTCTGTATACATGTCACATCGAACCATTCATAATTTCAAATAAAATCATTACTTTGATCATTAAACATATTGGGTTGAAGTGATTTGGGTTGTTAAAAGTAATTACTTTGATTTATGCTTATAGTACCGTAGACAAAGTGCATATGTTATGTTTTCAGGTTAGAAAGGAAAGAAATAATAATGTAGATTAAAAATAGTCTGGCCTAGCACATCAAGTGCTGGTTGGTATAGCATAAAAGTAATTTTTGACGTGCACTTGACAAGACAAAACAGCTCAGCACTGTGATGTAATTTTAGCATGTAATATTGCCAAATGCCAAACATGGGAGCTAAATCTGAGTCATAGTTTCAGTACGGTATTACTGATTACATCTGTGTATTGCTAGATCTATGACTCGTAGTTTGTAAAATCCCCATCAATCCTTCTGATGTGTTTTGTCACACACCTTATCCGTTTCTGTTTTTTTAAGGATATTTTTTTTTCATTGACACGTGCTTGCTGTAAAAGCGGCGTACTGCTAAATATCTGATAATTGTACTGAACAATGTGTCTGTATGTATGTATGTATGTATGTATGTATGTAATTAATTAATTAATTAATTAGTTAATTAATTAGGCAGGAAATTGCCTCCTTTCCCTTCATGGGAATTTTTTTATCCTTCAGAAGCAGGCCAAATACTCATTAACAACATTATTGCTAAAGTGACAACATGAACTATGCAAAAATAATTTACATGTAATTCAATACAGTTTTATTTGTATAGCATTTTTAAGAATGTCATTGTTGCAAAGCAGCTTTTTACATAATCAAAAGAAAATTTTGGAAATGTGTATGAAATGTGAGAAAATATGTATGAGTGAAAATGATCAGATAGCCCCTGATGAGCAAGCCGAGGGCAACGGTGGCAAGGAAAAATCAGCTCGTTATTGGAGGCTCAGGAGGCTCAAGTGTAGGAAATTCTAGTCCTTAAAGAGCTGCTGTCTGCATTAGTCGAGGCCATGGTGAAGTGAAAAATCGTCCCCAGTCACCACAATCATCCCAAGCAGACCACATTGGGCTTCCATGCATCGAGATCTCCAACCAGAAGCGGGGCACCAGGATGAGTTAGACAGGTCCAGAGGACAGAGGGGGTTTGGATCACTGGCAGCTCAGGAGCGGCACGTGCTGCTTGACAGACACAGACAGAAAGGGAGGGAGAGAGGAGAAGAGAAACTGCCACCCCTGTTGGTGTTTGAAATGCAAGTGAACACCATAACACCAAATCTGCCAACTTTTCAGAAAAGGTTGGAGTGAGTTTCTGAAAATAAGGGCATTGGTTCTGCATGTACACACAACCTCCATTACGCATGCCCAGCCATTTAGTCTAAAACTAGCCATACACCTTATTCCGCATGGCTCAGGTTCTTCATATTTTAGTTTTGCATTGTTAAAGTGAAATAACATACACCTGACTGTATTTATTCTAGCTGATACAACTGACGTTTGAAATATTCTCCCAAACAAAAATTAAATGGGGCCTACCTTACCCATCATCGAAAAACCAAACATATACTCTTCAGCAGCTCCATGTCGAGCTGCAGTGTCGAAGCACAGAGCTCTGGACCCTATACATGCGCACTCTTCTCATAGATCACTTCTTACTCCATATCTCTCACTTTTCCTTCCAGGCGTAAAGAATCTCTTCGATCATTGGACCTCTGGGTAGTTAGTCCCACTCTGCCAGAATCAAGCCACAACATAACAGACAAAACTGATACACATATTTAACTGTGCAGTGAAAAATAAAGTGACACTACTGAAGAACAAGGAAAGCAAATAATAATAATCAATGAAAACATTGTCAGAGAGAGCAATTCATAATTGCTGTAGTTTTGTGTAGGTATTACAGCAAATTTTTATTTATTTGTTTTTATCACATGGTTTTCTGAGGTGCAAAGTAACAAATTATAATTACTCGCGTTACTGTAAGTGAGTAGTTTTTTTTTTTTACTTCTACTGTGTACTTCTACTTTTTAAAATAGTTTTTAAAATCTGTATTTTTACTTAAGTATGTTTTGTTTGAAGTATTGTACTTCGCTACTTTTGAAGTCATATTCGCTACTGAGTAAAAAATAAATGAATGAAAATACTTCGATTGATAAAAAAAATTATTTGAGATTTATATCTGCTTGTCTTTTTTGAACTACACTAGAACCCCCCCCCCCATCCCACCCCCACTAACTGAGTAAATTTTTAATGAGCTACTTTTACTTGATTAGATTTTTATAATGATTTACTTTACTTGTACTTGAGTAAAATTTCACTGAATTAACAGTACTTTTACTTGAGTACAAAAGTTTATTACTCTTTCTACCTCTGGTTTTATTGTTTACTGCATTTTTAAAATACCAAAAGCAATCGGACAGGCTAATATAGATAAGTCAACCATTTTTTTACACAGCTTATCCTGTGTATAGGGTCGCAGCGCTCCTAGCCAAGGAGACTTGGGACACAAGCAGCATGCCAGTGCGTTGCAGGGCAAACGTAGACACACCAGACAGTCCGAATCTGCCCGACCCCAGTTTCTGATTGGCTACTGTTGCTGTTATTCTAGTCTTTGGTTGAGTTTGGGAGTGTGTGAAAGAAAGATTCAGCGTGCAAAAACGAGTCTGAAAGCACGAGAGAGTAGTGAACTAAATATAAGCATAAATAAGTACATATGAATAAGTACATCTAAATTTAACTGTAAATATATTGAGACTACTGTATATTAAAATTATATAAAGTATAATGTAAAGTGTACTATAATATACAGTTATTTTATTTTTCAAGTTTCATTCCAAAATTTGGTAAAAGAATGATGTTAGTATACATTTTATATATTAACTTATGGTACAACTTTTTGATAGAATATTTGGAATGTACTATTGAAGATTTCAATATATTTGTAATACACTAAAGTGTATATATACCAAGTGGAAAGAAAATAAAAAATTTCACTTGGTTGCAGTTAGCATTATTTACTTAAGTGGCACTCGACTGGCTCTTTCATGTAATTCATGAATGTATTATGTGTTTGCATGTTTGGTGCATACATCTAACAACATGGTGCTTGTGTAAATGGAAACGCTTCTGATTTTGCCTCTTAAGTACCAGTTGTGGCCTGCCATAGTGCAATTTGACGGAAAATATTGTTTAACTTCTGATAATAGCATGAAACATTTCTATTCCACTCTTCCACACAGTATGTGCTCACACTACACCTATTTTTTTTCTATTTGGACATTCGCTGCACATTCTCTCTTTAAGTGCTTAAGAAATAAACACACACAAATTACAATATATGTACATATTTTGGTACTCTGGCTTAAACAGAAAAACAAGCACAATGGAATATATATTTTAAAAAACGTCCCTAGCTGAAACCCAATTTTCCTGCTGAAGCTATTTTCTCAATGCTGGTCACTGTAAAGGAGTAAATAAAGTACCATCTAAAAATTGTGGTATGGGCAACTCTGTAAGGTTCTGTTAATGTTACAGATGTAGCAACTAGAGCGAATTGTTATAAAAAAAGGAAGTAGTTCATATTTCTAATTTGTTTTTCCTGTAAGTACATAGAAATAAAATAGAAACACATTCTAGAAATTATGATTCACAATATATTACACTGCATTCTTCTTGTCAGAGACACAGCTTGATTTTGCAAATCAAGGATTTTTTTTTTCATAGTAAAAAGAAAAAAGGTAGAGTTCATATTTTCATATTTGATCCAAGCCATGCCTGAGGACGCTGTACCTTGCTTGTGACCACCTTTATTAAGTGGACTTGAGCACAGTGTGATGGTCTGGTTCGGGCACAATGTGGAGCTTTCATATTACACAAAGCTACTGAAATTTGAGGTCAAGCAGACTATGATCCATGCACAAGGCAATAGTGTGAAGCATCCTAAAATTACCTGTCCTATCAGTTACCTGCCTACCATCATGTAGTGGTTAATGATTTTTTAACCACTTGTGAAGTTAGACCGTGTCATATTTTGCTGTTTAGGAAGTTTTGACATTTGTTATACAAACACCTATGTTAGCTTTTCAACAGGGTTTGTATATTTAATGAATATTATTAATATTTATTTATTGGGTAAAAAGGTTAAAAGGCAGCTTGCAGTAAGTACAAAAAGTAGGACACTTACTATAATATGAAACAGGGCCATAAGGTTCTCTTCTTGCTTGCTTGTTTAGGACAGGGACTGGGACCAAGCAGTTACATTTCTTCCAGCAACAGATTCAAAAAAGTTGGAGAAGAAGAAGCGTCCAGGGAAGACTGGGGCTATTATTGGCATAGTCGTCTTTACAGCCGTTGTGGCTTTGATGACGGGACTTCTTGTATGGCATTTCCACTGTAAGTTCTCCTTTTATTCAGTATTGTTAAATGTCATTCGTCTAATGTGTTGGACATGAAACTACACTTTGGTCCAAATGCTTAGATTTAATGTTGGGGCAAAAATAATTACAGCTCTTTATAATTAATTACAATAATTACAGGTAATTACAGCTGTGATTATTGTAACAATCATTTTTGGGTCATTAAGGCATCACCAAAAAAATAAAAAAAAACAGGAGAAACTTGGAAAAATTTTAAATCCTTACTTTGTAAGAACAATAAACACATTTATGCATTTGCATTTATGTGAAAAACCAGACACAGCATATCATGAGAAAAATTTCGTACTACAATCAAACAGTCAAGTGGAGCGGTGGTGATTGCAGCCACATGACCTGAGAAACGTACATAAATTGAGACAAATAAATAAATACTATTTTATACCAGAAACTGTATTAAGACAAAGCTCATGAACTTATGCGAGTCGTACTGCACGTGTGATCCCTGATTACACAAGCATAAAGAAAAAAATCAAGTTGCTGTAATGGTTGAGTCAAAGTCCAAACCACAATCCCATTGAGATGCTGTAGTGGGATCTTAAAGTTGCGCATAAACTGATGCCCTCAAACATCAATGAATAGAAAATAATTTTGAAATAAATGTGCTAGAATTTTTTAATAACATCATACAAAAAATGACTTAAGGATATTGATGTTAAGAGTGTTTGGACTTTCAGGAACATCCTTTTCAGGAATTCATTATGTAACCTGTTGTGCTTTTTTGTTGTCACCTGAGGTCTTAATTTTTTTATAGAACCACACAACTGTACTTTTGCCTCTCAAACAAAAGTTTTAACCTAATGTGTAATTTCTTTCTCCCATGACTGTAACTTGTGAATAAATTTTTATTCTAATTATTTTATTTATAGTTTTTTGTATAGAGTTTTTCTTTATGTTCTGAGATTTAACCTCTATATATGAACTTTTAGTTCGAAAGGACACGAAGGTGAAAAAGATGTATGTGGGCTCTATGAACATCACAAATCAACAATTTATTAATTCTTATGAGAACCCAGACACTCCAGAGTTTAAGGCCCTGGCAGCTCAGGTAGCAGCTCAGGTAAGTGTTACTATCAGAACATCTGGCTTAAATTAGCTTCAGTTTGCTTATTGTTTGCTATAATAAAATTTTTGCCCTAACATTGTTCATTTTCAGTTACGAGATCTGTACTCTGGGGTTCCACAGCTGTCCAAGTATTATGTTGATTCTACAGTGCAAGCCTTCAGGTACTGTCATTAATCTATCAATTATTAAAAGAGAAAGACATTTATGTGTTTCCCCACTGTACATCACTGTACATCAGAATAGCTATCTTTCAAACTTTGGAACAAACGAAATGCAGATACCATCGAGTATCATTTAATATTTATTCAATACCATATTTCTATAAGTAGGGTGTGCTTGTGCGTGCGTGAGAGTTATTTTGAGAGGTTTGACTTCGGTGTCCATCACAGAGTATAAAAATGTTTGAGGTGTTTTAAGTGTTTTAAGTTAATCATTCCTGGAGGATTTTATCCGCATGCAATGGAGTATATACAAAAAGACAAAAACAGCTGAATGTGTGTTGAATAAATTTAAGAGCATAAAGTTTCTCCCTGTTTGACTGCCAAAAGAGCAAACAACATTTATTTTCTTCTTATCATTTAAGTCTGCATTACACTATAAAACCTCCTTCAAAATGTCCTCTACTGTCGTAGTAATTGGCATTTTAGAAAGTAATGTTTAGGAAACTAACATTTGCCTGACATGTATATGGCTGTTTACTAAAATTAAGAGGTGAAGAGGTTCACGATGGTACAGCAGCCATGCGGTAATATGAAATTTCCCGATTTGAGTCTGCCTTTTATACATTTTTATTTACTGATATTAACAGACATAGTTTTGCATGAACAAATTTTTTCCCCAAATCCCCCCCCCCCTTCAATTATGGCCAGTACAGGTGGACAAGGAGGGATGGATGGATAGAAGGAGTTGGTGTTGAAATCTAGATATCAGTACTGGAATAAAAAATTCTTGAATGATACCCAGCCCTTCTCATACTTATTTAATACCATTTCTCTGCCTTATGTAAAGCTTTGCGCTAGCTGGGCACAGACACAGAGACGGCAGCTGCGTTGCTCAAACAGGTGGTGTTTTATTAATTTCTGTGAATGGTGAAGTGTGTAGTGCGAGAGCAATACAGTGCAGGTTGAGGCGGTGCAGCTCTTTGGGAGACGCCATTGCTCCACTCCTTTAAAGTCGGGCAGCAACAGCGGGCTGGGCTGGCAGCAGACAGGGTTGAGCTTGCGGAGGTGGCAGAAGCTCTCCGGAGGATCTGAGCTTTAGGAGTCTGTAAAACGTGACCGAGAGAACACTTTCTTAGCGGCTTTTTTATCCTGTGAATCACACTCACTGAACTGGAGTCACCCGATGTCTAAAGGACGGTGAATGAACATAAGAGCCCGACTGTGCATAGTTACGACCCCTTTTCCGCTCTCTGTGGTGCTGAACTGATTGCCAGTGCACAAAGCTGTATAGAGAGTGGAGCAGGTGTACGGTTCCTTGTCACAATAGGTCCCCCTATCTTTATGCACCCCCCTTCTTTTGTGAACATCGTGTGTCTCCATCAGAGGCCATCGGCGTTGCCTTGTTGTGCTCTCGCTCTCTGTTGGATTGAAAAATGTTCATGAAGTGATAAAAAAAAAAACAGAACATGTTGCAGGGGTGCATGATCTGTAATGATTAGGAAATGCCTATCTGTAACTTAATTCATCCACTGCCCATTTGATGGGAAGAGGGCCTTTCCTAACCGCTTGATAAGCTCATACACGCGTGGCAGTGGGTACGCGTCGAATTCTAAGATTTGATTGAGGTGGTGGAAGACGTTACAAGTAAGTAGGCTATGGTCGGGTTTTGGTTCCACCACGATCGGACTGGACCAGGCAGTCACTGACTCCTTGATTTGCTGGCCCGTAGCATTTTATCCATCTCAACCTTGTTCGTGGAGGTTTGTGGTGATTTTCTGGCATTCGGGGCACCTTTGAAAACTTGACCTTCGAGTCCAACCTGGGCCAGTGGAACCAGTCTTGGATCTTTTTTACGGTATTACTGATTCCGAGGTGACCACCAAAAGGATGGGAATTTCTTCCTCCTTTGTCGGCGCTCAGCTGGGTACTCCCTTCCTTTCCTCTGCCACAGACCGGGCCAATCTTGTCCTAGCAATAGGGGGACAGGCAAGTTAGGAACAATACCCACGATGACTGTGTGTATTCCCAATGATCCCCCACCGTGATGCTTGCTGCTGACACCTCCCACCGGTCCCACCATCGAACAACTTTGCACCACGGGGGATGATCGAGGATCGGAACGTCTTGAACGCCTCAATGTCATTGTGGAGCGAGAGCTTGGTCAGGAGCCATTCTTCCCTGAGCGTCGGGCAGGGGAACGTGCTCTCCTCCTTGTTGTTGCTCCGATGTGGTGGTTTGGAGCACTTGCGCAATCTGTTCTAGCACCATCTTTTGTTTAATGCTGGTCTCGAGCAGGTGGAAGATGATTTGTGCCTGTGCAGGTGGTGCCCCCTGGCCTGCGTCAGATTTTGCATGCCCCACCAGTGTAAAGCTTTGAGCTTACACTCACTGAACTGGAGTTTTGTTTTCCTTTCATAGTCGCCTGGTGTCTCCAGGAAAATGAGAAGTCGGCCATGCGTAGTTATGGTGCCCCGCCTTTATTTGCTGTCTGAGGTGCTGAATTGATTGCCAGTGCACAAAGCTGTATAGAAAGGGGAGCAGGTTTACAGTCCAGGTTATTACTTATAAGGATAATATAATGATGATGATGATAATAATAATAATAATAATAATATAAACATCACTAAATGGTCAGTAAATATTTTAGTATTTTTTAACCCAACAAGCAAGAGAAACGCACCACATACACTGAGCTAATAATAACTTTTTTCAGAGTGAAACCAATTGCATATTTTTTTTAAGATTTAAGAATTTTGTCTCTTTTCCCTCTATTTACAGTGAAGGTAGTGTAATCGCATATTATCTGTCAGAGTTCCATATTCCACAATCACAAGAGACTGCTGTGGATAATGCCATGAAGGACATGGATGATGTGATAAAGAAGCAGCGGCGTCTAAAGGAATCAACAGGAAATTTAATGTTTAGTAGAATCGATACCTCAGGTACATAATGGTTGCATAGTTCATAATTTTTATATTTTTTGGTAGTTAACAGCCTAATTTTCTCTTTGGATCTTTTTTTGTTGATAGCTTTAGATTCACGGATGGTTACAGAGAGTAGTAAGTTGTGTGTGTATATATATATATATATATATATTTTTTTTTTTTTTTGATGTTGTTTGTTTAATTTAAAAAAAGTGTATTAATACTCATCCTATGTCCAAGTGTGCTTTGTTCTGGAATTGACACAAAGTTTTGTGTTTCAACAGAATATTCACAATCTCTGCACACTAAGCCCAATCAAGCCATTGAGATTACGTCACCTGGATTTCCAAACTACCCATACCCACGGAATACATTTGCGCAGTGGAAATTACGGGCTGACCAAGGCAGCGTCATCAAACTGGAATTCACTACTTTCAATTTGGAGGAAAACTGCAAGAATGACTTTGTGAAAATATATGACTCACTGGGGGCAATCGAGAGACGAGTCATGGCTGAGTAAGTTTGAGATCCTTTTTTAAAATTTGTTTTCTAAAAATGTTTTAAAATATTAAACAGGATGAAAATGGCCCTTGATTAACACACTCAATCATTGACTCACTATGAATAACCACATGTGTGCACATGTTGAAGTTGTTCTACTTGTTAGTCATGAATATACAAGCATTTGATAGTTGAAGTAGTTGTCCTTATTGTATTCTACCATATGAAGGTTTTGTAGACTTATTTATAGCACACTTGACTCATGGCCTCATGACTCAAGTGATCTGTTCCGCTACACTTTGATTTAATAAAATGGTTGCTATTGGCAAGTCAATAACATTTGATGCGTGGTTAAAAATCTAGCTTAAGTATAGTTCCCATAACTGCCAGAAGATTAAGTATCTGTCACTGTCCAATGCAAAAACATGTATTCTCACTTTTAATGGTTTTCACCAATCGTTCTGTATGTTGGCCAAAATAAACACGAAAAATAATACGAGGCGACACTATTCTTTACATTTTGTTCCGGCTTCAATAACTTTCTTGGAACTGTACATTCAACTCCTACTTAAATTCTTGTTTTGAATTTCCAATCTAACACAAAGTTAAGCTAAAATAAATATCAATTGGCCGTCTAACTACTGTCTGACATTTTGCTTGCCCATTTTGAATGAGTGAATTGACTCTTGAGGATTGATTTTAGTGTGAACCAAATGCAGGATGGAGACCACTTGACACAATAAAATGAAACAGTTTAGTGTTTATTAATGCCAATTGGTTAAAAAAAAAAAATCAAAAGTTAAGTCTTTATTTTACTGTGAAGTACGTGCTGCATGAGCTTTGAAGAAATAAAAACATTCTCAACATGTTCATTTTTAATCCAGTATGTACAAACTACAGTACCAACTTTTTGGCTAGTATATTAAAATTGATGTTTTCTGATGGCACAAAAATGTATGTTTTTTGATGGCGCAGACGCTGTGCGTGTGCGCGTGCGAAATTAGCCCCTCGTCTTACACAGTAAACACAATCCCCCCACAACTCCCAGCCCCCATTGGTGTGTCTGTGTGTGAAGTGACGGGGGGGGCGGGGAGTGCACGTGTGTGTGAAAATGCACGGTGTTCAATGACTCGCGTGCACTGCAGGCTGATACAGACAGAGAGAGAAAATGGATCCTTAAACCTCTCTAATGACACTTTCTTTTGCTTTACACGCACGCGCACATGTGTATTTATTGGTGCTGCTGCATGAACGGGATCATGTTAGGCTGCAGGATCTGGTCTATGTAGCGGCAGGCAGTAATGTTGCCATCAACAACCACCAACTGTGTCCGGTAATTGCAAGATATCCCTGCCCACACCATTACACTGCCAACCGGAAAACGATTCTGCTCCCGTATGCAGCTCTCTGCGTGACGTGCTCCACGACGACGCCACACTCGCTCCCGACCATCCGGATGATCCACACAGAAACGGCTCTCATCTGAGAAGAGCACACCTGCCCAGCGCTGCTGTGTCCACTGGAGGTGCTGCCTGGCCCACTGTAGCTGTGTCTGACGTTGAACCCTAGTCAGGATATTGGTGCGTAAAGGTTGGCGTGCTTGGAGGTCGACATCCCGCAAACGTCGCCGCACAGTGGGGCTGATCTGGGGGTTGTTCCTGCCAGGGGTTTCTCGTGCTGAACGACTGGCAGGGCGAAACCAGTCCAGCTGGATGTAGCGATCCTGCTGAAGGGTTGTCACTTTCTCTCGCCCTGGACGTGGTCTATCATCAACAGAACCTTTTGCAGTGTGCCGTTGAACCAAGTTTCTGATTGTGGGTTGTGAACAACCCATACGTCTCGCGATCTCGCTGTAGGTCAAGCCGGCTTCCACCATACCCAGTGCCCGGAGACGCTGTTCACGTGATAGACGTCGCATGATGACATTCACTGGACTAATAATGGTGGTCTTTATTGGGCCCTTATATAGGTCTCCAAAACCAATCCTCAAATTATTCATCAATTATTCATTATTATTCATTATACATTTGAAAAGAGACCATCCCGTGTGCAATGAACTGTGAAACCATGACAACTCAACATTGTCTGAATTACCCAAACAGCAAGATATCAGCAAATCCACAAGGATCATTTCAAACCCCAGTACAAATAGAAACACTCGTACATTTATACCTGAAAGTTTCTAATGACTGTCAGTTTATATTCAGCTTATTCATAACAGATCCTGAAAAATCGATGGGCATGAGACAAGACAGTAGTCCCAGCCTAATAAGTTAAATAGGTTTTGTCCCTAGTCATACATTATTTATGAGTAAGCGATTTAAAGTTAAACAGCAACATTTGAAACTGTTATCAGTAAATGTTTTCTTTCAGGCCTTCATTTTATGCACCTGTTTTTGTGCCTTTTTTTGACAACTTTTCATATTTCTTTCTTTTTCTTTTGCCTATTTACTTATTTCCTGAACCTTGCCTTGGTAATCAGTTTTTACTAGCAACATCTCGTAATATTTGGGCATGATTAATGAAAAGTAGAAATATATATTAAAAAACATGCTTATGAGATGTTTATCTAGCTTTTTGTATGTATTATGGAGACACTTTAAGGACTGTCGTCATTGATGTAATTAGGAAAAAACTGTCAATTTTAGAACTCCAAAAAAAAAAAAAATTAAGTATGTTGAACAATATGGCATGTGTGCATGCATTGGATAGGGTGGCAGGCTGGCTTAGTGGTTAGTACTGTTGCCTTGAACCTTCAGGGACGAAGTTCAGTTGGCGGGTTTCCTTCAGGTACACCGGTTTGCTCCCACAGTCCAAAGTCATGCAGAGACAAATTGGCGTTCCCAAATTGTTCGTAGTGCGTGAGTGCACATGTGAATGTTGACTGGAGGTCCTACCACAGTTGTTAAAAAAAAATAAATAAATAAATTATTTGTATGTACACAGTATTGACTATTTTAAAAACTAATGCATATGCAATTGATATATGATAATGCAAAGGTAATATAAAAATACTTATCAAAGCAGTTTTATTTTAATAAAAATGTTACCATTAGGATAGCATTCATGTTATATTTTATTATTTAATATTATGAATAATTGGATCTTTTTTGCATTTTTTTCTAATAGGAAATGTGGACACTACTCTCCCAATAACCCTCTGAGCCTCATCTCCTCTGGAAATGTGATGCTGGTGACTCTGGTAACTAATGATGATGGGGATTATCCTGGGTTTAGAGCTCAAGTGACTCAGGTGCCTGGAGGCAATGCTAGAGGTATGAATGAGAACTGTTTTAGGAAGCGATGGGTAGTTTGTCCATCATGTTCATTTACTATTGGATACATAGACACCTGGCCATCAGTTTCCCCAACTGTTGCCACAAAGTTGGAAGCACACAATGGGTCAAGTATGAACAGTGAACATTTCTTAATGTATTTAAACTCTCTTTACAGAGTCACTTTCTACCTTTAGTGCAATGGTTGCTCAAGACAGTATGTCTGTCTTCAAATGACCCAAAAAGTAGAAGCTGAGTGGTGTTGGGTCTAGTTTTATTCAGTTGTTACTTTTGAACCGGTCATGGGTCTGTTAAAATAAATAAATAATAAAAATTAATGCTTTTCATAAGGAATGCCAATGAACTTTTGGGCCACTCTGTAAATATGTCTACTAATTTCGACATGGGTTGATAAATAATAGTCAATAAACAAGAGACGCAATGTAAAATGTCCAAATATTGCTTAAATCAGTGTGTTATTACATAAACAAATAAAATAAGGCATCTTTTTTTCTTTTTTTATACCATATATACTATGTTTGCTTTTGCCTAAATAAATGCCTTAAATACTCTTTATATTGAGTTTGAATTAAAATTATACTGTATTCCCCTCTCTTGTTTTTGTCTATAGCAATGTCATGTGGTGGAACTCTAACTGGAACCTCTGGAACCTTTACATCGCCCAACTATCCAAAATATTATCCACCGCAAATGAGGTGTGAATGGAATATCCAGGTTAGGCAGTCTTTTTTTTCTTTTTTTCTTTTTTTTTTTAACCTACTACCTAAATATTCCAAATATTGCATATAATAAAGTTGTGTGTCCTTCTGTCCCAAAGGTGCCAGCTAATATGTATATCAAGGTGGTCTTCTCTAAGTTCATGATGTCCGCTGGTGCACCATGTTTGAATGATTATGTCCAGATCAATAATGAAAAGTGAGTGATCATGCAGTTTAATGCACTTGGTGTATGTGCGTATATGTGCGTGTGAGCTTTTGCCTGTGCCTGCAGCCCCAAAAATATTGGCAGCAACAATATGAGTACAGCATTTTTATACCTCTCAACCGCCAACACACATGCACGCACACGTGCTCGTACACTTGCACACACACAAATGTATGGTAGACATCTAAAATAACTTTGTCAATGACCAAATACTTATGCAACTGACTGGAATTACTGGAATGCAAAGTTGGTCATTTTTCCTTGTGTAAATTAATCTCATAAAAAAAATTTAAAAAACTAATAAAATTTTGTTTAATGCCAGTGTATTTTAGTCCAAAATCCTGGAAAGTAGACTTCAGGTGTTGTCTCTTTTTTTTAAAGGCTTTGTGGTGAACTACCTTCTTCCACTATGCGGACCAGCACCTCAAACCAAATGACTGTTATTTTCAACTCCGATGCGTCATATGTGGATCGAGGATTTAATGCAACCTTCACGGCCTTTGAACCAAGTAACCGTAAGTGCCAAGCCCTAAACTCCATCGGGAACTCATTACATGTGCATCTCAATGAATTAGAATATCATCAAAATATTTCAGTAATACAATTTAAAAAGTTTAACTCGTTCATTAAACATAGACTGATACATTTCAAGTGGTTATTTCTTGTACTTTTAATGATTATGGCTTACAGCTAATTAAATCAAAACACCTGCAAAGGTTTAAATGGTCTCTCAGTCTGGTTCAGTAGGCTACACAATCATAGAGAGGACTGCTGTCTTGACAGTTGTCTAGAAGATGTGGTAGAAAAAGGTGCAAAAGAAACAGGAATAACCGAGGCCTTGAGAGGATTGTAAAATGAAGCCCATTCAAGAATTCGTGGAAGATTTACATTGAGTGGACTGCAACTGGAGTCAGTGCTTCAAGAGCCACCACGCACAGACGTATCCAGGACATGCATTCCTTGTGTCAAGCCACTCTTGAAACAGAGACATCAGAGGCACAGAATCCAAGTTGCTTGAGGTCCAGTGTAAAGTTTGCACAGTTAGTTGTGGTTGGAGAAGCCATGTCATCTGCTGGTGTTGATCCACTGCGTTTTATTAGGTCTCACGTCAGCGCATTCGTTTACCAGGAAGTTTTAAGAGATTAGTTTAGAGGTTGGCACCTGACCACCCTACCAAAAGTACTAATACCTGGTTTAAGAAGATGCAAGACACCAGACCTAACCATACAGAAGAACTGAAGGCCGCTATCAGAGCAACCAGGGCTTCCGTAACACTTCAGCAGTGCCACAGACTGATCTCCTCCATGCCACGTCTGATTGCTGCAGTAATTTATGCAAAGAGAGCACCGACTGAAGTATTGAGTGCTGTACTGTACTTGTTCATACTTTTCAGTAGTCCAACATTTCTGTGTTAAAAATCTGTCTAAAGTAATATTCTAACTTTGAGATACTGAATTTTTTAAGACATAATCATTAAAATTAAAAGAAATAAGCGATTAAAAAATATCTGTCTGTGTGTAATAGGTCTATATAATGTGTTTCACTTTTTGAATTGAATTACTGAAATAAATTAACTAATTTATTGCGATGCACCTGGACATATCTATTCAACTCTTTCAAGTGCCAAAAGCAGTTACAGCCATCATTCTGTATTAATCCTTCTTGCTCCATCTCGTGCCCTCAGCATGTCCTGATAAATTCTTATGCAACAACAAACGCTGTGTCAGTTCTACCCTGCGCTGTGATGGCTGGAACGACTGTGGAGACAGTAGTGATGAGAGGAATTGCCGTACGTACTCCCAAGACACTTATATTTGGTTGTCAGGTTTTCTGTTAATCAAAATGATCTATCATACATTTAGATATGATATTTAGGATGCATTTAGATCATACACTTTTTTTCATATAAGACAGATTCAGCAGTACTACATCCTGGTCCAGTTTTAGTATTTGGTCTGAATTCAGAGAAATGCAATTATTTTAGTTTAAATATTTTTAAACTAACTCTTTACATTATAAGAGTTAAGCTCATATCAAGCTCTGCAGTATTTTCCTGGAGAGGTGATCACTACCAGTTAAACTTCCTTAACCTTAGGAGAAAAGGCAGTTAGTAGCGCTAATCATTCAGCCATGACATTTAAAAAAAATTTATTATAACTACATATTTACTACTTGCAAAAGTAAATATGATGTGTGAATACTTTTTCTAATGTCCATTTTTATTCATACAGAGTGTGACGCTAGCATGATCAGCTGTAAGAATGGCCTGTGTAAGCCAGCGTTCTGGAAATGCGATGGTATTGATGACTGTGGAGACAAAACTGATGAAATGAATTGTGGTAAGAATCGCGATCTCTAATCACAGTTTTTCTGTATTGTAACTTTGTCTTTGTGTAAAATATTTTGTCATCTCTCTTTCTCTCTCTGTCTCTCTTTGCCTCTGCCTTAGCTAACTGTAAAGAAGGAGAGTTTGCCTGTGGAAATGGTCGCTGTATCTTACAGAAACAAAGATGTGATGGGAGAAAGGACTGTGAAGATGGTTCAGATGAAGCAGACTGTGGAAAAAGTGAGTTACTCTGTAAAATTTGGTATGCACTAGCAATATAGTAATGCTTGTTGTGTAATAAACAGTACCTCATGTTTGAGCTAAGATTATCCATGATGTCATTTAATTGTAAACTAGATAATTTCTCTTCACAAAGGTTGAGACATTAATATTCCATTTAGTATGGTGCTGTTGCCATGGTATTCATGTTTGGCCCTTTTTACTCTTTCAGGCTCTGTGTGTCAGGAAACTAATTTCCAGTGCAAGAACGGCCAATGTGTCACTAAGGAGAACCCAGAATGTGATGGACAGAATGACTGTACCGATGGGTCTGATGAGGATTGTGGTGGTAAAAAAAAAAAAAAAACATTTATATTTGATCTTTTTAATAAATCTTTTATTAACAAATATTTATTATTTGGGATATTTTATATATAATATTTGATCATTCGCATCATCCAATTCATCCCTTTATGCCCCTAAACCACCTCGGGGTGCAGTAATAAGATGATTTTGATTGAACAGTTGATTTAAAAGGAAACTAAAACAAACTGAGGCAACACTCAAAAATCGTTAGAAAAATGTAATTGCATAAGTAAATCATGATCATCTATGAAAAGTAATTAACATGTTTCAAATGTTGCTTAAATAAGTTAGCAAGGTGATTTGACCATATCTAGGATACTTTTAAAATGGCACTTTCCCACATTAGCATCATTCAAGAATTAATGGTGGGCCTACACCCATTAATTTTGGTGTGGGTAATTTTCTGGCACCACATGGCCCTACATATAAGATATAAAATTATATTTGACAGATTTTCTGATGTTCTCAGATATCAAATTGTTCAGTTAAGACTCAATTAGTAGCATAGCACATTTAGTAGAATTTGATTTAGATGGATAACTTTAGGCTTTACTGTAGGTTTTCTGGTTTCTGTGGCATAAGCCCATTTGGGAGAACTTGTTGCCTGCATGTTCAACCTGCCTTCTTTCCTCGTTCATGGCCCATGCTCAACCGTGCCCTTTTGCCACATGGTGGTATCATTAATTATTAAGATCGTGCACAATACAATATCAAATCACATACCCTGACTTTGGATTCTTTTGTGTTGAAGACTGCGGTCTATGCCTTTATTAATACTTCTTTCCCTCTATTCTAGTATGTGGATTGCATCCTTTCAAGACCTCCCGTATTGTGGGAGGACTGGATGCAACGGAGGGAGAGTTTCCTTGGCAAGTCAGCCTTCATATCAAAAACTCTATTCATGTGTGTGGAGCATCAATCATCAGTGAAAACTGGCTAGTCACTGCTGCTCATTGTGTACAAGACGAACCCAAAGTTAGGTAAATATTGCTGATTTTCTTTTTCATATCTACCAGGGTGATCAGTTCAACTTTAAAATATAGATAATAGTTTACAGGAAGTATATAGCTTACCAGAAATTGTTTATTGTCTATATATATATATATATATATATATATATATATATATATATATATATATATATATATATATATATATATATATATATATATATACTGTCTATTATTATTTTCCTCTATTTATAAATAAGATTATGTACAAAAGGGATTTTATATGGACCAAATTTTAAATATGTCCTTAGCAGTTCAAAAACCGTGTGTATTTGTTTGTGTGGACAGGCTTTCTCAGCCAGGCTCATGGGAGGTGTATCTGGGTCTCCATACACAAAAGCAGATGGACAAAGCAGAAAAGCGTAACCTAAAGAGGATAATTCCTCACCCTAGTTATAATGAATATACCTTTGATAATGACATAGCTCTCATGGAACTGGACAACCCCGTCACTTTTAGAGACACCATCCGGCCCGTCTGTTTGCCATCTCCCTCTTACAGCTTCCCCGCGGGCAAATCAGTGACGATCACTGGCTGGGGGGCCACCAGAGAAGGAGGTGAGTTTTGCAGTTTAACTGGAGTTTAATACTTATGATGTGACGTTTTAATTATTCGATGTAATCAGTGAACTTGGTCAGCTAAAGCACTTGGTTACATCACAGGCCTTGGGCAAACCAGATATTTCTCTGTAAGGACTTGATAATTTAAGTTTAATAAATGGTAAAGTAAGAGTGTGTGTGTGTGTGTGTGTGTGTGTGTGTGTGTGTGTGTGTGTGTGTGTGTGTGTGTGTGTGTGTGTGTGTGTGTGTGTGTGTGTGTGTGTACAGGTGCTGGTGCTACAGTACTGCAGAAGGCAGAAGTTCGAATCATTAACAGCACTGTATGTGATTCACTGATGAATGGGCAGATCACTTCGCGCATGACATGTGCTGGAGTTCTAACAGGAGGCGTGGATGCCTGTCAGGTATAGTGTCCTTTTTTTTTTCTCTCTTAAATGAATGTCCATTTTTAAATGCATATCTTTCCATCCATCCATCCATCTATTTTTACAGTCATGTTCAAAAGGTAATACCCCCTCTTTTAATTCTAAAGTTTTTGCATCTCAACATTAGGCAAACACAACATTTTTCACTGTGGTATTATTTAGTGAACGGAAATGCAAAAGGGAAATGTGGCCAATACTAAGCACCCCCCATGAATGAAAAGCTTTTTGCGCCACCTTTACCTGCAATAACTTCATCAGTCTCTTTCATTATTGTGGAGGAATTTTGGTCCATTCCTCTTTACAACATTGCTTGTTTATTGAGGTATTTAGGAATTTGCTTATGCACAGCTCTCTTAAGTTCTCACCACAGCATTTCAATTGGGTTGAAGTACAGACTTTGACTAGAGCATTCCAAACCTTGATTCATTTCTTTTTCATGATTCCGATAGATTTACCGGTGTGCTTTGGATCATTATGTTGCATGAACCTCTTTTTACCAAGCTCAAGTGGTCACAGATCAGCTCATATTTTCTTTAGTATACTTGGAATACGGAGGAGATCATGATTTGCCTCCACCACCATGCTTAACAGTGGGTATGAGGTGTTTCTGCTGAAATGTGTTTTTTTTCTGGGAATTTAGACCAGACAACTCCACTTTGGTCTCATTTGACTATAGTAAGTCATTCCAGATGCCTTGTGCATTGTTTATATGCAGTTTTACTGTCCTCAGTTTTGCTTCTTCTCAGTCTGTTTCTTTCTCCTGGCAAAACATACAAAAGTTTTGGTGCTTAGTTTTGCCACAATTTTTTGTTTTTTTGGGTTTCATTAATGTTAAATAAATAATAACATGGTGAAAATGTTATATAATATGCATGTGTATACTGTAACCTAAGAATGCTTTCAAAAATATACATTTTTTGTTTACTTTTATCAATTTACAAATTACAAATTGAGGTGAACAAAAGAAAAATCAAATCAATATTTAGTGAGATTACCCACCCTCAGTTTTTTCACTTAAACAAAGTTATTCTTTTTTTTAACCAATTATTTAAGACGTTCTTAGGTCAGGCGCATGATTAACTAATTAGATCTTAATGATTGTCAACAAAAGGTTGAAATAAGGTCATTAAATGAAAAAGAAAATGCTGTATATAGGTGATGAACAGCTACTGCTACTTGGGTGAGATGGTGGAAGACCATCAAAGAAGTTTCATGTCACAGGTCATGGCAAGACTGAGCACAGCAAAAAGATGCAAGGTAGTTATAGTGCATCAGCAAGGTCTCTCCCAGGCAACAATTTCAAAGAACACTGGTGTTTCAAGATGTGCTCTTCAAGTTATTTTGAAGAAGCACAAAGAAACAGGTAATGTTGAGGACCATATATCCCATGGTCAACCGGATGAAGACACATCATGCCTCCTTCCGTTCAATATCACCAGATGTCCAGTAGTGCCATCAAGGAACTGGTTGAAACCACTGGAACCCAGGTACACCCATCTACTGTCTCTAAGTCTTGGCCCAAACACCATACCTCCAATGTCTCCAACTTAACTACGCATAAAACTATAGCTACGAAGCCTCTCTGGACTGATGAGTCAAAAGAATTGAAAATTTTGGTTATATCAGGAGGAGGTCTGTTTGCTGTGAAGATCATTGCAAGTTTGGGGCTGCATTTCTGCAAATAGAGTTTGAGATTTGGTCAGGATTAATGCTGTCCTCAATGATAAGAAATGCGAAACCATCAGGAAGGCGTGTGATTGGCTTTATGTTTGGGGTCAGTGTTCAGAAGCAGAATAAATTTGAGGTCTTCTGTATGTCATTAAGAACTATCTTCAGCGTAGAGAAGAACAAGGAGTCCTAGAAGTCCATGGTTTGACCACAGAAGAGCCGTGATCTCAACATCCTCGAGTACACGAAGAGACTACATCCTCAGAAGTAAGAAGTTACCTGCCAAGTTGCATCAAAATCTGTGTAATGTACTTGGAAAAACTGATGGCAATTCTGGTTTGGCAGGCAAGGGTTGGTAAAACCAAATACAGATTTTTCTTGTTAATTTAATTTCCATGTTTTTTTTTTTTTTTTCAAAATAAAAATCTGAAAAGTGTGACGTGCATTTGTATTCAGCTCCTTTTACTCTGATACCCCTACCTAAAATCAAGTTGAACCAGTTGTCTTCAGAACATCTTCACGGAGCACTGTTCACTTCATCATCTGAAAGAAAGCCATAACAAATCCCGTTTGTAGTTCCACATGGCTTGTCACAACTACAAACGTTTCAAGACATTTTGTGTTCATTTATGTTCATGACGGTTTTGACGTGTGTGTGTGTTTTGTGTGTGTTTTGTGTGTGTTTTGTGTGTGTGTGTGTTTTGTGTGTGTGTGTGTGTTTTGTGTGTGTGTGTGTGTGTTTTGTGTGTGTGTGTGTGTGTTTTGTGTGTGTGTGTGTTTTGTGTGTGTGTGTGTTTTGTGTGTGTGTGTGTTTTGTGTGTGTGTTTTGTGTGTGTGTGTGTGTTTTGTGTGTGTGTGTGTGTTTTGTGTGTGTGTGTGTGTTTTGTGTGTGTGTGTGTGTTTTGTGTGTGTTTTGTGTGTTTTGTGTGTGCGTGTGTGCGTGCGTGCGTGCGTGCGTGCGTGCGTGCAAATAATATATACATGTATGTTCCCTCTCCCAGGGTGACTCAGGCGGTCCTATGACCAGCTCTAATTTAGCTGGGCGAACGTTCCTGGCAGGTGTGGTGAGCTGGGGTGATGGATGTGCCCGAAGAAACAAACCTGGAATTTACACCACAGTCCCCAAATTCCGTGCCTGGATTAAAGAGCAAACGGGAGTATAACTGTAGAGAGAAAAAACGTGTGGGTATTTTGGAGCACAGAGTTACCAGGACTTAAGTGAATCATGTCAAATATATAATGTAATTCGATCTGTTTATGTGCCTGAGAGGACAAATAGAGACAAGTACAAATGAGCTGTTAAAAGATGTTTGATGAGACTGTCTCTAAACATAGGTCAGTGTTGTATTTGACCCACATCATGATGAGCCTGTGTCTATTTAGCAGTCTTTTGGCTTTTCTTTTTAAATTGTCTGCTGCCAAAATGCAAATGAGTTTCTTGAAATGATCGATTGATTCAAACGTTATACAGCATAGAGAACTGGTTTAGATTTATATATTTAATGAAATACCAGGCTGTATTTTTACTGTAAATAGATCAAAAAGTTCTTCTTTTTAAATGTTTCTTAATAAGAAATAACACTGAAAACAATACTATTTAATGTGTGTTTTATAAATATTATCTGTTTATACTGTAGGTATGATTATTTTATAGGATATTATTTTCTTATTTCTAACACTCTGGGATACCTAAATATAAAGAATATACAGTAAAATGTGATGTTTTTTTTGTTCTTCGTGTTTTTTTTTTTGTTTTTTTTTTGGAAGGGGTTTAGTTGGGTGATTTTGTAACCAGAGCATACTGGTGGGTCATCCTTTAAATGTTGCATTCCTGTGCCATTTTTAGGCAATTTTAAGAAATTCTTTGCCCATTGACCAGTTTTGTGTGTGTTTATTTTAATGTTTTTTTTTATCATCATTATTGATTACTACATGTTCTACGGTATCAATGTTTTTCTTAAAATCTACTTACTGTGCACAAGACGAGTGTTTTAAACTTGTATCTTAATAAATGAAACATCCTTTTTTCCCCCCCCTAAAATGTGATTTAGATCTTCGTATGTCCTAAGTCATGCGTGTCTGCTGGGTTTCATCCCAGCCAAACAGGAGGCATGTATGATGGTTGATTGGAGCCAAAAATAAACTGATTAAACAAGTGTAAATAGATGTGACTCATACCAGATTTAAATGAAAGCTTGTAGCTACATTTTCCATTTCTAGACAAGATGAATACTATTGTCTTAAGGCAATTGTTTTTTTAAATGCCCTTTCCCACCCATCAGGCAGCATAAATACAATATGGAGCGAGCTGCTTGACCGCTACAGTCGAAGTTAAAAAGTGGGGATCACCTCATCTCATTCATTTCTGGGAATGTTTTTTTTTTTTTTTCTTTATGGTTCCGTTTTGTCAATGCTATGTTGATCTTTAATATTTTTTCCCTTTATGGCATTTTTGTTTGGCGGCAGTTCGTTTTGCTACACATACAGCCATTTTCAATTGCCAGCTCGTCCATGATGGAACCTGGGCTGATTCCCGAACACAGTAAACCATTGAATGCAGTTTTGCCTCATTAATGCCTCTAAGCACCATGATGGGAAGCCAGTAGTAATGTTGTTTATATCCACCAGGTGGAGTAGGGATTTTTCCCCAAATAAATCCCACACCGCTCTTGTTCTCCAAATAAACTTCTCGGTCTACTGCAGTGCATGCGTGGAGAATACTGCAGACTTTACAGGTGCCCGGATGCTGACCAACACCCTTCACAAGGAGTGTAACCCAAACAGGGTCATCACTAAAAGTGCTAGCTGTATGCAGTGTACAAAGGTCCACCAGACACAGGCATCTTCAGGAAATAGTTACAACCGTTAATCAAGCCTCTCGTGAACTAGAGACAAAACTAAAATCACCTTAGCTAGCCTAAGGAGAAAAAGATTTTGTCTAATTTGTTTTTTCAGACAAAAGTAGTTTTGCATTTCCTTTGAAGATTAAGGTCCCAGAGTCTGAAGGAATAGTGGAGAGGCACAGAAATCAAACTGATTGAAGTCCAGTGCGTGAAATTACCAGTCAGTGATTTTGTGGGGTACCATGTCTTTAGAGGGTCCACAGTTTTTCAAGTCCAAAGTCAACACAGCCATCGACCATGAGGCTTCCATGCTTCCATCTGCTGACGAGCATTATGGAGCTGCAGATTTCCTTTTCCAGTAGGATCTGCCCACAGTGCCAAAAATACTACTAAATGCATGGCGGACCAGGAAATTACTGTGCTACGGCAGATACTTTGGTTCGTGTGGATTGCAGGGTGGACCCTCCATAGAATGGGCTTGTTGGTCTGGCACATCCTATGGGTGCTTGATAACTTTGTCATGGCCAGTGTTTACTTTTTTGCGGCAGATCATGAAGCATTGGCTTTTCTGTGGTTTTGGGGCAAGGTTGGTTGGTCTTTGCTTCTCTGGAGTGTATAGAAGTCTATGATTCTGTCACCAGCCAGATATAATTGCTATATAATACTGTTCAGTTCACCTGGCTGTACTGTTAAAGTTATGACTTATTGGTGTATATATACATCCAGACAGTTCTGGAAAAATGAGACCACAGCAGAATTACCATTTTCCTAGGTTTTGTGTATTTTTACAAAATGAACATAATTTTAAGTCTAATGACACAATATCCACTTGTCACACAATATCACACAATAAACCACTACATTACCTAATTTGGATTTCTAATTTTTGTATGCAAAGTCACATGCCAATTTGAAATACTCTTATTGCTGCATTATAAAAAATGCATATAAAATGCAAATATTCAGTAATCTATAATGAACATTTATTTTTGTGAATGCTATAGCACCCCCATGCGGTGAAAGCCATATGCAATATTTGTAATTACAACTTCAGTTTTACACACAAAAACACCCTACTGTCACCACTGACTGCTATAGCAAAAATGATCCACCAGATATTTGTCTTCTTCTTTTGGTTACATTCCAGACAAATCATACTTTTTTTGTTTAAGTAAACTACCTTGCTTATAGAAAACAAAACAGTGTGATTTTTGAGTCACATTTTATCCAAAAATCAAAGTAGCCTGAATACAGTGCCTACTTATAAATGTTTTAGATGTATGCATTTATTATTATTATTATTATATCCACAATAGACTGATACATTTCGGCCATGACCAAACAGTGTCCTATATTCTAACTTTCCTATGCATTCTTCATTTTCAAACCTGTAGTACGTTTGCAGTAGTCTAAAACTCTGTCCATGTCTAAGTGGATTAGTTTGTACACTTGGTCTGCTTTCCCCCACACTAAGAAAAATCCAAGTTAACCGATATGGATCACCACAATGTCATGCTGACTTTCAAACTGGTTAACCTCAGGAAGTGTGATGCATGCAAAGCACACGCACCTGGCTGTGTACGACGCTTAGATCAAATAGAATACTCTATTCAGTTGGTCTGGATCAAGTTTAGGTTACACTTTCACCACAAGCAAACCGCTCCAAAGTTTGATGGAAACCAGTCTAACACCTTATCCAGAAAAGGCTCTCAGTGAGGTTGAAGTGCAGTACTGTATATTGTACATGCTAAATACACTCCCTGTCCAAAATAATCTTTATTTCATTGTCACCTTTAGATTTGATTTCAGCACACAATGTGGTGGCCAGTTCATGTGGGAAAATGATTCCTTATGCTCCCAGAACCATTCTTTTACATTTCCAGTTTCCTGCAAAAGAAGGAAGAAAATTCAATAGATGTGATAACCTGGTCATTCAGTACATTCAGGTCATAAGCTGACTTCATTTTATTGCCACATAATGTTACTAAGCCTCAACCTGACCGACTGAAACAACCCTAGATCATAACACTGCCTCCAGAGGCTTGTACAGTGCACACAATGCATGATGGGTCATTTCACGCTTCCTTTCTTACGCTGATGCACTCTGGCATAGGACCAATCTGAGCTCATCAGACCACATGACCTTTCCTCGTTGTTCCGGAGTCTTTGGGTCTCGTGCTGGGCATCAGCGTAGCATTGAAGTTGGAAGTCAATTAGGACAGGGGTGATGGCAGTGTATTCACTTTTGGTCTAATTTTATATTGATTAGATTATTAAAACAGACTTTCTGAGTTATTCTACATTTTTCTAGCTCGTGGAACAGATAGAGTCTCAATCTGGTGGAACCTGAGTGACGACTCTTTGCAGCTAGCAGACGTTCGGGTTAGCTCAGTTGTCTGCTTCTTGCTGTGGGCTCTGGATTGTCGCCAATTAACTAAGCCTGTTCTGAGACTATGAGCTATATTGCAAGAAATGAGAGCAGCACCTTCCTGGGAGTGGAATGGACAATGTCATGCCATAACAGGCCAGCTTTACCCACAAAGGTACTCCAATCATCTATAAAGCCCAAACGGTTAAGCAACCATAACCTGCTGTAAGCTATGTCGCCAAGTCACACCTTCACTAATTTAAACATCTTTACAAAGTTACTCTTACTAACCTCTGACTGACAAATCATTAGCTCCATCTCCATCCTACTATCTTGGAAAACCTATGCTGGACATAGCAGATAACCTGAGGTTACAGAGGAGGTGTGCTCAGATGGGCCAGTTTAAAAAAAAAAAAACACTGTGAAATATTAAAGGTCCCATATTTTTCTATTTCGGTAACAAATGATCACAGGTCTCAGAGGTTTCCCCCAAGTTAATGCTCCAGCTGAAATAACCATAAGATAATAATATATTGTTTCATTCCTCTAAAAATTCCATTTCAGTGGCTATGTAAATTGAATAGTGGCCTACCACAAATCTACAATTCCCCACTAGAGAACAGCAAAGCTAAGCAACAAGCTGGGACAGTTTCCCATATAAAAGTCATATTAGAGGGAAATATAATTGGACTTTTCAAGCCCTGGGCAATACAAAACTGGTAAAAGAACAAAAAGCAGAAAGTGTATTTTCTCCTGTTTTATTTGTACATGCAACCTGGAAACCCATCTGTGTGAATACCAATGTCTACAAATTAGTCAAAATGGAAACAATGCATAATAGGTGCCCTTTAACATATGAATAAGATGCATTTGAACTCTTGGGCCATGTGATGCTGCCTACCTGATGTGATGTAAAAAGCACAAATGAAAATCAGATTCTATTCAAGTATAAAAATGGAGTAATGAATCCTCCCATTGTACAGCGGTTGATATGGTGGATTTTGCAGGTGCATCTGTTCAGTTTTAGTTACGTAGCTCCTTGAGTGACAAATCCTGCCTTTCTTTTCATGCAGTAAAAAAGAAAAATCACTTAAAACCTGGTAAAAAAAAAAAAAAAAAACTCACAAATGTGCTATAGCCTTAATTGTTCAATGTATAAAATGGAAGCTCTGAGCTATTATTTTATGATTTTTCTCAAACTCAAATGCCTTTAGTATATAGTAAAAAGATTTGGCCTCGCAGTTCCAGTATTTTTTATATAAATCTTATAATTTGCTTAATAGAAAAAAAGGTCTCCTTTTCAGAAGGTCCTGCATCAAGCAAAGAAAACAACTAAACATATGATGAAATGACTGAACTTGACAGCTACATGATTAAAACCTGGAAAAGTCTTTAAAGAAATATGGTCATATAACCATGATCTGAGATCAGTTAAACCCTTAAGGATGCATGATAAAAAAATCACCAAAAACAAACGCAAAAAAAAAAAAAAAAAGACAGCTATGTTTAATAATTAAAGTGAAAGGATTTTCATATACATAAGGTGTATGCTGAGGATTATGGGGTTTGTGGACATGTCAGGGTAAGAAGTGAAGAGCATGAAGAGATGCACTCCATGCAAAATGCCCAGTATACAAGTTCCTGGAGATGTTAGTGTTATAATCTGTGGTTGCCTCAGTTGGTCACTTGGTGAGGACTATTATAGATGAATTAGCCTGTCCAATCTCTTGAGGGCAATATACACTCTGACAGCCGATAATGCAACTGAAAGTTAAATCTGTTAACCATCTAGCTTAGTAAAGTGAAGCTAGTTCTGCTAGCGTCCTACAGGAATCATTTCTGTACACTGCTGAATAAAGAATAATGCATAACAATATTACACTTATTACACAATATTATACTTAAAAATAAGCCCAAAAGTTTGATATATAAAATAGATTAAACTGATACAATATCGGATTGATCTCTTACTATGAGAAATTCCTATGTTCACATTAAAATGTATTAAATTAACAATATAAAATAGCTAATTATAAGAAAATCTTAGTTATTATTTATTTCTTGCAGTACAATGTGTGGAAAGTACTTATGCAAAAGTTCCTTATAGAAAAGCAGCAGCCATTTTGTGCCTCCCTAGAGACAGGAAATTTACACTAAGGAGTGGGAGGTCATAACTCTTCAGCTCTTGAAAGCTGGAGGCCATGCTGATGCTCCAGGAAGGAATAAGATGAGGGCAGGGTGATGAGTGGTGATGACAGTAGTGTGGATGATAAGAATAAAGGAGAAGGAGGTCACCTATGTGCCTGAGAATGGGGTGATGATGATGACAAAACCCAAATTGATTTTCCTGAGGAGCCTCTAGCTAAAAACCAACAATGTAGAAAAATTCCATGGGTGGGGAAATACCATCTCAGTTACAACCTTCCCCGGCCACAAGAAGCCTGCAAAACTTTGTTCTAAACATCATTGGGCCATTATTCAAAAAGAGATTAACTGATAGTCATTGTAATCCCAAATACCAGTTCCTCAAATCTGACAACACCCCAAGACCACAGAGAAAGACAAGAACCCACCAACATTGTTTAATCCAGTGCTTCTCAACGCTATTTCTAGCCCCTGGTCCTGATTTAACTAATTAAAAGCATTTTCCTAATTGAAGCGGGTGTAGTAGAGTAGGGGAAATGTGAGAATATGCAGGGCAGTAGTTATTAAGTAATATGTTCAAGAGCCACTGCTTTAATCTAACCATAAGTCATTATGGGCATGATGATGCTCCAAAACAGAATGTATCTGCTGTTCAGATACTGTATTAAGACTACATGCAAAAGAAGGCTCAAAAATGCAGGTATGAAACACAGCAAACGTTAGTAAGGGAAAAGGAATATCAGCTTTGCTAAGCTGAATGAAGAGGAATGTAAAAACTGAAAATGAGTGAGAGTGCAACAAACATATGCATTCAGAAATATGACACTACTTTTAACTTCCTCATCTGTCAAAAGTAGGAGGAATGGACAGAGGAAACCAGAGACAGGGAGAATCATCAAAGTCAGCTCTAACTCATAGTGTTGATCTCTGGAAGGTTATCATGTTGCCCTGTATGCCTGGGTTGATGAGATCAGTGTTCACTAAATCTAACTTTGCTTTCCACAAGACATTTACCACTGTTGGAAAAAAAAAAGTCACAATTTAGGAAGAAGAACATTTTAATAATATGGCCTGAAGGGGTTGCTGGAATGAAGGCAGAGGAGGTGGTATTGATACAGTATATGTCTATCATCAAGGAATTACTAGGTAGACAATTGTACTGCACAAAATAAGGATTGGTGTCTCTTCACAACTTCAATCATTGTAGTAAATTACCTAACAACTGCACTTGGAGATGTGACCCAACCCAACTCTCAACAGTTTTCAAAACCAACCGAAACAACAGAAACAGAGACAACCTGAAAAACTTGAAAACTTGGAAAGACAGATCTGCACTGGAAAACAACAGACTGCAGCGCATCATTCATTATGCTGAGACAGTAATTGGCTGCAGTCTGCAAACGCTCAAGGAACTACTTGACGCTAGGACATTAAAGCTTATATTGAACTTACAGCCCCTAACAAGCAGTATGACAGAACAACAATTCCTGCTATCTGTTATCACCCAAGTAAGATGGGTTCTCTGTTAAGTCTGGTTCCTCTCAATGTTCCTTCTTATTGTCTTCTTATTGTCTTTTTTTCCTAATTTTCTTTTGATTCTGTAAATCTGCTTTGTGACAATGACCATTGTTAAAAGCACTATACAGTACAGTGTTGTAAAAATTATTTCCAAACAATTTGGAGTTTAACATTATAAAATAAGAAAGATTCAGGAGTGGAAAGCATTCAAGACAGTTGCTCTTCCCAGCAGTGGATGTCCCAGCACATTCACCCCAACGTCAGACAATACAGACTTACATCTCAGACGATAAAAATCTCACTGAGCATGTTAAATGTTTAAGTCCATGACAGCACAACTGAAAGACAACTGAACAAGTATGGTTTGGATGTGTGCCAGGAGAAAGCCAGGAGAAAGCCTTCTTCTGTCTAAAAAGAACATCTTAACACGATTGAGGTTTGCAAAACTGCATCTTAAACAAAGCACAATGCTTCTAGAACAATGTCCTGTAGACAGATCTAATCAAAGTGTAGTTCTTTAGGCCTTTTAATGCCCAGCACCATGTTTGGGGAAAACTAAACAGCATTTCAGAAGAAACACCTTATACCCACTGTTAAGCATGGCGGTGGAGGGCTGATGATTTGAATTTGTTTTGCAGCCACAGGACCTGGGAACCTTGCAGTCATTGAGTCGATCATGAACTCTTCTGTATACCAGAGAAGTCTAGAGGCAAATGTGAGGCCAACTGTCCGACACTTAAAACTTGGTCAAAATTGAGTCATGCAACAGGACAATGATGTGAAGCACACAATTAAATCTACATCAGAATGGCTGAAAAATAACAGCATCAAGGTTGTGGAATGGCCGAGTCAATGTCCAGTCCTCAAGCCAACTGAATTGCTGTGGCGGAACCTTAAGAGAGCCGTGCATAAGCAAATTCCCAAAAAACCTCAATGAACTGAAGCACCGTTGTAAGGAAGAATGGGCCAAAATTACTCCACAATGATGTGAGAAACTTGTACATGAATATTGAAATACTTCAAGTTATTGCTGCTAAAGATTGATCTACATGCTATTGAATCATAGAGCACTTAGTATTGCCCACATATTTTTTTTTTTTGGCTTCATTTTTGTTAAAAAAAAAATAAAAATAAACGTTCTTAGATTACTTCATTATTTTTTCTCTTGTTTTAATTAATATTTTTATATAACAGTTTGCTCTACCTTACCAAAACAAATTCCTTGTATTTGAAAACCTTCAAAAGTATTAATTGTTTCTGATTAATATCTTTCCGGCAGCATGGTTACTTAGTGGTTAGCACTGTTGCCTTGCACTTCCAGGGTCCAGGTTTACTCTTGAATCTCTTTTATTCCTGCCTCGGGTCTGTGTGCATGTAGTTTGCATGTTCTCCCTATGCTTGGATGGGTTTCCTCCGGGTGCTCTGGTTTCCTCCCACAGTCCATAGACATGCATATTAGGCTAATTGTCATTCTCAAATTGCCCGTAGTGTATGTATGAGCAAGGGATTGGCAGCTTGTCCAGGGTGTACCCCGCCTTGTGCCGTAAATCTGGGATAGGCTCCAGCCCCCGTCTCGACCCAGTACACAGGATAAAGTGGGATAGACATGAATGAGTGAGCGACTGACGGATACTTTTCCACAGTGAGATTGCAGCATTAGGTGTGTTCAAAATCTACACAGACAGCTTTGAACGACTTAAGGTGTATGCTATTTTATAGTCGATTTCTAGATGCTTATTTGCATCGAGTATTTACACGAACACATACACATGCACAGTGCAGCTGATTGATTACTATATAGTACGTGGGATGTTTAAATGGTAGTGTGACATGGCTTGACCTACTGATGTAAAAAAAAAAAAATCAAATAATGATTAAATGTGAAATCTGGTCGGTGCAGTCTAAACGCGGGTGTTTATTGAAGTTCAAACCTGAGAAAGTATTATAACATAAAATATTGTTTCCCTGTAACAACTTCTTATTAAACGCATTTTCGTGCAACATGCAGGGCACGTGACTGCTTTAGATCTCGCCGCCCGGACTGTTCCCTTATCAGCTCCACTGACGTCACATAGCTTATTTATGACTGTAACCTGCGTTTTAGGCAAAATAACATCTAGATATTAAACGGCAAAACATTTAAAACAAGAGATGGCATTGTCATTTAAGATATTTTTCATTACATGTACATTTTATGTGATTTCAAGTTGGCACTTGGTATGTTTTGAACCATGACTTAATTTCCGGTAAAATGCGAAGTGAACCAGTGGGAGGCGCTTCTGGCCGTGTAGGCGGAGTTCTGAGCGCTGATTGGACGACTGGCAGGAGACGGCGCAGTACATTCCATGATTAGACAACGCGCACTCCGTAGCTGCTTTAGCTGTTTTCGCAATTCGTGTAAAACACTTTACGAAACAATCGACGGTTTCCATAGGGAGTGATTTGCTGCGGGGTCGCGGAGCTGCTGAGAGAGAGAGAGAGAGAGAGATCTGTTCAGGAGAGCTGATTTGTTGTGCCGTGTGGGAGATGGGATCAGTCCCGGCGGTGTCTGTCCTGATTTTGGGAATCATTTTCCCGAGCCTGCCTGGATATATGGAGGTGAGCTTTGACACGCAGTTCTTTAACAACAAAAATAAATATATAAATAAATAAAATAATAATATATATGTTTGTAACGTATTGCTGCGCCGTGATTTATAGTCTGTTCATATTTTGTTTGATTTTAATGGATCACCTGAAGAGTGAAATGTGGAAATTATATATACTGTACAGAAAATTATAGGGACGCGCATTTCAGGTCAACCAACTAGCTAGATTTAGTTTTTGCTTGTAATGAATGATTTGATATTAACCCTTCACTAGCACAGGAAAACAACATAAATGGTTTAGGAATTGTTGAGGATGTTTGGCTAGAGCAGATTTCCCATTACAGCACTGATCTTCCTTAAAGATTTAATATACAAATAGTAGGAATGAGATGATGTGATTTTTTTCGCGATACATGATATGGTGTAAACGATACCATACATCCTTAATGCAATACAGATAAAAGTTACTTGTGCTCTGTTGTTGTTTTTCCCCTTTCCATTCCTGGCAGTGTTGTTTGTATTAAAAACTGGCATCTACAGTATGCAGCATTTTGCTTTTCAAAACATGACAAATACATTTTTTATTTTTGTGTTAATGTTATGCCCAGTGGTGGCACGGAGGCGCCGTGGTTGGTACTGTTGCCTTGCATCTCCAGGGTGCAGGGATTTGCACCCTGTCGGGGTGTATCCTGTCTCGTGCCCCAAGTCTCCTGGGATAGGCTACGAAACCCTGTATATAGGGGATATTCTGATATTTTCGGCCATTTCGTCCATTCCTCCTAAATGACCATCTAGATATGGATTACATGTTGTATGATTAATCTGAGGTGTAGTGTCGGGTTTTGCTGGTTAATGCTGATACCTAGCAAATTTTACTTGTGTAAATAATTGGCTGGAAGTAATATTATCAAATTCGAATAGAATAGGCTTCTCACTGCATATTAGATTAAATTTCTATTCTTCAATAGCAGCATTTGGAGAATTAGGTTCCATTTTATCAAGAATTTCTTTAGGTAAATAAATTAGCAATATCACATGAGGGAGCACAACCTTAATTGTGATATTGTTTTTATACAACTGTTCCACAAACAGCATTTATTATCAAGAGATTATAATCTATTTGTTTATTTAACAAGTTATTTTGCTCTGCCGCCACACATCCTTCCGCCACTAGCAGAACAAACTAACAGCGACTGGTGGAGCTGGCGTCTGACAATTAGTCTAATTCACAACAGTCGAAGTAGTTTTAAACTCTTACTGGTTCTATGTAGCCAAAACTTACTACATTTACATCGATCCTGTAATTCTAGTAAGTTTTTCTTTATAGCTTCTGGCTTCTGGGGTTAAATGGAGCTATCTAGCTAAAGCTAGTGTACGGTCCACTTGTTCTACACATCAAGTAGCCTTGTGTTCAGCCTTGTGTTAGAAGCTAGTTATCTTTGTAGCTAGGTGTAAATAAAACAACACAAAGGCAATTCTGACAACTTGGAAGCAATTATTATGGAGACAAAATGTTGTTTGAAATTATATAACATCATCAGATTAGTTTTCTTGCTGAAAGTGCTTCTAACATTAAAAGGTTTTTAATGTTTTGCCTGGCAATTGCTCTCTCCGTTCAACAGAACTGGGCTATTTTCACCCATGCTTACAGTTAATGTAATTAACTATTGTAAAATAGCTGTGACATATAGTTAAATATCTCAGTGCTGTTCGTGTCTATCATTACCACTCGTGGAATGTGTCTGGTCCAAACAGATTCAGATCGGTCAGAACTAACTGTTGTTTGATGTAAAATAATTTCCAGTTCTATTTTCGTAAAGAAATCCTGAATGTAACATTTGTTCAGTCCATGTCTGTTTTTGAAAACAATACATTCTTCAAAACAAACCCAGCCTGTTTTATATAAAAACAAGCAATCAAATAAAGCAAGAATTCCCAGCTGGGTATAATTACATCTAGGATCTCCGGGTGCGCTAAATTGTGCTAGAATAGTAACAACACTTTCTGTAGCAGTGCAAAACTTGTAAATAAGGGATATTTTAAGGATATTGCTTCTTCCCTGTTTACAGAGTGATGTCAAATCAACCTGGCTGTGTGCAACATCAGAAATAAATAAATAAAGTAAAACTTCTCATTGTTAATTGGGCTATGCTACTTATAAAAGTATTAGCTTTAAATTACATACCATACAGATATATTTGTTTATTAAATTGAGAACTGACTTATTATTAAATCACTTATTAAATTATTAACTACGCAATTTGATGTTTGGGGAAAAATGTACATCTGAGTTAGCTGCTTAGCATGTTGCTAATAAATCCACAAACGTCCCGTTTCTCACTTCATCTGTTGGACTCATTGAAGTTGGAAATGTCATTTCACCAGGAAATTTGCCCTCAGGGCGTAATGCTGATTTGTACTCTAAATAGATTTGTTCATCTGACTTTTTAAAGATATGCAGATTCCATATCTCTGAAGTGATCTTTGAATCATTTGCTACAAGTCCTCAGTGACGTGCTGCCAGTTTCATTAATTTAATGCATGGAAACCAGTAAACCCAGTTACATTTCTAATGTATATGCAGTATAACTCATTTAACAGTAAGAAGTTTTAATCTGTTTCTTTTCTTTTACTTGGATGTCTAGACATCCGGTATGTGGTTACATGTCCTTTTCTAATGTGGACAGTTTGCCACCTTTCGCATAGCTGTAGGCCCCAATATAGAAGTGTAGAAAATTGCATGGTTGACATCATTGTGTTGAATTTTGTGTAACATTGTGTTTACGCACCGTGGTGCCACCTTCCTCTTAGCAAGTCCAAGGCTGTGATTTGTTTTGCTGTTGTGATCTTGAAAAACATTGCTTGATGCTGCTGCGTCAAGGGCTGTTACAAACGGTTATACCATTTTCAATGAGAAAATTGGTGTATTTAAATAAAATTTCTCATATAACCAGCATTTTTTAATAATGTACAAGATTATTGTAAATAGTTTTTATTAATAATGTGCACGATCACACCCGCAGGCTTTGACTTGTGCAGGTGTTACTGTGCTTTTTCTGTTTTCTGATTTGTGGATTATGTACCCAGCTACTGTAAAATGGTTCTTGATCTTTTACGAACATATAACCTTTAAACTTATGCAAGAAGCACTCTAATAAGCAAGATAATTCAGAATGTCTAGCTATGTGAGTAATGTGCATTTTATTCTGTAAACTAGTTTTGGGTTGCCAGGTCATATTGATCTACTGTATATTGGGTGTCCTTTATTTGTATCTATATTAGTCCAAATACTGTTACTTGTCTTAAAGCATTGTTGGTGTCAGTGGTAGTTTTGCCATGCAGCAGGCCATGGTTAAATTCCTAGCCAGTGTTCAGAGGATATAGGGCATCCTTTGGGCCAGTCCCAAGTCCAGATAGAATAGGAGGGTTGTGTCAGGAAGGGCATCCAGTGCAAAACAAATGTACTGAGTTGTATGTGGAGCAGATGTTGCTCTGTGGCAATCCCATACTATAACTGAGTATTAACAATATTAGTAACTTTTGATTTCTACTCAGCTACATAATTTTATTTGAATATGGCAAAAAAAAAAAAAAAAGCAAACAAAAAAAAAAACATTTTAAATATGAAAATGAGCCTTCCATTGGATACTTACTGCATCACTGCATCAGTAATATGGTTCATCTGGCCATGTTCTTTAACCCCAACTGATGGATGGAGCTTCTCATTTCTTAAACAACCATGCTGGAAGACATGTGCTATGGTTGTGGCAAAGATTTGATCCTTTTTTAGAAGGGTCAAATTGTTGGCTTACATCAAGCAAAGAAAACAACAAAGAAGATTGCTGAAACTACTAAAATCTTGTTAAGGACTATAAAACACATTATTAAAACCTGGAAGGACCATCATCAAGAAAGAAATTTTGTTGGAAAAAAATTGTGAAGGGGGGATTCAGGGAGTTTGCCATCATAGAGACCTTCTTTATCTGGACCAGAATCTTTGTGATGTCTTACAGAAGACTTCAAATGTTCGAGTACAATATTATGCAATAGTGTAATATTACAGCAAAATATTAGTGTACTTTTTTTTTTTTTAGTGTAGCTAAATATGGCATACTAACAACACAATGAATGTTCCTTTTGAAAACGGAATCAAAGGCAACAACATTGACACCCATTGTCTGTGTATTTGCCTTCCTGCCGACACACCCAGTAATGTACCAGGTGTTTGAAATTATAAGCAGAGATGGCTGCAGACAGCGACTAACCTGCAAAGCAGCAAACCTTGCATTACCAGCACTGGCGACAACTCATTGCCATGTTAGATCCATGTCAAATTAAGATCCTCTAATTTATCAAAATTTAAAAATGGTTTTAGTGTATACGATGGCAAAAAAGATTAACAGACATCTTTGAATCTGGTGTGTGTGTGTGTGCACGTGATGGATATTTACATACATTTACTATCACTTTAAGGTCACAGAGAGCTAAAGGAAGCTCACTATCTCTAATATTTAAGTACATTTGAAGGCAAGTTTTTTCTTTTCTGTGGGGGCCAAGCAGTTTTGGGAAATATTGTACATCATCCAGTTCTTGCCAATGTACATATAACAAAACAATTATAAAAGTTACACTTTATCATACTAGCATATGCTGACCATTTGATAAGTATTTAGTTTCAAGCTCTCTTTAGTATTTTGATTTCAAGTTTGTGATGATGTGACTAGTGTGAAATTTGTAATTTCTGTACATGATGCAGGTTATTATAAAGTGGACAATTAAATGGTCGCAAATTTATATGGTCCAAGCCAAGAAATCAAAACGTTCAAGCCAGAAATTTAACGTTGCATGTCATTTAAGACATGTGCTTATTGATGCAGAAGCATGAAAGTTTGAGTGAAACTAATATAACCGAGTTTTTCCTCAGTGCCCTTGGTTCATTTCAAATCATCTAGTCACCTGTGCACATCATAAAAAACATTTCTGATTCTTTTGCACAAATTGGAAATGCTTTGGCACATTAATGCAAATGATTATGTACAACTGTCTGCTGTTTCCAACATTACTAGTTGCTTATGTCATGTTGATTTATATTGCGCTGCTTCTCTGTTGAATAGTCTCACCCCCACAACCATCAAAGCATTAGTTCATTGTATATGTCATTACATTCAAAATGGGTGAACCAGTCATCATAATCTGTCAAGCATATTTTCTAGTCATTTCTCTTGGACATTTTTCTGTAATGGTGCCAACCAATGATCAATGAATTCTCTAAAATACCTGCCTGCCATGGATGAGATATGTGGGGACGTCGCAGCAGACTTCTGTAGAGGATGGATTAGACGTTCCAGAAGATCCTTTCAGTGCTGCATTGTGGTGAGGATGAAAATCTGTGGCCTGACAGACAGGAGAGTCAGAAGGTCTAGAATAACAGGTGACTCCCCATACATACTGTGCTGCATGCACAGTTCTGCCTAAGGAATGCCGTCTCTTTTCTGTACAGTGGTGAATGTGATACAGTCTCTTTTTCTTTTCTATATCGCAGTGAACTCATTGGTCAGCAAATTACAGTGCAATCACTAATAAACTTAAAAGGGAATCCTGTCCTGCCTTTTGCATTCAGTCCTCCACATACAGTAATGTGTAACTGAAACTGATATATGCTGTAGAGACAAAGTGCAGCTCTGTGCATTTTCAATCATTGTCGTCAAATAGCCATAGTTTAGATCAGAAAATACTTAGTGCACTGTTGGACTTATGAGATGACTAAGCGTTTTGAGTACCTTGTTAATAAACAATGACTAAAGAACTTTTCATTCTGATGGCACCGACACATTCATTGATATAAATACTTTCTTTTCGAGAGATAAAACTAAGGATTTTAAGCCAGTTACAGGCTTTTGCTGGTAATCCATTGTGTTGTGCTGTTCATATTAATTGCTTTGAAGAATGCACTTACAGTTTTGTGGATGTTACCTTTAAGGATAATTCAAGAAATGATCCAAAGCAGCTGAGAGAAAAACATCAGTTTATTTTTATTGTGAAGTTGCCTGTACAGTACTTCACCAAAATTAGGGCCCGAAGACAAGTAATCCAAACGGTTACTGAACTAGTCCAGTAAAGAAAGAGTTCTATTGTTGTACAGATTGGTTAAAAAGATTCTGTTTTTTGTGGGTAAAAAATACAACTAATGAGCTTTAATTAAGATAAATTATGGGTGTTATCACAATAGTGCCTCCCAGTGGTGAATTTGGGTGACCCTGCATCAGCTCTTTCCTAAAACTACCAAATTACCAACTATATGTCGAGTTCCATCACAATTTTTTTTTATTGTGAATCTTAGCAAGTCCTGTTCAATCCTGATCAGCCAATGGAGGTCATATTGTGTACAGTATTTTCAGTTATTAGTTATCATGTGAAGAATGGTGAATATCATAAACTGGTACAAAGGAGAAAACATCATGATGACGAAAAACAAATCACACATTCTGACTCAGTCACAGTGGCCATGTTGTGAAAGAGGGATTTCAGAAACCTACGGTATAATCCTATAATGAAAACCAGAAAAATAGCTTGCCTTTGTGTAACTACTTCTAGTGCCATTATTTGCTTTTAGTCTATATAACAAGTTACAAGTGTAAGTATACTAAACAGTATGTTTAATAGTTAAATATTGTAGCTTAAATTGCAATTGAATTATTTGTAGTTTGATACACTACAATTTTACATAACTACATATTTAATAACTACAATTTAATATTGTAGTTTTAAATAATCACAATGTGAATGATTAATTGAATTGGGCAACCCTGCCACATTTTTCAGGCAAGGTGGAAAGAGGAGGAGGAAGAGGATGGAGGTTTTGTGAAAGAATGGGAACGTTAAAATCCGCTTAACGATTCTTTTACCGTCATTAAACTCATCATGGGAAATGGAAAAACGCCACAAACAAAACTGCCATTATTTTTACTCCTTTTATAGGCGGGAGTGCATTTGAATGTACCCGTGGTGAAATGCATTTTTTTTTTTCCTTGCTTCTTTGACAATTCTGACTCGGACACTTTGTAAATCCTGTAAAGCTGCTTTGAGACAACGAGCATTGCTAAAAGTGCTATATAAATAAAATCCAATTGAATTGAACTACGCCACGGTGCAACTAGTCGGATGGAGAGAGACAGAAAGGTTAAACGTAAAGCCCCTCACACTAAACAGTGATGATGTCACTTAACACGTGTGCACTCATTCTCTGTCTCTCTGTCTCTCTGTCTCTCTGTCTCTCTGTCTCTCTCTCTCTCTCTCTCTCTCTCTCTCTCTCTCTCTCTCTCTCTCTCTCAATTGGTCTAAAAATTGAGAAAAAAAAAACAGGATTTTGTATGATCGATCAGGGAGCTTCTATCAGTGTGTGGGATGGCTCTATTAGAAATCAAATGAACGTCTTTGCCGGTAACGTTCATTACCCTGTCTGTTAACAATACTTTCGTTCACGTTCATTAGTTGCAAACTGATCCGTTCAGCTCACTGTTCACCAAAAAAATGAGTCCACATCAGTGTTCCCAGACTTTTGCATTTTTTTCAACCAGAGCTGTCAGAAGCGAATCTGATAGTAGCAGGGAGGAGACACTGAGAGAGGCACTTGATTAACAGAGACGCAAATTATTTTTTTTCGAATGAGTGCGTATTAGACAGTGTTAGATATAAAGAATGGTCTGTTGAGTAGGCATGGCGGGGTGCTGCTGGCATGGTGGCTTACTATGCTTGTACAATTATGGGGAAACGCTGATCTAATTTGATAGATTCTTAGATTCATTTTTTATATAAAATAGAATGTGAAGAATAAACTTTTATGTTGTGATAAACATGTTCCACAAGAAAAAATAATAAATTTCATTGCAGCTTTATCCAGAAATATAATCTTATAAATCCAGAATTCTCATTACTGATAAAGTGAATGAAGACAGGATAACATCGATTTGCACAATAACTGAAAAACACAGTTCACCATTTACATTTCAAATAAAGAGTATTATAATAAAACAATTTAATTAATTATTTAAAATAAAAAATATCAAAGTATTTTCATCAGTAATGAAAAGTCCATTGGGGAGGATGAGCTTGTTACACACACATGGACACACACGTGGACAAAATTGTTGGTACCCTTCGGTCAATGAAAGAAAAAACTCACAATGGTCACAGAAATAACTTTAATCTGACAAAAGTAATAATTTAAAAGAATTCTATGAATGTTGACCAATGAAAGTCAGACATTGCTTTTCAACCATGCTTCAACGGAATATAAAAAAAAAAACTCATGGAACAGGCCTGGACAAAAATGATGGTACCCCTAGAAAATACTGAAAATAATGTCACCAAAGGGACATGTTAATTCAAGTTGAGTCCACTAATCTAGTGGGCCTATATATAGGGCTCCAGGTAGTCACTGTGTTGTTTGGTGACATGGTATGTACCACACTCAACATGGACCAGAGGAAGCAAAGGAAAGAGTTGTCTCAGGAGATTCGAAAGAAAATTATAGCCAAGCATGTTAAAGGTAAAGGCTATAAGACCATTTCCAAGCAGCTAGATGTTCCTGTGACTACAGTTGCACATATTATTCAGAAATTTAAGATCCATAGGACTGTAGCTAACCTCCCTGGACGTGGCCGCAGGAGGAAAATTCATGACAAATCAGAGACGGATAATCTGAATGATAACAAAAGTGTCAAAAATCAGTGTCGGATCGCACCATTCGTCGTTGTTTCAGCCAAAGTGGACTACATCGGAGACGACCAAGGAGGACACCATTGTTGAAAACAAATCATAAAAAAGACAGACTGGAATATGCCAAACTACATGTTGACAAGCCACAAAGCTTCTGGGAGAATGTCCTATGGACGGATGAGACAAAAATGGAACTCTTTGCCAAGGCACATCAACTCTATGTTCACAGATGGAAAAATGAAGCATGTCAAGAAAAGAACACTGTCCCTACTGTGAAACATGGAGGAGGCTCTGTTATGTTCTAGTGCTGCTTTGTTGCATCTGGCACAGAGTGTCTTGAATTTGTGCAGGGTACAATGAAATCTCAAGACTATCAAGGGATTCTAGAGAGAAATGTGCTGGCCAGTGTTAGAAAGCTGGGTCTCAGTCATGGGTCTTGCAACAGGACAATGACCCAAAACACACAGCTAAAAACACCCAAGAATGGCTAAGAGGAAAACATTGAACTATTCTAAAGTGGCCTTCTATGAGCCCTGACCTCAATCCTATTGAGCATCTTTGGAAGAAGCTGAAACATGCTGTCTGGAAAAGGCACCCTTCAAACTGGAAACAACTGGAGCAGCTTGCTCATGAGGAGTGGGCCAAAATACCTGCAGAGAGGTGCAGAAGTCTCATTGACCGTTACAGGAATCGTTTGATTGCAGTGATTGCCTCAAAAGGTTGTGCAACAAACTATTAAGTTAGAGGTACCATCATTTTTGTCCAGGCCTGTTCCATGAGTTAATTTTTTAAAATATATAATTCCGTTGAAGCATGGTTGAAAAGCAATGTCTGACTTTCATTGGTTAACATTCATAGAATTCTTATTTATTATTACTTTTGTCAGATTAAAGTGATTTCTGTGACCATTGTGAGTTTTTCTTTCATTGACCGAAGGGTACCAACAATTTTACAAAAAATGGTAATATAATTTTATTTCACTCTGAGGAAAGGACATGAGAGTAAAAATGACATAACTGATCTATAGTTTGACAATTAAATTAAATAAACACCAGAAGAAATTAATTGAAATGCTATTTAATGAGGTTGAGGTGAAATCTGAAATAAAATTCTGGTATCTTTCAGAATTTTCTCTCCTTAAAAGTTTTTAATTTTTTTTAATGCTTTCGCATCCAGGTCACTGGCAGACCTGAGCTTGAGTCCCTAGATTTGTGCTTTTGTTATCTACCAAAGATGAAATGTCATTGAGTCAAATGTTTATGCATTTTTTTTTTTGTTGAGCTCATACAGTATATACCAAAGATGAATTTAAGCAAATGTCTTTCACAACACTTCTTCTTTAATGACTTGAAAGTTACATCAGTGATGTAAATTTACTATTGCAGTTTTTATAAGAAATGTAAATGTGGATCTAAGGCTAGAGGGGGAAAAAATATGTCAAGACATGTTTCTTCCCTCCAGCTCTCTTTTCTTTCCCCGGTATTCCACCAGAGCGTCTCTCTCTGTACTTTACTTAAAAGCTGCAGCCTTTCTGCACTGATTGTCAGTCTTTAGCGACAATGAAGCGTTAAACAAGATCACTTGGGATACCTGGAGTATGTCCTCTAATGACCTTTTGTTAGTAAAAATTCTGTTAACAATGTGGCTATTCACATTATGTTCTGAGTAAATGCACTGTTGATGCATAGTTAGTAATTATGTAGCACTGCCAGATAGTAGGATTCCAAATGACCACGTACAGTCATGTGTAAAAGTTATTAACCCCTAGTGTAATTCTGTTTCTCAGATAAAACTTAAATGCAACTTCAGATGAAGTTTTCCCACCATGCCATTATTTATTTAACAAAAATTAAGCCAAAAAACTAAATGTGGGCAATATTTAGTACCCACTTACTGCTTCCACAGGATTTAGGAGGAAAAGTTGCAGCGAAGTGCTGCTAATCATCAGCCCTTGATTGATTGATCATTAGCAGGTCTGCAGACCTCTGTTAAAGCTGAAACTTCAGCAGTTTGCTAGTCAGGTGTGTGTTAACTCTATTTCAAGAGGGAACGATGTAAGCAATGGCCTTAAAAAAGCAGTTGTTGCTGCACATCAGTCTGGGATGGGTTATAAAACCATTTCCAAACAATCTGAATTTCAACGTCCTACAGTGAGAACGATCATTCGTAAGTGGAAAGCATTTCAAATTCACAGTTCAAATTCTCACCAGACCAGACCATACAGTGCGTAGAGAAATGCAAGAGTTTCATCTCAGACCCTACAGGCCTCCCTGAGCACAATTAGAAGAAGACTGATCAGGTGCACTGTGTGTTTGGGAGGGTTGCAGGGAGAAAGCAAGAAGAAAAGACTTCTGGAACAACGTCCTGTAGACAGATGAGGCCAAAGTTTTGTAGTCACAGGACCTGGGCACCTTGCAGTCACTGAGTCGACCACGAACGTTTCTGTATACCAGACTATTCTAGAGGCGAATGTGAGGCCATGTATGGCAGCTAAAGCTTGGGCGAAATTCTGTCATGCAAAAGGACAATGCACCAGTAAAGCTACATCAGAATGGCTGAAAAGTAAAAGAATCAAGCTTTTGGATTGGCTAGTCAATGTCCAGACTTCAACTCAGTTGAAATGCTGTGGCAGGACCTTAAGAGAGCTTATATGCGAATTTCCTAAAACTTTAACGAACTAAAGCAGTGTTGTAATGAAGAATGGAACAAAATTCCTCCACAATGATGTGAGGAACTGAAATGTAATAAAGGAAATCTTAATGAGGTTCTTAGTACATTTTTCTTTTCGACTTCATTTTTGTTCAATAAATAATGGCACCATGAAAAAAAGTTATGTTGTTAATCTATGGTTGGACGTTCTACAATCAGATGATTATGTTTTTCTTTTTTCATAGACTTAAAATAGGGAGTACTAACTTTGGCACATGACTGTGGACTTACAGTATATAAACCAGAATTTCTTGAACATATAGGGAATGTACGTAAGGGAACATAACTTCCTTTCTTAAAAAAAAAACAAAAAAAACATCTAGGCACAATTTTGGCAATCCAAAAAAATTGGTCTTGTTCTTTTTTTTTTTTTTTTTTTTCAGTAAAAACTGAATGGTTCAATTGTAATAGTCTTAATAGGGTTTAGACAGATGCTTTCACGAGGGCAAAATTATCATGTTTTATTATTATCCTGGGGACACTTTGTCTCAACAAAGTGAAAAAATGTATTCACAGAGAAGCAGCACACACGCACAGTGGCTGTGCTCTTTGGCTTCTTGTCATTATCGAGCAGTGGAGTGGATTTGGTTTTCATAACAGCACAGAGGAAACCATGTCTCAAGGACAGAATATTATCCGAAGTCATCTGTACATTTTGCACGTCTTGTCTGAAAGGTTTAATGCTCGGGAACGAGATGTTGGTTTCTTTATTTTTTTCCCCCTTCTCTTTTGTTTTTTTTCTTGAAGTTTGCAATACAATTGTGATAGGATACAATGAAATGTCTAGTGACTGCAGAATGTATGTGCTGTTTTTTTTTTTTTTTTTTCTTTTTAATTTTCTACCACTAGTTTGTTAAACATTTAAAGAACAAATGTATTTGTAGCAAAATGCAAATAATAGTTCTCAAAAATATCTTAATTTTGTCTCGTCTAATTATTGTACATCTGTGGAGCTTTAGATGCATGTTTGAATCCTGCATTCTGAACTACTGAATATTAAATTCCCTAGTAACACCTCGATTTCTTTAGCCTGGATTCAATCAGATAAAAACTATACCTTAATGCAGCACTGAATGCAGTTCATTGCATATATTGTAAATTTGTGCATAAGTCTAGGGAAGCTCTGCAAAGATGGAGTAGCACATGTGTGAGAAGGAGTTTTGTGAAGTTTGTATATTTGTGGCATTATCACATACAGTGGAACCTCGGATTGCGAGTAACGTGGTTTGAGTGTTTTGCAAACTGAGCAAAGATTTTTAATCGGAAATCGAGCAAGTATTAGTTTACGAGCGCCGAGTATCATGTATCACGCATGCGACTCTTATTTTGACACCGAGCGGCAAGTGATCACAACTGAGCCAATGATTTTTCTCTCTTTTGCGCTGCGGGAATTATGGGTCATCGTCTCCCCT
Organism: Clarias magur; assembly: GCA_013621035.1. Classification (NCBI taxonomy): domain Eukaryota; kingdom Metazoa; phylum Chordata; class Actinopteri; order Siluriformes; family Clariidae; genus Clarias; species Clarias magur. Next base: position 1,602,220 of record QNUK01000018.1, read on the forward strand.
GCTGCGTCCCCTGTGTCAAAATAAGAGTCCCTTGCTGCTTCTTAGTGCTCATCTCTTATAATCAACATCTCCCTCTTTCTTCTGTTTGCGCGTGCGTAATTTGACACTGTGCCCCACACACACACACACACACACACACACACACACACACACACATTCTTTTTTTTTTGCTGTTGACTTTGATTCATCATATAAAAATATATACTCATTCACACCTCATTTATTCCTCTACATGAGCACTGATCACAATCTGGCAACCAGTGATGGTTAGGAAGGCTAAAGTTAAACTTAATTATGACTTCACATTTCAATTTTGCTGGAAGTTAAAGTCGTGGCAGACACTTAAAAATGTCCTCTGGTCTGATGAGACCAAAATTGAATGTTTGGCCTTGGTACAAAACACATTTGTCCAAAACTAAACACAGCTTATCAGCCAGATTGTGGAATTAATCCAAACAGGGTCACAACAAGGTCAAATGTCTGAAATAGATTTTTTTAGAAACTGATTGCGTGGTGGTGTTTGTTTAGGAGGATTTGTGTAAAAAAAAAAAAAAAAAAAAACCTCTTGTTGAGGTGTATTCATATTGAGGTCTTGTGACCATTTAATTGCACAAAGCAGGATATAATTAGTACCACCACAAAAATGCACACCGGCGATGACCAAGCTATTGAGAGAGGGGACTCGGGTGCACACTGGTGGTTTCTGTACCAGAAAGGATCAGTGTCTATTTTTGTTCTCAACATCTGGCCTGCTTATGTCATAAATGTAATCCTCGCACAGCTCTGTGGATTCTAAGAGTGAGTAAAGAGAACGAAGGTTGCCAGTTCAGGCACATGACCTGAACATACAGAAAGAATAAAACAGGGTGAAATACAGAAGACAGAACAATATATTCACTAGTCAAGGCTAGATAACATCAGAGCTGAGGCATTTACAAATGTTTAACATTCTTGTATTTAGTGGATCCACAGAGTCAGATGCCGTCAATTTGAGCTTTTGCTGGAATTTATGCTTTCAAATCTTTTGTCTATGGGTTTAGACCTTTGGGTCAGTCTAGAGAGACAAGAGTATTTGAGGTATACGAATTAGGAGCTAGAAGGATTAAACGTTCGGTGGCAGTGGCATCACGTCTCTGCTGTTGGTGTTAAAGTTTAGCCCTGCTAAAATATGAGCCATTGTGTGTGTAAAGTGCTGAGATTACAGGTCATATGAGATTGTTCTGGGAATGTTTTGGGTCAAAAAATGTTAATACAGATTATAATAAACATAGGTCTTTATCCCGGTAATGGAATGTGCTTAGAGACATTCCAGTTCCCGTCTAAGGCGCTTGATCACAACATGTACAGTACACACAACCACAGAGGGCGTTTGGTGACCCTAAGAATGTTTTGCCTCATATCAGCTAGTACACTGTGTCTCTGATCTATCAAACGTCTGGTACAATTACATTTTTGTTGCCGCAACATTACAATTTTCCTTTGGGATTAATAAAGTATTATATCCATCCATCTATTCAAATTCTAAAATGTACCTTTTTACTGTATACTAATATTACGGTGTCAAAAACTATGGCTAATTAGTACTGACTTTAACCACTAAGGAGCTATTATATTCATATACACACACGTGTTCTATACACGCATTCATATACACTCCAAGTCTTGGAGATTTATGTTCTAGCTGAAATAGCGCTTGGGTCATGTGTTCTGGCATTTCTGAGATTCACTCCTGTTTGAAATGCACTGTTTGGATCTGTAGCTTTAAAATGCAAATGACTCATTTGTTTGGCATTTGGATGTATTGGTTTGTTTTGGCAAAGAGCAAGAGAAGGTTTGTCTTTGGAAGTGAGTACAGTAGATTGTTTTTTAATTTTAAACTTGAATAGAATGTAAATGACTGAATAACCAGAATTTTCAGTTAAATTGCCAGTAAACAACGAATCCACAGCCGTGACTTTATGAATTAAAGGCTATCAGCAGGTAATGATGCAACAAGCGTCAATGCATTTAGTAATATGAATTATATGGTATACACTCTGTATAGGGTAAGAAGCGACGTGCATGAAGCGACGCACTAACACTAATTCATAGCTTCATACAAACCTCTCGAGGCAGTGTTATGATCTGGAGTTCCTGATCTGGAGTTAGGTTTAGGCTCAGCAACCCCCATAAAATGTAGTCTGCTGGTGACTTGGATATAATAAATGTCCAGGTTTCCCATCAAGGGATATTTTTCTTTCCTGACAGCACCCACATTTTACATTTTAACAAATTGTGAAAGCATGAAGAATAATTTTTACACATTTTAGTGGTCGCCTTGTACCTCGATGGTCATGGTTTGACGACCCCCAACCCCATTGTCTTCTGGGATGGGCTTCAGGCTGCCCTCGACCCTGTATGCAGGATGAGTGAGTGAGTAATGTAGTTAAATCACATATATAAAACATTCTGTTGTCAGCTTCGAGCCTGCGGCTTGGTGCGATGGATCTTGACATGGGAGCTGGGACGGAGCATGACACAGGACCTAGGAATTAACTTGACATGAGCACCGGGCCGTAACTCGACGCAGCGACTGGGCCGGAACTTAACACGGGTGCCGAGTTGTTGTTTGATATGCTGGAACTTGCGGTGTTAGAAATGTTCATAATAATTGTTCACTTACTTTTGAGCATGTGAAAATGACCAGATCATACAAAAAAGCCTGTGATGCTATTGTTAAACTGCATGAATTAAAGCGGCATATTATACCATGCTCCTTTTTGTTCACGTTCGCATGTGTCTAAGAGGTCTGCAAAACGTGTAACTTAACATTCCAGCTTAGATCATTAGATCATACATTCTGGCATTCCTGAAACTCCTTTTGTTTTGCTCCTGTTCTAATCATGCTGCAATCATCTGTAGCTTTAAAATACATAATAAGCAGTGTTTTAACTTTATCACGTAACAGCCTAAAATAGAGGATTTATCATCGAGAATAAACACTTGTATTCACACACACATTACATCTCTTGCTGTTTATAACCGCTTTTTTGTTACACACCCATTTTCATTGTAGTTACCTATATTCTAATATAATACTAATTGGATTAATAACTTTTCACGAACATTCTGACTATTACTCAGACTTACTAGTCCAAGGATTTATCCTGCTTCAGGACGCACTCATGTATGGATGGACCTTGGCCAACCACTTTTCTTTATATAAATTGTAAGTTATATCCACTTATTTTTACTTGTATACTATAGAAATAATACAAAAGATTCCTTAATTCCAGTTCATTCAGAAACTGACTGTTGGTGGAGAAGACAAAGGGAGTAAAAGCAGGAAGAGTGTTCGAGTTTAAGCAGGTGGAGTCCATGTGGGACATGCGGCCATGGAATGTGTAAATGGACACACGGTGTTGGATCACATTTTAGTTTTCAGTGCATCTTTGAGAAATGAATAGGACTGCTATGGAATGAAGAGGGGGGGGATCATACTGGAGGTATGAACAGAAATGTTCCAGTGATGACCAATCCAATAATAGACAAGACAGATTTTCTTACAACTAAAATATTTGCACTACTGATCAGTGTCGGTCTCACCTGAGCCCTTAGTTCATGAATTTTTAATTTTTTAATTTTTTTGTTTATTAATCCTAACTTTGCGGGGGTCACACTCATCGCGTCTCACAACATTGGATTAGACCTTCCAGTCTGCAGTTTTAAACAGATCTCACTCCATTACTCCTGGCGTAGTCCCGCAACAACAACCTTCGTTTCTGCCTCTGTGCTTTTTACACAGCATTATAAGACACATTAAAAATAGATTGGGATTCGGTGCTATGCACGATTTCTTCTATACGCACTAGACTCCAGTAACAGCTCAGGAGAAGCTGTATCCTTCACCTCTTGGCAGTCTCCATGTTTTTTTCCTTGCCCTTCTGTCAAATTTTTGAGGGACCTCCTGTTCTTGTAAGTGTCAATGTGATGCATCGTTTTATCCACTTTGCTGATGATGGTCTTCCATTGTACACCTAATGGTTTGTGGGTTTTCCTGATTTCGAGGAGAACTGGTGTGTGAGACCATGTGAGTGCAAGACTAAAGGTGTGTAACAGAGAGATGGAGGTCTGAGGTCCTTCACTATCTTCCTGGCTTTGTTCGAGCATCGTTTGCTTTAATGCTCAGTGTGAATGGTGAGCATTACCGTCTGGAGAGGCTGCCTATACTTCTTGGTGCTGTTCCCAAAAGTCTGCAGGATGTGAACAGCAAGGTGCCAGAAAATGTGCACCCTTAATGTCTGTGCTTGTCCTGTCAGCAATGGAATTCTTGTGTTGAATACTGAACTCCAGTCACTAAATCATGTTTTTTTTTGGATGGTATATGAATTGTAGAGGGTACAAGGTGTAAGGAACGAAAAGGTGGTTGAAGTCTCCAAGTTGTTCATCACAGCCGAGGTGAATACTATTGGGTGATAGTGATTAGTCCATTTCACACAGCCGAATCATTGTGGTGATATAACTAACCTATGGATATCTTGTCTAGCGTAGTACCTGCTGCACTTCTACTGTAGCAAAACCATAATGAAATATAACAATTAACTGAAGGATCAGCCAGGACCGGGACTGATCAGCGACGTGATCCGTTTTTTAAACACGTCAAAATATTGTTTTTAAGTACAGTTGACTGCACCAAGCTTTTCCTATCAATAATGGATACAGTACAATGTAAAAAAAAATCCTACAAATTCTGCCTTCTGCACTATGATTGGTTACAAGTATTATTTGTTTTCCATCTATGATTTGTTAAAGCTTTACTGGTTGTGAAATGTGATCCAGTCCTTGAGCATGAAGGCAGGACATAAATGCAGCCTGTGTTTAGCACCATATCACCAGAGCAAGGTTCAGGAGCTCCTTACCCTCTGAGCAGAGCATTGAATTCAGTGAATGCTGTACATGTGCACACCTACAAAAAGCACTCTGCACACAGTTCACCCACCATTATTGTTTTGTAATAAAAGGTATGCACGGTATTTCTGACATATATGTTATTTGTCACACGGAACGTTGACACGGTTGTGTTAAATGCCACGCCTTGTCTTGGTCCAGAGTGCACGCTTGCTACTTAAAAGCACACACTGAGGTGGCTTCATGTGGGGTTGGTGGACCTGAATTGAGCTGCCGTCAGGTCATGCTCCGACATGCTACAGGACACAGCATAAAACACCCGCTATCCACTTGCATGCGCTCACAGACGCCCCTGATTGGCTGTAGAGCCGTGATTAATGTGGGAGCACTAAGCACCTCTCATCCCTCCCCTCTGAGAGAGCTCGGCCAATCAGCTCTCTCTCTAGACCTCCGGCTGTGAGAGGTTACAGCATCACCCGGGAATCGAACTTGCGATCTCCAGGTGCTTGGGCGAGCACTTTACCACTGTGCCACTTGGAGGCCCCCTTGCGATGTTTTTTGATAATTTTTGGGTATGACTGTGCTATTAAGTTGTTTAGAAATATACTTGGGTATATACCGATTCAATAACAATTGCAATTCTATAAGCATTTTATAAATATCCCTATTCAATATAAATGTTTCCCTAACTTTGTCACAATTCTGAACCTTTAAAAAAAGTTTAATGATTAATGAAATGTAGCACTTCTAACATTAGTTTACTCACTTAAGAAAGGCTGATTGCAGGCTTTTAACACATGCAATTTTTGATAATAAAAATGTGTTTCTGTTGCTTCTGCGACATTTATGTCAGAGGCTCATTGGCCGAGCACCAGTCTTGACAATCAAACTGAAAAGCAGGCCAATTCTGTGTGGCGATACACGAATCACCATTCATAACTGAATACATTTTCCCTCATCTGTAGTTTTACATTATAAATTGGTGTTCTAATATGGCGATATACTGTTTGTTCTATACTTTTGCATTATACTGTTCACAATTTGATCTAAATATAGTTGTACTTTTTAAAATTTTATTTATCATTTATTAGTTATTCATCTTTTATGATTATTATTATTTGACTTATTTGTTGTGCTTGTGCATTATACAGTATGTTGTGATGGGAATGTCTGAGGTTTACTGCAAACCTAAACTTGCCCTTTTTGTGCCCACAAGTCTTTGTGATTTCATTGTGCATCTAAATATTGGAGGGGAAAAATACAAAAGTAAAAAAAAAAAAACCTTGAGATTAAATCTTTTCCCCATACTCCTCCTGACTGTACACAACAGTGTAAATATAATAACATTCTTTCAATTATTCAACTGGTAAGCTCCAAAATAATTTGGATTATTGATTATTCACATTTATTTCATCTGGCCTGTTTTCTTTTGGAACTCCTGGCAGGTGAAACAAAACATGGAGTCCATCACTTTCTCATAGTGGACCCGAGAGAACATATCAGAGCAGCTCTGTAGGAATTTCCTTTGCCACTGGTGTGGTGTCCTGCATCCCAATGAGCCTCTTGGCCATGAAAGGCTGAAACGAACACTGTCTGTTTTTATTACTTACCTTTATTGTACTAAACTCAAATTTTTAACTTTGGGGGGTTTTTATTTTTATTTTTTTTTAAGAAGATACCTGATATTGTGAGGAAAATATTGAAGTCGTAATTTTTCCAGTCATTTCATCCGTAAAGAGTTAATGATTAAGGGAAAAGATTCTCTGGTACCCCAGCAGTGTTTTTTCTGTTAAATTTTTGTTTTTCTTTGCTCTGCACAGGCGTTAGCAGCTAACCCAGGAACCGGCGTTGTTGTGGCTGAGCCTCAGGTAGCCATGTATTGTGGGAAACTCAACATGCATGTCAACATCCAGACGGGCCACTGGGAGCCAGACCCATCAGGAACCAAGAGCTGCATTAAAACCAAGGAGGGTGTGCTGGAATACTGCCAGGAGGTGAGACATTATTCAGTAATACTTGTCTTAGTGTATTAGTCATGCAGATTATCTCAAACCATCAAACCTCTACACACTCTTATTTTAATTGTTTCTTACATAGAAGAGGTGAGGATACAGTCTGTAAGTACTATGCACAAAGGGTTTATATTAATGCACTCGGTAACAGTCGTACTGCATTAGAAAGTTGGCCTGTGACGTTTTTCATGAAGGAGTCTGTGCTGTGTGTGGGTTCTCAATAAAATTTGAAAAGTGTCATAATACTGAAAGAGATTTGAATGAGGGGAAGATTGTTTATCTTTGCTATAACTCAGCCTTGCAGATGTTCTACAAGATTAAATGTAGTTATAAACAGTTAAACATGTGAAGCCAAAATCACACATTCTGCACTGTACTGTTTTTATAAAACCTATATAATTCAGGGTGGAAATTGTATGTCTGCGTTGAAAATGTGTGTTTTTTTTTTTTTTTTTTCCCCCATAGTGCACACTTCTATACTACGTTCATGCCAAACTCCTTTGTGGTGTTTTAAGAGACAATAGTGTGTGCCATTTCTTCTCTAACAGGAATGTATCTACATATTGTTAGGCATACCTCATTGACTGCTGCATATGTTAACATGTTTCCCCTCACTTTCTCTGTAGATGTACCCCAAACTGGAAATTACAAATGTCCTGGAGGCCAACCAGCCAGTCAAGATTGAGAACTGGTGCAGGAAAGGAAAGAAACAATGCAAGCCTCAAGCCCACACTGTGGTCCCGTACAAATGCTTGGGTGAGCCATACCTGTATAATATACTGTGCAAAAGTCTTGAGCTAATTTTTAAAATATTTTGTCCATATTTTCAGACGTTCTTGTATTTTTTATTTTTTTAAATGTTTTTTTAAGGCTTTCTGATGGATTTGTTTGGCTCTCATTTTTAGTACATTTAGTCCCTGTACCTGACCTTTTTCTCTTGCTTATTTGAGCATATTTAAGTCTCCATTCAAGCATAAACATCCAACTTAAGTGCTGTGAGAAACAGTGAGAAACAGATGCAGATGATCATGCTGGTGATTAGTATACTGGTGATGCCAAATCTGAGTGGTTGGAACAGACAAAACGGGAAATGAGGCTGCTGCTGCTGCGGTCATTACACTAAAGATGCAATTTTTCAAGTTTTACTGAACTTCCAATCTCACACAGTATGATGCAGATCAATCCCTGCTATCCGTTTTACCCAGATGAGGATGGGTTCCCTGTTGAGCCTGGTTCCTCTTTAGGTTTCCTCTCTAGTGGACCATCTCAGGGAGTTTTTCCTTGCCGCTGTCGCCGTCGTCCTCGGCTTGCTCATCAGGGACAGTCTCATCATTTTGATTCACACACGTTCACATCTCATACAAACATATAATTCTTTTGATTGTGTAAAGCTGCTTTGCGACAGTGTCAATTGTTAAAACGCTATACAAATCAAATTGAATTGAATTAAATTGCATCTACTTTGCCATTTCATTTAATCCACATAATTTAATTTCATATGAAGAAATAAGTGATGGCTCAAGACTTTTGCATAGTACTGTAATCCCTACCCTAAGGTTCAAGGCAGACTTCTTTTTGAAGATGCAAATGTACATTTACATTTATATTTAAGCATTTGGCAGACGCTCTTATCCAGAGCGACTAACAAAAGTGCTTTGAAGCTTCTGTCATTGGATAGATCTTTACACTGGGTTACTAGGGGGAGAGAGATTAACCCAAATGTTAAAGAAACAGATCGGTGTTTAGTCACCGTTTAAAGATCGGCAGAGACCGAGAAGTTCATTCCATCACCTAGGTGCCAGAACAGAAAACATTATGTCCTCTTCAGTCTTTGAGAGATGCCGGGACCAGCTGTGCGGTGCTGGTTTATTGAGTGACTAAGGTTGGCAGTGTGTGGAGAAAATGAGAGTTGATTGTTCAGAGTTACCCCAAGATTGTCGGCAGTGACGGAAAGAGTGATCCGATTGTTGTCCAGGGAGATCACAAGATCCTGACAGGGGGAAATCTAAAAACAGTAAGTGACGCTTTAAACAGGGGAACCTTAGTAATGTTCTGAAATCCTTATACAAGAAAACAGTTTTTATTTATTTATTTATTTTTTATTTCTCTTGTTTTATGCCATGCTTATACTGAAATCTGCTAAACCATGGCTCATAGTTGGTGTACGTGAGGACCATGATGACTAAAAAGACATAAAGCAGAAAGCTAAGGCAGGAAAGATATTGTTTTTACTAAGGTGATTAAGAGAAATTATTATTAGTCCGAGTCCGAGCAAAGAAGGTTTTTGCAAAGGTCGGTGTAGTCATAAATACGGATAAAGTTTAAGTTAAACTAGCTTTTTCTGAAGAACTGCAAGTCGGCTCATGAATCTGAATAACAAAAACATGGCAGTAAACGGGAGATCGGGTTTAGCAGACATTTCACAAGCCATATTCATATTAAGCTTTTTTCACAATACATTAATGGTAGGTTTCGTGAGGGAGCTGCTTGTGGCTGATCCAGTGTTGTGCAAATTGTCCATTGGGCGTGGTGATATTCATAGGGGATAAATTTAGGTTGTAATGGCTGTTACTCAGGAACCGAAAGGATCAAATTTGATGTGCTGGATCCATATAAAAATTTGAATCATTACTGACATCATTAACGTTTAAACAACATAAAAAATAATATGGTGAGCATAGACACGTGCACGAATTTGTTGGTAGCCTTCCATTATAGAGGGAAGTACAGTACAGTATAGCTCGATGGTTAAGGTGTTGGACTCTTGATCTCTTAGTTCCAGGTTGCAATCCCAGTAACACACAGCCGCCACTGTTGGTGCCCTGGGGAAGACCCTCATCGCTCAACTGCTCATATGTGTAATGAGATATAAATAAATGTAAGTTACTCTGGATAAGAGTGTCTGCCAAATTCCATAAATGTAATTGTAAAGAAAGACAAACCCACAGTGGTCACTGAAATAAACTGACACTACTACTAATAATACATTTAATAATGGATACGTGTGCTTGTTGACTGCTGCCACAGATGGAATCTAATTCTGTGCAAAACACCGAACCTAAAAGCACAAATAAATCTTTCTTTTAGTTTTTATTTTGAAATGGCATACGGGCAAATTAGCTTAACATGAAATTTATGAAGATGTGAAAAAATGCAGTTCTTTAAATTAAATATGCGACCTCAACGCTATAGCCGCTCACTGTATTTCATTGCTCTCTGTGAAATTAATATGCCCCAGGCCCACGGTTACTTTATTTTAGTACCTTAAGTAGTTCTAAAGCACACTTGCAATTGTATTCACATGCTGAAAATTCCATGTCCTACAACTATTCTCTGTCTCTCTCTCTCTGTCATTTTTTATTTTATTTTTTTACCCTGCATGTACCTCACCCTTGTGCTAAATGATTTGTGAGATAAATGATTTGTGGTGCTTAAAGGGCTGAAAAAGCCATTACTGCTATCAATGGACTGTGAAATGGGTTGACAGTTGGGGGTTTCACGAAATTTCTATTTTGTTTTGAGTGTCTGAAGAGCTGACACTGAATCGGTTGGCTTTTAGAATGTGATTGACACGAGACGCTCATGTTTGAAGCACACAGACAGACACACCCATGCAGACTTTTAATAATAAACCTTAGGATGCTTACTGTGGATGGTGTCACATGGACAGCCAAAATATGGCTGTGGGTGTAGTTCCTTGGATAGCGTAAAAGATTGCAATTGCTAAGAGCAGTTTATGGTTTAAGTTTCTATTTGAGCCTCTGAACAGTTGACATCTCTGCCACTTTTCTTCAGTTTCTTTTTAGTATACAGTTATAGTAGAGAAATATTTCTATTCATACATTTACATTACATTTAGACATTTGGCAGACGCCATTATCCAGAGCGACATCTGAGCAGTTGAGGGTTAAGGTCTTTGCTCAAGGGCCCAACAAGGACAACTTGGTGGTCGTGGGATTTGAACCTGGGACCTTCTGAACCATATGTCCAATGCTATTAGTTCCTGTTACTGTATGCAGTGAATTTTTTTTTTTTTCACCCTTGGTAGAGGTAAGAATACAGCTATCAAACTTGATTGGCCGAGGAGAAACAAAACGAGAAAAATAAATGGTGGATGCGACAACCAAAATAATCTCTATAATTACCTAGTAATATGCTGTGCACAACTCTGCCTTTTCTGGATTTCTTCTAAGTATTAATTCAATTCAATTCAATTTTATTTATATAGCGCTTTTAACAATTGACATTGTCGCAAAGCAGCTTTACACAATAAAAAGAAGTAAGTTTTTATGCAATGTGTATGAATCAAAATGATAAGATTGTCCCTGATTGTCCCTGATGAGCAAGCCGAGGGCGACGGTGGCAAGGAAAAACTCCCTGAGATGGTAATAGGAAGAAACCTTGAGAAGGTTTCTAAGTATTACAACTTAAGTTTCAGCTCTACTCATCCTCCGGCCATCCTTCTCTTTTCTACTTAAATTATGTGCAAAACAATCCAAATGGTTTGCCAAGAGGAATTGGCTCACGTTAAATCATACTGCTGCAAAAAGTTTTTCTTTTTTTCCTCAGAATACACGTCTCATTTGTACTTGCCAACATTGACTTTACAACAAACTACTAACATTGTTAAATTGTGGGATCTGAGTACTTTTTAAATCAGTTTTATAAAAAAAAAAAAAAACAGGGCTTAATTTATGCATATGAATAAATATTTCTAAAGAAAGTCAAAAGTCGTTTAGTTGATGTACAGTATGCACTGAATATATAATACAGTTTACACACACCTAGGCTAAAGATATTCAATTGTAGCTGTTCATCTGTACACATTTCATGTCACCATATTTTTGGACAGTAAATTAGAATGTCTGTCTTGCACCTGTAGAGAAGTAGTTCATACAGTATAAGGTTCTGAATGAGTGATTGTTTTAACTCTTAATTATTTGTACCTGAGGCTTTGTTGAATCTATGCTCTAGGGTTGAGACTTACAGTTCGAAGAAATTTTATATTTACTGTAGATATATTTAACTTTTTTTTAATTTTTATTTAACCCCATTTTTATTTAACCTCACAAACCATTCCTTAGAGAGTTTGGTCCAGTTGCTGTAGATTTGTCATTTACATATCCATGATGCGAATCTTTTGTTCCTTCACATCCCATGTGTGACATGACTTGAGTACAGTGACCTCATTGGCATCTTCAAAAAAAACAATTTCAGATGATTTTAGTGTTATGTGGTCATACAAGGATGGTACTAAGTTTGTCAAGAATATCTCACACTATTACACTACCACTGCCAGTCTGAACCGTTGATGCAGTGCAGGACAGATTCATGCTTTCATGTTGTTTGCCTCAAAATGAAATCAACTCATCAGACCAGGCAACGTTTTTTTTTCAAACTGCTATTGTCCAATTTTTGTGAGCCGTGAGTGGTACCTTCTGCTGCTGTAGCCCATATGCATGTGGAAGTTCAACGGAGATGCTCTTCTGTATACCTCAGTTGTAATAAGATGTTATTTGAGTCACAGGTGCCTTTCTGTTAGCTTGAATCAGTTGGTCTGCCCATTCTGGTCTGACCTCTGGCATCATCAAGGCATTTGTTTTCCCAGAGAACCGTCGCTCATTAAATATTGTATCTTTTTCATACCATTCTCTGTAAACACTAGAAATGGTTGTGCTTGAGAATCCCAGTAGACCGACAGTTTCGGAAATACTTGGTACCAAATTCAAATTCAAATTTTATTTGTCACATACACAGTCATACACAGTACGATATGCAGTGAAATGCTTATACGACCGCTCCGTGACCTTAAATAATTTTTACAAAAGGAACCTATAAAACAGATTCCAACAAAGTTACAAAATATATATATATACATACCAGTATATACATACCAATATATATACATACCAATTCAGCATAGTTCAGCATAGTTTGATTGCAAGAACTTTCTTGAGTATTGTTGCTGAGCATATCCATCCTTGTATGACCACAGAATAATGCTAAAACCATCTGGATTTTTTTTTTTTTTGAAGACGCCAATGAGGTCACTGTTCTCAAGTCATGTCACAGTCAGCAGCTCTCAATCCAATACAGCACCTCTGTGATATGGAGGAACGAAAGACTCGCATCATGGATCATCAGCATCATGTTTAATGATACCGATTCGGAGCTAGTCCTGACCGCCCAGTGGCCCTAAAATTCAGTGAAGTGGCTCTCCTACCTGATCTGTTTGCTGTGTAAACCATTCGCCATTGCCACACAGTCGCACCTGACACCCCTGTGCTCCCACCACACTGTAAAGTTACCGTTTACCTTTTATATTATAGATCAAAATACAATTACTTATTTTATTAGCTACATAAGACCCATTAAAACTGACTCCCCCAGGTTTCTCTTTATACTTGGTCCCTTAAAATATTATACTGAGAACTTGATGGTGATAATTTATGAGAGATTGTGTATGCATTCATATTGCCTCATAGGCACAGCTGAGCCACATCCTAAATTCAGGATGTGATTATTAGCCAAGGTCATTCTATTGTTTTCCATCCTGCTTTATTCCACGATTGTAACTAACCCATGACTGAGAGAATAGATAATCGCTGTCATGTTTCTAAATTATGGGCACCTACGAGAAGTGCTGTCATACCCATATATTGTCTGGACTGGTTTCCTCAGAGGTTACTGCTGGAAAGGACGAGTTTGATTTTGTGCATGTGTACGTGAACTGTGTTCACGTGTAATGTGGTCATTTTTTTCAAACTGCAAATTATAACACAATTGTCCATTGGTGTTTATCAAATGTAATAAATAGTAGGGTTTCACTCTCATTTTTGTCAGGTACAAAGTCACAGAACACAGCCGTGGAAATGACTGTCAAGCAGGCAAGATGATGACCAAGAGATACACTGCTAAACTAGAATAGCAAGACAGACAGACAAGAGAGAGATGTGCTGAAAGCCAGCACATAAATTTACCCTTATTGTTACTTGCTGATGACAAACTTGGAGAGAACACAAGCTGGCTTGATTGCTGTTCCTGCAATCTAATCTCATGCTCTGTGATCTGTATTTTACTGTTCTCAAATAAACTTGCAGAAAACACAAAAGAGGTTGCAGAGGTTTAATTTAAAATGTAAATTTTAATTCTATGATTTTTATTAACACAGAAGTAAAAAAAAAAAAAAGAAAAAAATATTGTGTACTTTGATCTGTCATCTTAGGGACTTAAAAGGTTTAACTTTATTTCTGAACACTCATGAAGACTAACCATGAAGGCTAACATACTGTATGCATGCCGCGTATACAGTAATTGCTTTTAAAGCATTTGCCAAAAGAGTTTTTTTTGTTTGTTTGTTTTGTTTAAATGTAAAAATCAGGGAACATTTTAAAACGATGACATTCCATAACTCGTATAAAATGTCACCCTGAGTAAATAGGAAAAATATATCGAGTAAATAAGCAAAAATGACATGTCAATGTGATCGCAGTAACTAAACAACATACAGTGTTTTTTTTTTTTCTAGAAGGTTTTCCCGTTAGTTCGATTTGGAGTATGATGCCTTAAAAAATGTTTTTTCACCCATTGTGAGCATCTGGAACAAGCTTATGCACAGTACTGTAAAGGATCCAGGGGAAATGATTTTTTAAATTTATTAATTTTTTATTAATCGTCGGTTATTTTAATGCACATACACATACTGTCTCAGCTATACAGTAAAAGATAATGGGAAATATACAAACAAGTAAACAAATAAATACAGTCAGGCTAGGGGCTAAATTTGCAATATACAGCGTGGGCCATTTATATGGATACACCTTAATAAAATGGGAATGGTTGGTGATATTAACATCCTGTTTGTGGCACATTAGTATACAGTATGTGAGGGGGCAAACTTTTCAAGATGGGTGGTGACCATGGTGGCCATTTGGAAGTCGGCCATCTTGGATCCAACTTTTGTTTTTTCAGTAGGAAGAGGGTCATGTGACACATCAAACATGTTGGGAATTTCACAAGAAAAACAATGGTGTGCTTGGTTTTAATGTAACTTTATTCTTTCATAAGTTATTTACAAGTTTCTCTTTGTTCACAGCCATTGACATGTCGAAGAGGTTAACGCAGTAACCGGGTTATTGCAGCAGATTTCAATGCAAGACACCCTACGAGACCACCCATCTCCCATGCTACAGTTAGCAAACTGCTTGCTAAGTTTCGTGAAACTGGTTCAGTATTGGATTTGCCAAAATGTGGACGCAAACTGTCACTAATGAACAAACATCAGTGGCTGTCCTAGCTTCATTCAGCAAGAGCCCACAGCGTAGCACTCGCCGCATGTCACTGGAGAGTGGCATTAGTCGAACATCCCTTCGGCGGATTTTAGCTACTCACAAATGGCACCCTTACAAACTCCAGCTACTGCAGCATCTCAACGAGGATGACCCAGATCGGCACACACAATTTGCAGAATGGGCAAAACGAAAATTGGAACAGGACCCTCAGTTCACGCAGAAGATTTTGTTTGGTGATGAGGCAAACTTTTATGTGAATGGTGAAGTTAACAAACAAAACCACCGCTATTGGTGTGACACTAATTCACATTGGATAGATCCCTCCAAGACTGTTGGAACAAAAAAAGTGATTGTATGGTGTGGTATATGGGGTACAAAGATAGTGGGGCCATTCTTCATCAATGGAAACCTCAAGGCCACTGGATATTTGAAATTGCTACATGATGATGTGTTTCCCTTTTTATGCACTGAAGCTGGCACGTTCCCTGAGTTTTTCCAGCAAGATGGTGCACCACCACATTATGGGTGTCAGGTCCAAGCATTCCTAGATGAACAGTTTCCTGAAAAGTGGATTGGTCGTCGTGGGCCAGTTGAATGGCCCCCAAGGTTTCCCGATCTTAGACTTTTATCTTTGGAGTCATCTGAAGGCAATTGTCTATGGTGTGAAGATACGAGATGTGCAGCATCTGAAACTACGGATACTGGAAGCCTGTGTTGGCATTTCTCCTGCGATGTTGCTATCAGTGTGTGAAAAGTGGGAGAAGAGGGTTGCATTGACAATCCATCACAATGGGCAGCACATTGAACACATTTTATAAGTAGTCAGAAACTTGTAAATAACTCATGAAAGAATAAAGTTATGTTAAAACCAAGCACACAACTGTTTTTCTTGTGAAATTCCCAATGTTTGATGTGTCACATGACCCTCTTCCTATTGAAAAAACAAAAGTTGGATCCAAGATGGCCGACTTCCAAATGGCCACCATGGTCACCACCCATCTTGAAAAGTTTGCCCCCTCACATATACTAATGTGCCACAAACAGGACGTTAATATCACCAACCATTCCCATTTTATTAAGGTGTATCCATATAAATGGCCCACCCTGTAGAAAAGAAAATCAAGAGAAATTACAAATATAGTGCCAAAAAGGTGTCCATAACTGCCAAAAATTGTCAGACTTTTGATGTATATCATAGGTAAGTTTTTTCGAGTGGAAATAGCGTACATATTTGAGACAACCACATTTTGAAAGAGGGTACCTGAGAAGATGACCACAATAAAAGTACAAATTTTTTCACCAGATAAACCAAAATTAGAAACAAGTACTTGGTGTGGGAGTCCAACACCTTCTTTACAGATTGTTACATATTTCAGACCAATCTGTATCTTCAATTTCGTGACCTAAATCTTTTTCCCACGTACTCTTCAAGCTCTCGAAAGAAGTATATTAATTAGACAGAGCTTTGTATATTTTAGATATTAACCCCTTGGAAAAACTGCTTGTTACAATTTGCTCTATGGCAGCAAGTTCAAATCTCAATTTACCCTTATCAGATAAAGATTTTATGAAATGACGCAGCTGCAGGTATTTAAAAAAAATTGGATTGTGGTATGTTATATTGGTTTGAAATTTTTTAAAAAGATTTTAGTGTACTGCCTGTAAAGAGGCACAATAACTTTAGAATCCCTAATTTGAACCAATCTGAAAGGCCAATATTTGGCAAAGATACTGGGAAATCAGGATTAAAAGCAATAGGTGAGTACAAAGTGATATTAGCTGGAATTTTAAAATACTTTTTAATGTCTCCCCATGTCAAAAGAGTATTTGAGATAATTAAATTTGTTAAAACGCATTCAAGTTTTTTAACATTTATAATAAAAGGCAGGAATTTTATTGGGAGAGGAGCACAAGCTGTAGCCTCCATTTGATTGCCATCTAGAATCGGTCCTTTCGCTGTACCAGCTGACCATATGCTTCACCTGTGCGGACCAAAAGTAAAGGCGTAAATTTGGTAGCGCGACTCCTCCCCTTTCTTTTGTTTTCATTAATTTATTAAGGTTAATTCTGGGCATTTAATGGTTCCAGATAAATTTAGAAAATTGCTTATTGACGTCTTTAAAAAAATTATTGGATAAATAACAAGGAAGGGATTGAAATAAATATAAAAATTTAGGGAGAATATTCATTCTAATTACATTAATCCTACCCAAAAAAGAAATAGGGAGTGTCCTCCAAGTATTAAGGTCTTTTTTGATAATTTCAAAAAGAGGGGCATAATTTCTTTTAAATAAATCCTTAAGTATTGGTGTAATAAATATGCCAAGATATTTAAAACCAACAGAAGTTCTTTTAAAGGGTGAAAGGGATGAAAGATTGATTAGAGTAGGGATATGGAAAGAAAGTGCCATAGACTTTGACAGGTTACTTTTATATCCGGATAAACTACTATAGTCTGAAATACATTTTAGTATCGCTGAGATTGACCTATCTGGTTCAGAAATGTACAGCAGCACATCATCTCCATATAAAGAGATCCGATATTCTTTGTCTCCTACCATTGTTCCAAAAAGATGTTGGCATTGTCTTATAGATTCAGTTAGTGGCTCAATTACAAGGGCAAAGAGCAGGGGTGAAAGAGGACACCCCTGTCTTGTACCTCTTTCTATGTCAAAGGGCTTTGAGATCAGGCCATTCGTGGTCACAGTAGCTTGAGGGCTAGCATAAAGCAATTTTATCAGATCAATGAATTTGGGACCTAGATTAAATTTCTTAAGGGTGGCGAAAAGAAATTCCCATTCGACTCGGTCAAAGGCTTTTTCTGCGTCAAGAGAAATAATAAGGGATGGGGTTTTGCGTGCTTGTATTGAATTTATAATATTTAAGAGTCGACGAACATTGTCTGTGCCAAAACCTGATTTTATGAATCCTGTCTGGTCTGGCTTAATAACCTGTGGTAACACAGCTTCGAGTCTGCGGGCAAGTATCTTGGCAAGAATTTTATAATCGGTATTCAGAAGACTTATTGGTTTATAAGAGGCACATTCTTGAGGATCTTTGTCTTTTTTAGGAATTAAACAAATAGACGCTGTTTTCCATGACTCCGGAGTCACTCCGCGATCCAATAAATTTTGGAAAGCGGGTATTAAAGTAGGAGAAAGGTCTGGCCAGAATTTTTTGTAAAATTCACAAGGGAAGCCATCCGGGCCTGGAAATTTATTCAAGGGTTGAATTGATTGCGCTAAAGACTTCTTCTGTCGACAAAGGTGAATCCAAAAATGCCGTCATCAGAAATAGTTGTAAGGGGAATTCTATCTAAGAATTCAGTAATATTCGATTGTCCAGCAGTAACTTGTGATTTTATATAATGTTTTGTAAAAGTTTCTAAATAATTTGTTAATTGAGGTAACGTCGTATGTAATTGACCCATCTGAAGTCTGGGGAAATGATTTTTGAGGGTAAAATCAAGTTTTAAGCTTTTTAAAATGTGTCGGCAAACGAAACAAAAGAAGACAACACTATATTTGTGTGCGTTCATGATAGAAGATAGTGTTTACTCCTAATAACATGCAGTCACACAGAAAATGCTTTCAGTGGGTTTGAGGGGGCAGAGGAGGAAAAAAACAGTCATGACCTCTGCTATTTTCAGCCTTTTCCTTTTCCTCAACTTTCTCATTTTACAACATTCTTTCTCTCTCTCTCTCTCTCTCTCTCTGTCCAGTAGAGTAGAATAGTTTTTATTAAACATTTCCTTCATTCATGCCACATCTACCACACTATACAGTATGTTGCAAAAAGCAACAGAAAGCCCATTAAAAGTAATATAACACCATTATGGTTCACAGTTCAAATCATATACTGTAGGCCTCAATTTTTATACTTTGGCTGAATTAGTCAGTGTAAGTGTTTTGCCTGAACTCTCTCTATCAGTGGTTTGTAATTTTGAGCGTAGGGTAAAACCTGCAGTCTATTGCAGTTGTTCAGGCAGATGTGTAGTACGTGAAGGAATTTGTAAATCCTTGAGAATCTGATCAGAAATATAACAGTTGAATAACAGCTCCGTACTATTGTTGAACTAAGTGAATGGCACACATTGTAATTGATGCTTAATGTCTTTTTTTTAATATTACATCTATTAGTAATGTGTCACTATTCGTTAAGGTGCTTGTTCATGTGGCCAGTAGGTACTGTAGATTGTAGTCAATGAAGCCTCAGTAGCAGCGTATGAACTTTTAAACCACCAAGTAACTACAGTATGAAGCAACATTCAAATCTAAGTCTGGATCCTTTAGCAGTGCATATTTTTATTTATTTAAACATGTGTTAATTATTGATGGTATATGTCAGCATGATGGCTTAGTGATTAACACAGTCTCCTCGCACCTCCGTGTGTGTGTGTGTGTGTGTGTGTGTGTGTGTGTGTGTGTGTTTTCGTTCTCCATGCTTGGTTGGGTTTCCCCCGTTCTTGACCTTACTATGGGTTGGCATCTTATTCACTTTGTTCCCTCCTTTGTGTCACTAGCATAGGCTCTCGACCCCAAGCTATGATGCACAGGATAAACAGAATAGATGACGGGTGGATAGATGGCATTAACAATGCGTGAATTTTGGCAGTGTACTAAAATTGCCTTGGTAATCGACCGGTAGATTGTGATTGGTAGATTTACGACCGCTGTTATAAACAGTTGCTCTCTTCCAACCAGTCTCTTATTTTCTCTCTTGAGGTCAATAAGACAAAAACGCAGCCTGGTATGTTGGCAAAAGAAACACAAAGTGTAGAGGCAATAACAGTTTATACTGTTACTTTGCCCACAGGTAAGCATTCCATATAAAAGCCAAGACATTTCATTTTACTATGGTTTAGTTGTAGGTGCAGTCTTAGGCAGCAACAGTAATCACTGTCAATGGTCCTTTTAATTGTGTTTTTGTACGTGTGTGGTTATACATTTGCAGTTGGAGAGTTTGTGAGTGATGTACTCCTTGTCCCAGCAAAGTGTCATTTCTTCCATAAGGAGCACATGGACATGTGTCTCAGTCATCAGAGGTGGCAGGACGAGGCAAAGGAGGTAAGCAGGGGGATGTTCTTGGACACTGGTTCTGGACCGCAGACACTAAAATCCTTACATTACTACTGTATTTATGTTAAATACCAGGCGCTTATACACAACCAAAACGCACAAAAATGCAACTTGAATAGCAGTGCTGGCTAAGAAATTCACTTCCAACTACTAAAACATTCATTCTAGCTTGTTGTTAATGTCCGGACACATCTTGGTGTCACTGCTGAGTTAAGAAACTGGCCACAGTTTAAGAGCTTGAGAAAACTACAGTCACTAACTCTCCATCTATAAGGACAGTATCTCAAATATCTCTCTACCCAGGTAGTACAAATTAGTCACTGTGCTCTTTTTCCATTAATGTGCAAGGTAAGATGTGCATGGGCTACACTTACTGTAGTTATTT
This sequence comes from Clarias magur, assembly GCA_013621035.1. Taxonomy (NCBI): domain Eukaryota; kingdom Metazoa; phylum Chordata; class Actinopteri; order Siluriformes; family Clariidae; genus Clarias; species Clarias magur. The sequence goes on from QNUK01000018.1 coordinate 1,622,873, forward strand.
TTCACCAGCAAAAAAAAGACATAACCGAGGTAGATAATGCGCGTGATCATTAATGACCAATTTGCTTTCTCAGTCCTTTTTCCTGGAATATGATTACAAAGCTAAAAGCAGCAGCTAATGTAAATAATCAAAAAAAGTAATCATCAAAAGTATTTAAAATTTAAATACTCTTAATTTGGTATTCTCTGATGTACATTTTTTTTTGCGCCAGAAGTTTGAAATAAATTAATAATAAGCCCACAAAAACAATATAAATATCAAAATGTAAAAAGAAAAACCACATGAATAAAAGAATAGAATCTTTTTCAAATTAAAGTGTATGTTTGCTTAAATATGTTTATGTTTGCTTCTGGAATTATTATTATTTATTTATTTATTTTTTACTTTTGGCACTTTTCACCTGTGCAGTGTTGTTCTCTCTTAGAATTCTTCGAGCTTGGACGTAGTTGCTAATGAGCTAGAGTCTTATTTATTTATATATATATTTGTCTATCACACGCATAACCAAGTTTGGCAATATCTGTGAATGTACATGATACTTTTTTAGTCATTTTTTAAAAAGTTTATGTTTATGTATTCCTCTCTTAGGCTTGCTTAAAGTCGAACATGGTGCTACACAGCTACGGCATGCTGCTACCATGTGGTGTTGATATGTTCCGCGGCACCGAATATGTTTGTTGCCTACCTGCCCAGGAGCCTACTTCCGCTGCCATTGCCTCTCAGGAAGAAGTCGCAGATGACGACGACAATGAAATGCAGGACGAGGAGCAGGATGATGGGCAAGATGAGGTTGTAGAGGAGAGGTAATACATCTCTAATAATTTCCTAATGTTACTAGATTCTCTAGGTACCTCTGGATTATAGCATTAACAGAATATATTAAGAGGAAGCTATTTTTGCATAAATAGAATGTAGTGTATGGTGATGTTTTGATGTGGTATTAGACATCAGATTTCACAGGATATAGCAGAGAGTGGTGTGTGTGTGTGTGTGTGTGTGTGTGTGTGTGTGTGTGTGTGTGTGTGTGTGTGTGTGTGTGTGTGTGTGTGTGTGTGTGTGTGTGTGTTGTGTGTGTGTGTGTGTGTGTGTGTGTGGTGTGTGTGTGTGTGTGTGTGTGTGTGTGTGTGTGTGTGTGTGTGTGTGTGTGTGTGTGTGTGTGTGTGTGTGTGACTAAAAGCTTCATCACAGATGCAGTTGGGCTGAGTTACAGCAGAGACTTGGCTAGACTAGTAAGCAATCTATGAGATGATGAATGCAGGGGCCTTGACAGCAGAATTATTATGAATGCTTTGGAAGCTGATATGTTTTGGCAGTGTGCACAGATGAAGTGAAAGAATTTGGGCAGTGTTTATAGATGTGATGAGAGAAGTACTACATAAAGGAGTAACGTGCCACTGCATCTCTCTGTATAGGTAGAGCAAGGGCTTAAGGTACTGTAGGTGAATGTCATAGTAGGTAATGTAGAAAATTTAACCACTGTGAAAATATACTGATGTTTATAGCTCATGTTAAATGTTAAGATTAATAGTCTCTGTGGTGAATTTTTTTCCTTCACCTAATTGTTTTTACTATCTAATTTTTCGCAATCTTTTCCTAAATTGTCTACCACTCCTTGATGTTTGTCTCCTGCTTTTGAGTTCTGTTCTCCCTGTATCACCATCTCCTTCCCCTCTAGTCTTTATTTGTACTTTTTGCTGATTTCAACAAACCTGAACCATTTTGTCAACCTCGCAGTGAGCCGTTTATAGATGAACAGCCAACTCAAAAGCAAGATGAAGCTGAGAAGATGGATTATGAGGGAGAAGATGATCATATTGATGATGATGATGACCAGTACCACTATGTGTATGAAGATGAAGATGAGGACAGAGAAAGTGAAGAGAAAGAAAGAAACAAAGAGAAGGCCGTTGCTGTTGAGAGTAAGGATACTGAAATGTCTCTTCAGGAGGTTAAAGGTTAGTAGCATCCATCTTGATATTTGTTTTTTTGTAACATATGTACATTAAAAGCTCTATTGTAGCCTATTGTACTCTCTTTAAAAAAAAAAAAAAAAGTTAACAAGTTTTTTTTTTTTTTTAACAAGTTAACATAGGTCATTGAGGTTCCACAAAGTATTTCTGTTAGTATTCCAGCTGAAATACACCTCGCATAATGTTTTTTCTTTTTATTTACCTTAAATCACCTCTGTCATTCTTGGTGACACTCTTTATCTCCCCTTATGCTCCTTTACCATTGAGCCAGGCCCCACTACTACCAAACATTGCTCCATGCACTGTGCTCCTATGCCAAACAGATGTACAGTCGTGGCCAAAAGTTTTGAGAATTACATAAATATTGGAAATTGGAAAAGTTGCTGCTTAAGTTTTTATAATAGCAATTTGCATATACTCCAGAATGTTATGAAGAGTGATTAGATGAATTGCATAGTCCTTCTTTGCTATGAAAATTAACTTAATCCTGAAAAAAACTTTCCACTGCATTTCATTGCTGTCATTAAAGGACCTGCTGAAATCATTTCAGTAATCGTCTTGTTAACTCAGGTGAGAATGTTGACGAGCACAAGGCTGGAGATCATTATGTCAGGCTGATTGGGTTAGAATGGCAGACTTGACATGTTAAAAAGGAGGGTGATGCTTGAAATCATTGTTCTTTCATTGTTAACCATGGTGACCTGCAAAGAAACGCGTGCAGCCATCATTGCGTTGCATAAAAATGACTTCACAGGCAAGGATATTGTGGCTACTAGGGCAGTGGTGGCTCAGCGGGCTAAGGCACTGAGTTACTGATCGGAAGATCGGCGGTTCAATTCCCAGCTCAGCCAGGTTGCCATTGTTGGGCCCTTGAGCAAGGCCCTTAACCCTAACTGCTCCAGGGGCGCTGTACCATGGCTGACCCTGCGCTCTGACCCCAGTTACACTGGGATATGCGAAGAAGGAATTTCACTGTGCTGTAATGTATATGTGACAAAATAAAGGCTTTACTTTACTTACTAAGATTGCACCTAAATCAACAATTTATAGAATCATCAAGAACTTCAAGGAAAGAGGTTCAATTCTTGTTAAGAAGGCTTCAGGGCTTCCAAGAAAGTCCAGCAAGTGCCAGGATTGTCTTCAAAAGAGGATTCAGCTGTGGGATCGGAGTGCCACCAGTGCAGAGCTTGCTCAGGAATGGCAGCAGGCAGGTGTGAGCGCATCTGCATGCACAGTGAGGCCAAGACTTTTGGAAGATGGGCTGGTGTCAAGAAGGGCAGCAAAGAAGCCACTTCTCTCCAAAAAAAAACATCAGGGACAGATTGAGCTTCTGCAAAAAGTATGGCTAATGGACTGCTGAGGACTGGGACAAAGTCATATTCTCGGATGAAGCCTCTTTCCGATTGTTTTGGGGCATCTGGAAAAAGGCTTGTCTGGAGAAGAAAAGGTGAGCGCTGCTATCAGTCCTGTGTCATGCCAACAGTAAAGTATCCTGAGACCATTCATGTGTGGGGTTGCTTCTCATCCAAGGGACTGGGCTCACTCACAATTTTGCCCAGAAACACAGCCCGAATAAAGAATGGTACCAAAACACCCTCCAACAGCAACTTCTTCCAACAATCCAACAACAGTTTGGTGAAGAACAATGCATTTTCCAGCACAATGGAGCACCGTGCCATAAGACAAAAGTGATAACTAAGTGGCTCGGGGACCAAAACGTTGAAATTTTGGGTCCATGGCCTGGAAACTCCCCAGATCTTAATCCCATTGAGAATTTGTGGTCAATCCTCAAGAGGCGGGTGGACAAGCAAAAACCCACTAATTCTGATAAACTCCCAGAAGTGATTATGAAAGAATGGGTTGCTATCAGTCAGGATTTGGCCCAGAAGTTGATTGAGAGCAGCCAGTCGAATTGCAGAGGTCCTGAAAAAGAAGGGCCAACACTGCAAATACTGACTCTTTGTATAAATGTCATGTAATTGTCGATAAAAGCCTTTGAAACGTATGAAGTGCTTGTAATTATATTTCAGTACATCACAGAAACAACTGAAACAAAGATCTAAAAGCAGTTTAGCAGAAATCTTTGTGAAAACTAATATTTGTGTCATTCTCAAAACTTTTGGCCACGACTGTACATTCTGTGATAGACCTGTGACAGCCAGACTTTTGGTACCATGGTTACACGGCAGCTTCAAAATGCAGTTGGGCTAACTGTTTGTGATCAGTAGCTAAAGGTTAACCTACCATTTTTAGCTCTATGTTTTAGCTCTTTCGTTTTTTTTATTTCTCTATGAGACGCACTTACTATAATTACAAAATTTTAATCATCCTGTTTAGTGATGTCACCACAAATTAACACAAACACATCTATCTACACACAAAAAAAATAAAGCTAACTGTTTATGGTTAGCCACTAATGGTGCTGGTGGACCCTTCTTTAGCTCCTAAAAACATACAGGCTGTTTAATATACAACTCCAGGTAAGTTGCAATTTAATTATTTATTAATGTATAACGCGGGAATTTAAGGGTATCGTAGCAAATTAATACTCATATGCACACACGAGTTTAGTTTGTTTGAGGTTAGCTGCTAACGGCTAACCCACCCTTCTAACTCTTAAAAAAAACAAGTAAATTTGACTTTGATTAACAGTTTAAAATAACAAAAATTACTAGGGAGTGGGGATTTGTATGGAGCAGCCTAGTAAACCTGCTGACTCACCCCACCATTTTTTTTTTTTTTTTTTTAATCTCTGCGGGTCTGCCTTTCCTGTAAAACACAGGTACATCCTGACCATGTGCTGAACGTAAAGTGTAGAGCTTCAGTACAGATGCAAACCCAGCTTTAAAAGTGTCTAGAATTCAGAAAGCAGAAATAATGTTTCGTCACCTCTTTTGTATTCAAAAAGAGAATTTGGTATTTTTATTAATAACCAAAACAGAGCACGTCTATTACTCAACTCAACACAAGTTTAACTTGTTAGCAGGTGTAGCTTAGTGGTTAAGGTGCCAGGTTCAAACCCCAAAGCCATCAAGATGCTACTTTTGGAGCCTTGAATAGGCCCTTAACTGCTCAGATGTATTATGGGATAAAAAATGTCAGTTGCTCTGGATAAGACCGTCTGAAAATGCCATAAATGTAACACAATGAATACAATGTACCAGAAGTAAGGTGAAAATAAAATAAAAAAAGAGAGAGAGTGGATGTGTTTTCTTGTTTTTTTTTTCATGTATACACACAGTACATACGTACGAACACACACACACACACACACACACACAAATACATAATTATTTACTTTTTTAAGTTTACTATTCTGGATTATTTAAGACACTGTCTAAAATGTTTTTTTTTTTTTTTAAAAGGGTAATTTTGCGAAATGGGGCCTCCTTTAATGATTGACATGCTGTGGTAGATAGCACTCTAATGCACTAACTATCGTCTCTGTGCTAGCTTTGTGTTCTCTGGAGGCAGAGACGGGCCCCTGCCGTGCATCCATGCCTCGCTGGCACTTTGATATTCACCATAGGAAGTGTGTGCGCTTCATCTATGGAGGCTGTGGTGGCAACCGCAACAACTTTGAGTCTGAGGAGTACTGCATGGCTGTGTGCAAATCTCTGAGTAAGTCTTAGTAAGGACAGAAACCTCAGTTATTGTAAATAACTGCATAACAAATGATTGATTACTATTTCATTATTCAACTGATTTAATTAATTTAAGTAATATTGCAAATTTAATTTTATTGTGTTGTGTTCTTAGCTTTCACTCTTAGCTGTCCTTCTGTCTTTGTATTAGTAGTGCCAAAAATGTATGTTTTTATTGAAACTTAATTTCCTAATTTCCTCTGACTTTGGGAAGTTACTGAGTGTCCACTGTTCTTAGCAATTAATGCATTCAGGCTGTCCAAGATTTACTGCCATTTTAGGGTGATTTAGTGAGTACCAACCACAATAAACCCTTTCTTATCTGTATGCTGTTCAGCAGTAGTGAGTGATTTTGATTTAAGTAGTGGTCCAAATAAAAGTGCAGCATCAGGATGGGTTTGGCAGGTCTGATTAAGGAGGCTTTTGGGAGGCTTTAAGGAAATAACATAGGTTATGAGTAATGCTGCCCAGTTAATCACATGAAATCGCAGTACGGACCTACGCAATTATTTGTCTAAAGCTGCATTTTATTTTATTTATAGGTCATATAGGCATAGCTGGAGAAAATAATTTAAGTTAAAAAGTAATAACTTTGAGTTGATGCATCAATATTGGCAAACATCCTCTTAATGAGATAATTTGTCCATATATTACCTTTTAGCCGATCAGGGGTCTGCAACCCACGGCTCCGGAGCCGCATGTAGCTCTTTCATCCCTCTGCTGTGGCTCCCTGTGCCTTTGGAAAATAAATAATGAGTATTTCATTTAGATGTATTTTTAGTTTTTTATTCTAAATTCAAAGATTATGTTGATCTTGTAACATTAAAATAAAACATGTTTAATTCATTAATTATTTATTTGTTTTTGTTTTGTTTTGCGCGCCACCCACCAGCACGTGATTTATTATCAAGTTTTATTCAGTCTGACAGCTGACTGCACACTCCAGTACACGCAATAAAAGAATGACTGCACACAGAAGCAGACTGCATTTTTGGTTTGCTACAGGTGGATAATTAAATTCTGCTTTTTATTTCATAAATAGACATCAAGTATTTTATTTGAAAGTAACCTTTGACTCAGGGTGTCTTTTTTTCAGAGTTCAAAGTGTTTCAGTTTTTCAAAGTGTTTTTGTGGCATGCAGAAATAAAATTTAGTTTTTTTTATAGGAATTCATTGATTTCATAAATTGATCTCAGAAATGGTTTTGTGGCTTTGTGGGAAATGGGTCCAAATGGCTCTTTTGAGGTTGCCGACCCCTGGCCTAGATAAATATGTTTGAATACAAATGGTACATTTTAAATGTGCAATTGCACTGTCAATATAATCACAATGTTTTTTTTTTGTTGTTTTTTTATCGAGTTGTGCAGTCCTACTTATTCAGTATGTTCTTGTACTTTGTTTGTACATTCTACATTGTGCTTCTTGATTGTGTTGAACACTAATTGCACAACTGGTGGGCTTTGAAAAAAAAACCTTTCTCCCCATGCTTTAGCCTGCGTTATTTGAGGTACCATCAAAGAGCCTGCACCCTTTGATGGACTAGGGCATGGTGGAAAAATTTGCTTAGGGACTGCGAAACATCTCTGTGACTGTGAAATTGATCTTTCAATCAATATTAGTGTTTTATTATTAATGTGTTTTTCTTTTTTTTTTTTACTGGCAGCCAATGCTTCAGTAGGATGATGTGGCATATTTTTTAGATTTAGTAAGGACTCCGGCCTACTTGGAGCTTGTTCTTGCATCTAATGGACCATCCAGGCAAAATAGTGGTAACAAAAACATAACCAAGTCTTTTTCTTTTGACTTAACGTGACCACACCAAGGTTTATTTGCAGCTGAAAGACAATACAAAGGCTGGCTTCTTATCATCTTATGTCCTTGTTTAAATACATCCTTAGTGTCAATAAATGTTATTCCTATGTAAGTATAAACATAACTACCACACTACAACCTTTTCCAGGGCCATGAAGATGAAGGGAGGTTTTATTTTGTCTATAGTTGGACAGCTAACAACCGTCTAGAGTCTCAAACATGTGCTGGAAACATGCATCCAACCCCCCTACCAATTGATTTGAACATAAGGAATTAAATATATTACATTTCTTATAGCGTTATAATGATTTTTACTGCCTCAAATGCCTTGTCGAGTTCGTGTTGAGCAGTTGTAGCGTCTAACGCTGGTGTGCGCATTTTGAGACTGCAGTAATTTCCCCTGCGTTTTTGCCCGGTGTAATGTTGGCAACTCGACACAGAATCGGTTATGTCCAATGTTGGTTGGTCATGCCAGATCAAGCTGGTTAAGCAAATTTTCAGTCACTGGCTGATGGACCGATGCTTCTCTATTATAAATGTAATGAATAATTTAAAAAGCGATTTTGGAGTGAATGTGGCAATACATGAATCAGCACATAAGAGAATCACCATTCATACCTGAATTTACCCCTCCCCCCTTCCTATGTCTTCCCAGCTCTGCCCCCGACTCCAGAGCCAATGGATGATGTTGATATTTACTTTGACACTCCAGCTGATGATCAGGAGCATAGCCGCTTTCAGAAGGCCAAGGAGCAGCTAGAGATTAGACACCGCAACCGAATGGAGAGGGTGAGGAAGGGAAAAATAGAAATAGAACACCCAAAAATATGATATACAGTCAGGGTTTATGGATTTTAAGATTTCTCTGTATTTGAGTTTTTCTTCTTGCTGGCTTATTTCTCAGGTGAGAAAGGAATGGGAGGAGGCAGAGCGTCAGGCCAAGAACCTGCCTAAAGTAGACAGACAGACCTTGATCCAGGTAAATGCATATCCTGTTGGATAACCTTTAGCCACTGAAAAGTAAGATCACACATAGCAGTGCTTGCTGTGTGTTCTAGATATTTATGCACTGAAAAGCGATATATTGAACAGTTGAGATTCATGTTCTGTTTGCTGCTGATTTTACACAGGTTAATGATTTGACTAGTTACATTTACTCAAAAGATGTTTTAATTCACATTTTTGTAACACGTGTCTGAGGAAATGCACATGTGTATGGTACATCAGTACAATTTAAATATTATGAGAAAAGTTCATAAAGTGAAGCTTTCATATATTATAGATTCATTACATATAAAATGAAATATTACAGGCCTTTTTTGTTTATTTTTTTTTTTTATAATTTCAGCAAATATCACAAGAAAATATAAATTATAGTATCTCAAAATATTAGTATATTTAATTTTAAATTACTATTTTTTATAGTACAAATGCCATTCATCTCCTGGCCTAGTTTAATACACACACCTCAATCATGGGGGAATCCATAAGGAGCGTGGGCCACACAAGGTTATTACTGAAATCATATTTATGGAAAGTTGACTGGTGGGAAAAGGTACATACTGTAAGCAACAGGGATGAACGCAGCCCCAAGAAAATCTTCAAGCCAAGCCGATTCAAGAACTTGGGAAAGCCAAGTGCATCAAGAGCTACTATGCACAGATGTCTTCAGGAAGTGGGCTATAATTGTTGCATTCCTAGACACAAAATCAGAAGAAGTGTCTTACCTTAATGGGGCTAAGGAGAAAAAGAACTGGTCCTTTTGCTCAGTGGTCCAATGTACTCTTTGTAGATGAAAGTCCAAAGTCAACGCAGCCAACAAAACAAATAAATGTATATTAAGATACTGGAATTTTACTTTCATAAGCTGTAATTATTGGAATTAAAGTGAAAACAGGCTTAAAATATTTAACTTTGTGTCTTGAATGTAGAATGTATGAGAGTTTGCGATGCAATGTGTACAGTAAGTACTGTACGAAGCAGTAGCAGTAGTAAAATGGAATTTATGTTCTCCCCTTGCTCTGCCGGTTTCCTCCCACAATCCAAAGACATACAGATTAGGTAAACTGGTGTTTCCAGATTGTGTGCGCATGCATGCGCATGTTCCCTGTGATGGATTGGCCTAGTTCCAGGTGCCCGCAACCCTTTACCCAGGATAGGTGGTACAGAAGATGAATGGATGGATGGGTTGAGGATGGATGAAATTTATCTCCGTTATACTTGGTGTGAATAATTAAATGTTTGCAAGGCATGACTTATGCAAGGTATGGCTTAATTCTCTCTTTCTGCTTCTTTTTCTTTTCCTTTGTCTGCAGCATTTCCAAGCTATGGTGGAGTCTCTAGAAGAGGAGGCAGCCAGTGAAAAACAGCAGTTGGTGGAGACTCACTTGGCTCGGGTGGAGGCCATGCTAAATGACCGCCGTCGTTTTGCCCTAGAGAACTACCTTGCTGCTCTGCAGGCTGACCCACCCAGGGTGAGCACACACACACACCCACACACACTAGTGTTGCGAATCAATGAGTTGAGACAGAAAGTATAAGTAAATATAAAATATTCCAAATTTATTTAAGGCTACTGTAGAAGGAGTGGATTATCCCTTCTCGCTTTATGTTGTTCTCTGGTGTGTTTATCCTGTTTTCTCTTGATGTTACAAGAGTAGAAGGCCAGGACATTCTGGACTTTAGCCTAGGGCCATTGTTATCTACCTGAACATGCACAGAGAGCTCACATACATCATAGCCATAATGGAAGCTGGTTTTCACTCTAAGAGCTTAATGACCTTGTGACTACACTATAACCTATGTTCAGCTGTTAGATACATGATAAGTATAATCATATGATAACATTTTTCCCTTTCACCAGCTCATTCAAAACCACACTGGCTCACACATACAGAGAAATGCTCTGTAATTTAAATCCATTTTTTTTTTATATAGTGCTTTTAACAATTGTCATTGTCGCAGCGCAGTTTTACAGAATCCAAATATAATGAAGGAAATGAGTACAAAATGTATGAAACAATATGTATCAATCAAAATGCCCTGGTCTAGGCTCGGCAGAATTATGTATCAAATAAATGAAGTACCTGAATGAACTGAATGACCAGTTATCTCATTAGTGAACCATTTCTTCCCTGGATGTAAGCCAGTAATATAATGCCAATATTCAGGCATCAGAGTGTAAAGGAGTGATTGTGGGAATGTGAGAAGTAATATATACTTATTAATTAACTATAAAGTAACCTTAACCCTATTACAAGTCTTTTTAATGTTTCAGAGAAAGTCAAATTCAACCTCTGAAGCCATATTGAAATATTGAAGTCTCTCTACACATAGAGTCTCTCTATGTATCGCTCTATTTCTTTATGCTTTTACTGTATTATCCAACATGTTCTTTAAACAAAATAGCCCTAATCTGTTCCAGCAAGTCACTGACCCTTTGCACCAAGCAAGTTCCAAAAAGACGTGGTTTATCAAGGATGGAGTGGGAGATCTCAATGGCCTACACAGTGCCCTGACCTCAACCTCACTTAACACATATTTTGGATGAACTGCCATGCCAGCTGTGCCCTGAAACTACTCATCCGTAACTCAGTGCCTGACCCCACTAATTCTCTTAGTATGGCTGAATGGGGACAAATAAAAAAATTCTAGTAGAAACCCTTCCCTGCAATGGAACAATGACGTTTGAGATACACTTTAAGAAAGGCCCCCGTGACCCTGTATACAGGATTAAGCGGTATATATGATGAGTGAGTGAGTTAAGTGTCCACAAATCTTTGGCCATGTGGTATATTTTTTGAACGTGGAGGATGCTATTGAAGAGAAACTAATTTAGATCTTTCTTTGACCTTGACCCTTTTTGGTACAATGATAATTCAATAAATCATACGAACAATCTTCTTCTTGTTCTTGAGATGGGATGCTAGAGAGCATTAGCTAAAATTAATACATAAAAGAACCAAATGGGCACTGAGTGAGTCAATTTGTGGGCTTAAACTAAATGGTAGGCTTTTACCCTTATGCTTTAATTGTCTAACAAAATGAAGTATTCCTTAAGTAAAATACATTTTCATCATAATACAGATTTCAAGCTTACCGTAAGCAACAGGGATGACCGCAGCCCTAAAGCGCATCACCCCAAATCTCAGTACAGTGGAACCTTGGAGTGCGAGTAACTTGGTCTGCAAGTGTTTTGCAAGATGAGCAAAATTAATTTATGAAATAAATTTTAACTTAATAACCGAGCGAGGTCTTCAAGTAAGAGTAGTACACATGCGCTTTATCTGCTGAGTGTCATGTGATCACAATTGAGACAATGGTTCTGCTCTCTCTCTCTCGTGCTGTGGAATTGTGGGTAATTGTCTCCCATGCACAGTGCGCGCGTCACTTGTATAGTCAACTTCCGTGCGCATGTGTACTGTTTACTATAACACGTGTGTGCGTGCGCGCGCATAAAGCTTTTTTTAAAATTTTGTGCCCAAGTGTAGTGACTGTTCTTTAGTAACTGCACTGCAACAATGGCCCCTAGGATGAAAAAAGGTTAAAAAGACTGGGGATTTGACTTTTGCGACATGTCATGTCTTGTTGGAAGATGGTTTTAGCCTACTGGCAAAGGCAACTATATTTGCAGCTAAAATGTTCTGAGGTTGAATTGTCTTTTCACCTTGAACTTTGCAAGGTTAAAGTGTTCCCTGGACCACTGGCCTCAAAACAGCCCCAAAGCATCAAAGAGCCAACATCTGTTTTTCCATGAGTATTATGTATATTTCCTTGGTTGCATGTTTATTTTTTTTGTGTGCCAAATATGGTCATTGTGTGCATGACCAAATAAAAGCAAGATTTTGGTCTTATCTGACCATAACACGGGATTCCAGGTATAACTCCAGTGTGGCAAAGATCAGACCTTGCAATTTCTGTCTTGATCTCAGGAAGGGCTTTTTTTTTTTTTTTTTTTTGGAATTTGTTCAGAAGTTTTCTTACTGAGAAAAAGACGCTAACAGAAACCATTAAACTGTTATACTGATTAGAATTTTTTTTTCTTTTAATTTTTTCTTTTTTTTTTGGAAGTGCATTCATTTGTTTAATTACATTTCAGTGGATACCAGCTGCTGTGATGAGATGCAAGCTCATTTTTGATTATGCATTTAAAGCAGGCCAAAATATGATTAAAGCAGGCCAAATGAAACAAGAATACAAGCCAAATTTGATCTGTGTGCCTTATGTTTAACACATGTGGTTTAGGTGCATCTTGTGTTAAACCCACTGTATTAAATTCATGAATGCATCTCTTGAAGTTTTCTTTCACCAAAGAAAGAGTCTTTATGCTAAATGGTAGCAAGGCCAAGGACTTGGCAGCTGTATGCCTCAGAATTTAGCATCCATTTGTGGAGATGCTGCCATAGATATTTGGGGGATAAATTAAACAATAAATATGTACTAGACCTGGATATTAAAATGATAACTATGTATACAGTACAATCAACCTACCACAAGATTCTTTTCGAGCTGGGGAGGAGACGATGGCAGGTGCAGTACCCTAGGATATTCAAAATAAATATATATGTATTATAAAATGTTTAAATAAAAATAAACTTTTAAAAAATATGAAAAGTGTTGTATAATGTTAAGCATCGTTTTTCATCATTAACCAACGCCACTTGGGTTCAGTCTTGAGATGACACAATCAATATCAGAAGCAGGGTGGAATGTGCAGAAAGTGACAAAGAAATCGTCAATAAAAAAAACATATGTTAGCTCGACAGTATGGCAGATTTTTTTTTTTGCTTTATCTGATATCAGATCACAATTGTTCACAAATTGTTTTGGAGACCAGTTCCAACAGCATTGTAACAGGACTGCTACAACTGATTTTACAGTTCACATAAAACATTATATTTATTGGGTTTATATTTATAATATTAGTTGCATATTATTGATGTTGGTTGATACGACAGTTGAGCTTACCTGTCACTCAAGATCATTTCATTATCCTTATTTATTTATTTATTTATCAGTTGAGTGTTTCTTGATTTTTTTTTTTTTAATGCTGTTATTTTATTATACTGTATATAGCCTTGCAATAGCTCATTAAATAATAAACAATTATCAATATCAATTAATGTGAAAAATGATCATGATACATTTATTTGCCATCTCGCCCAGCTTCAATATGTACAGTTGATGAGAAAAGCAATAGCTTGTTTTAGAATTCATAATGCTGTTTATTCTTTACTTTACTGCGGTGTCTTCCCCTTTTCTAATACAAATAAATTTGTCTTATTTCGATAATTCTCTTTTTGCATTCTGCAGCCTCACCACGTACTGCAGGCTCTGAGGAGGTATGTTCGTGCAGAGAATAAAGACCGGCAGCACACAATCCGTCACTATCAGCATGTGCTTTCTGTTGACCCTGAGAAGGCAACCCAAATGAAGTCTCAGGTACAGACAGACAGTCAGACGAACACGTACGCACGCACGCACGCACACACACTCATTCACTCGGACAGACACTGCAATACTATGTTTGTTTTAAAGTTTGTCTATGTAAATAGTTTTGTGTTTTTGCCTTCCATCGTTTGAAAGAAAATACATTTATAGTCCATTCATTAGTACAGCCTGACATGATGTGTGTGTCGGAGAGGACAGTCACTTCTCTAAGCCTCTACCGGAGAGAAGCTCTAGTGCATCTTTCATTTAGTTTTAGAGATTTGGTTGGGTGAGTGCAATTTATCTTTTTTTTTAATGTCTCTTTATTTCCCAAGTTTGCTTGTTCATCAACTCTAATGGACTGGTTATCTCAGCCAAAATTGACAGAGCGTATACCTGATTAGTCTTTTGAATTGGCAAGCCAACTTGTGCATTATATAACCCAGTCTGTGCTTCTGTAATACTTAATAGTGATTGATGGCAGATGCAGACTTTGTCACAGTTGTTCATACAGCAGGAGACACAGCAAAAATACCTAACTTGCACTCCAAGTGCACCTGACTTAAAGAGAGAAGCCGTGCTAGTTGCATGTATGTACATACTGTATACTGTATAAACTGAACAGCTGTCAGTGTGCGTGCGTGTACATGTGTTTTATGAAACTGAATTTGTGATGTGTTATCAGTTGACATAACAGAACAAGAATATGACGTACACTACCACTCAAAAGCTTTAATTTCTTTGTTTTTGTCTAGAGACCATTTTTTTACATTCTACAACAATAAGGGAGATTTTAAAACTATGAAACAACACGTATGGAATTAGGTAATTACATTAAGTAACAACAGCAGTCACCAATTAACAGCATCTCGGATTAGAGCTGTTATGAAGGCTTTACAGATCATCTCAACGTTAACTGTTTAAAGGAGATTATTGCATATATTGGATGCCTTCAGCATTGATTTACAATGTAGAAAGCAATAAAAATCAGCAACGACTATGAAGTTAGACGTGATCCCAAACTTTTTTTTGAGCTGTAGTTTACATATACAGATTTATCACCAGCCCCTGAACTGATCCGTTCTAATTATACATCAGTATTACAGGATTTTCAGGAAAACACATTGCCTCAGTTATATTGTTAACCAAATTCCACACACTGGTAAGAATAATATTGAACCCAAATTAAATATTTAAATTTAAAGGAACCCAATCTGGTACGTAGGTGTCACCTATATGGAGGAGCTGTTCACTGTGCAAACCCTTGATGCTAGTTATAAATGAAGTACTGATCTTATGTTTTGTATGTGTGTGCATCCTAGGTGGTGACACACCTCCGTGTGATCGAGGAGAGGATGAATCAGAGTCTGTCTCTGCTCTATAAGGTGCCTTATGTGGCAGATGAGATCCAGGATGAGATTGGTAAGTGTATGAATGTGTGTTTCTGTATGTGTGCATAGATGCCATAAATCTGCCATAATTATTTCTAAACAAATTTTGCAAATAATTCACTCCTTCCACATGGGCTGAGTCTCAAAACTTGACAGCATTCGTGGTGTTTTGCGACTGATGTAAGCTTATGTAATGAGTGGGTTTTGAGAATAATTTGCTTACAAATTTTGGAGAAAAGTTTGATTGGAGGCTGATGACACTGGTGTATCAGAAGATTTTTGATATATAATTTTAAAAAATTATTATTATTGGATTTTGGAGTCATTGTGGCGATACGTGAAACACCTCACAAAGGAATCGTGATTTATGATCCAGTACACCCCTTCATGGAAACCTTTATAGGATAATGCACCCTTTCAGATAGAAAAAAGAAATGGTCACGAAAAACATGACAAATAGTTCAAGGTGTTGACTTGGGCTTTGAATTTCCCAGATATCAATCTGATCTAGCATGTGTGTGATGTGCTCGGTAAACAAGTCTGATCTTGCAAGTTAGAGAGATAAAAGGATCTGCTGTTAATGTTTTGGTGGTAGATACTAGAGCACACCTGCAGAGGTCTTGTGCATTCCACTCCTCGATGAGTCAGAGCTGTTTTTCCAGCACAGTAGGGAGCTATAGACCTCTTGTGGTCATGTAATACACAATCAAAACATTTTGCCATTTTTTTTTGGCTGGCACAGATAATACCACTTTGTCAAAGAATTTTGTCTTGCAGGAAAAATTCACCTGACATGAGAGACCAGATAACAAAACTTTGTCATTTGATATCACAAGACCTGTGCTTTGGCAGGTTTATGATGCAGTATGGTCATATTTACAGTAATCTCGGTACAATTTTATTTTACACTATCGTTTAGTAAAACTGAAACATTAGGTATGAAGAACATTATCATAGCTTACATTCTGTTATTAAACATGTTTTTGCCATTTTTCTCTTTACCTTGCCACCTACCTGTCACTCTGCCATCTGTGCTGTATGACAAGTGACTGAGGGTCCCATTTTTGATCAGGATTAGCCTTTTCTCCATGTTACCCAGTGGACACTCACAAATCTCTTTTTCCCCCCCTTATATGTTGTTGAACAACTGTCCAGCATTGTAAAACTGCAGACACACTGCCAGACAAAATGGTGGCTGGTTTGGCTTTACATCAGGTCTAACATCACATGCAGGACTTAATAAAATATTAGGCAGGTGGTTTTAATATTATGGCTGGTCATTGTACATATACTCAATGTCAAGGAACACCTAACAGGCACACAAAATAATGTGAAAAACAAACAAAAAAAAACTTCTGTTAGCATAACCCCCCTTTTGATAGGAAAGGTCAGATCAATATACCCAGATTGTTTCAAGCTGCCATGATGTACTGTATGTAACTCAATCACTCTATACAAACACAGTAAGCAGAAAATTAAGTCAGCATGTACAAAACATAAAACATTGAGCTGAATATCAATTGCAGAAGACCTCATTAGATTACACTTTCAAGGGAAGGAATATACAAGTCTATTATGGGCACAGACTCACTGAAATGAAACCAGTAAAAGAAAAATAATTAGAATAGTTTTGTCACATATGAAGAATGATATAAATAAAGGAATTCTTTGAAGAGAAAAATCTTGGAAGAAAAAAAAATTCTGGATTTACTAAGATATATATATATATATAAAACACAGGGAAAATATTTTTGTCATCCATTAACAACCAAAGAGCTTTCAACTCAAATTATGAAATAAAGATATTGAACTGCATAGATTGGGAAATGGCTAAAAAAAAAGAAACGGCCTTCTGTTTAAAATACCAGTAAACACTATCAGGACAGTTAAGAAGTATGGAAAGTGTGGAACTGTTGAAAATTTTAAGGTTCCACTCTTGGTGAGACATACAGTTTTTCTGGCGGGGGACAAACAGCTGCAAAATGGAGACTACTTTGTCCTTTGTTGGTGGTGTACTTGTTTAATTTTTCCTAAAACCAATCATAACGTGAAAAGTATGACATGCAATGTACAAAGAACTTCCTCTTTGACAGCTGTTGTGTTTGCAGCATTAACATATTCAGTAATAGATGCTTATGTAAAGCATATACAGTGGAACCTTGGATTACGAACGTAATTCGTTCCGAAAGTGGGTATATCAAAACACCCGTAAACCAAATCGTATTTCAAATAATACTCAAATAATGGAAACTCAAATTATTCGTTCCATAGCCCAAAAAAATAAATACATAAAAATAATTAATATAAAATGTAAAGTAAAATTTTAACTAATTAACTTGCATTCTTTATTTAAAAAAAAGGTGTTTGTGTGTGTGTGTGTGTGTGTGTGGAGTTGGCCCCTCCCCTCTCCTTCTTCTTGTCTTACACAGTAAATCATCCTCCTGCATTTTGAGTTTCACCGCACGCAAAAAAATGTTGGCTCGGTTGTGATCACGTTATGCTCTGCATCAAAACAAGAAGCGCATGCATGCTGCATTATACTTGGTATTCGTAAACCAAGACTTGCTTGTTTTTCAAGTCAAAATTTATTTAACAATTTTGCTCGTCTTGCGTTACTCGCAAAACCGAGGTTCCACGGTATATGTATGTGCAATATACTTTGGATGTAGTAGTAGTAATATTGAATGATGGTGGGATTAGTTTTCAGGAAACATAATGAGAGCGTGAGGAATTGTACTGCGTAGTTTAACCGATTATTTAGCCATCAACGATTGGTTTAATCAAAATGATGATCGATTCTGTTACTGACTCCCATCACTATCATGTCATCATCTGTCTGCATATGAAAGGAATTTTTTGGATAAAACTTGTTTCATGTTGCCGTTATTTATTTAACAAAAATTAAGCCAAAAAGAAAAAACGTACAGGAAATACTAAGTACCCTCATAATTCACTAGCTTGTAGATCCAACTTTAGCAGCAATCACTTGACATACAGGAAATGTTTACTTCCTCACTTCATTGTGGACAATTTCTGGCCCATTCTTCTTTACACTCTTCTTTACATTCTTCTTTTCATTTGAGTTAAGGTCTGGACTTTAACTAGGCCATTCCAAAACCTTGATTCTATTATTTTTCAGGCATTCTGATGTAGATTTTCTGTGCTTTGGATCATTGTCCTGTTACATGATTGAATTTTGACCAAGCTTTAGCTGTTGGACATATGGCTTCACATTTGCCTCTAGCATACTCTGGTACAGTATACAGAGGAAATCATAGTCAACTCATGAACTGCAAAGTGCCCATGTCCTGCAAAACAAGCCTAAATCATCACCCCAACACTGCTGTGCTTAACATTGGCTATGAGGTGTTTCTGCTGAAATGCTGTTTGGTTTTTGCCAAATATGATGCTGGGCTTTAAAACCAAACATCTCCACTTTCTCATTAGTCCATAGGACATTTTTTTCCAAAAGCCTTGTACTTTTTTTCAGATGCATTTTTTCGAATCTCAGTCATGCTTACCTGTTTTTTTATTTTTAGATGGAAGAGCCTTTCTCCTGGCAACCTTCCAAACAAACCATGCTTGTTCAGTTTTCTTCTAATTGTGCTGTTGTGAACTTTTAACATTTAACACCTAACACTTAACATGTTCAGTGATGCCTGTAGAGTCTGAAACGTAGCTCGTGTTGCCATTGCACGGTCTGACTTTGAGGCAAATGTGCTGGGGAACATCCACTCCCGGGAAGATTGGCAACTATGCTTTCAAGCTGTGAATAATATTATTTTGACTGTGGAACGTTGAACTCAAAATTGTTTGGAAATTGTTTATTAACCCTTTTTAGATTAATATGCAGCAACAATTGTTCGTGTAGGAACATTCCTTATGTCTTTGCCTCTTGGACTTGTGTTAACACACCTGTATGCTCCAGACCTTCCCACCTGTATGCTCCAGACCAGTAAACTATTGAAACTTCATGACCATAGATGTGTTGTTCAAAATCCCTCCTCTACTGTCCTCCATCCTTGCTCAACCCTATAAAAGACTATGTGCTCTCAATCTTGCCAGGGGAAACAAAACATTTGGGATACCTTTTTTTGTAATTTATTATTTTTAAGATTTTTTCTATGCATTATTGCAGACTTTTGTACTGAAGTAAAACCTTTGTTTCAAACATCTTTGACAATAAAAGCATGCGGCTTTACCCATTTGTTAATGCCCAAAGCATCTTTGATTTAGTATGCATTTTGATGTATCCTAATGTAAGCCAATTATTATGAAGTGTGCCAACAATTCTGGAGTTGACTGTAGTGTAAAGTAGTGTGAAAAACAAAATAAAATAAAATGAGTGACAGTTCTGTGGGTGGAACAGCATCCCTTCTGTCCCTTTATTAATTTCCTGATTATTTCGGTTCCAATGTTCCACCTTCTGGTTCTCTATTTTGATGTTGTTTGTTGGGCTTCATTTTTTTCACTTCTTTTTCTTTTTTTCAGATGATCTTCAGGAGCAGAAAGCAGACATAGATCAGTCCTTGTCCTCAGAGTCACAGCCTGATGTCACTGTGTCTTCTGAGGATAGTGCGGAGGTTCCTTCATTTGATGGCAAACCTTCCCGCCCTTTCCATGTCAGCTCTCTAGGCTCACAGCCTGAACCTGAGGGTAAGTTCCAGCTGCTACATTTGGGTTTTTTTTTAAAGGCATTATTAATGTTAGTTAGCCAAATTCCCATTTACTGGGAAATCTGGGCCATACCTGCCCATGTTCTGATTCAACAGGTTTAACAACTATTCTGCACCCTTCACTTAAGGACACTGTTAATCATTGGTCCCAGAGTATGGCGCTGCACACAATACCAAAGTGAATGTACTGTACTGAAACCTCCCCATAAGGGGTGATTGCCCTAGTTGAGGAAGAACTAAGGTTGTGATGGTGATGACCCAACAACTAACCATTGCTCTACAGGCTAGATTGGACTCAATTGAAGAGAGGCACATATGTGAGAATAAGACAAATGCTTTACTCCAAAGAGTGTCAACAAAGCAAGAGCAAACAGAGATCCAAAAACCGACACTGAAACTGAACAAAAGTATAAAAATAAAAGTCCAAAATTAAAGTTCCATAAAGGGAAATGGTGAAATGGTCTTAAAAGAGCAACATTTATAATTCACAAAATCCAAAAAGGACTATAGGATGGGATGCTTTAACACCTGTTGACAGTGTGACCCAGTCGGGATGACACTTTGGCATTTTATAACCTGGTTTGCCTAAAATGGGCAGAATGTGTTTGATTAGTCTAGCTATGCAGCCAGCTACTTGTGCAAATTTAGCCAGGTAGCAGTAGCCCTACACTGTGTCTCTCAGTGACCATAAAACAGTTAAGTGTGCTTTTATTTTAACTTCTCTGTGTCTCTGTGCTGAAGGTGATGGTGGTCCACCTTGAATTGACTACTCATACCATCTTTGTTACATAGGCAACCCGAGTTCCACTGTTTTGCTTCCAAGCTGTAAAGTTGAAAAATCACACTCCTTTTGCATATTTTTCCACACCGGAACTGTTACAGCAGTTGATAATACAGCAACACTTCAGCATGTTTAAGATCATTAATATAAACGCCACCTCAACATCTACCTCCAGTTCTATTGCTACTGTGGGAGTAGGGGAAGAGGGAGCGAGATCGTAAGTCAAGCAAAAAGACAATGAAGTCCTTAGCCAAGCATGGAGGTGGAGCAATGTTCTCAGCCAAGCAGGGAGGATTAGAGTGAGGGGTCGAGGTGGATTGGTTAAAAAGAGATGCATGCTGCTTGGGAGTTCCCCTTGTTCCATGTCTCAGCGGCCAGTTTGCAGAAAGCAGTGTCGGTCAGTCACATTAAGACTACCTTGATGGAGCTGGCAAAGTTGTTTGGTGGCCTACCAACCACTGACTGATGGCTTTAGTATCCTTTTCTTGTCTGTGAAATATTGAAAGGGAACCCTACCTATTTCAAATGGAAGTATAATGCTTTCCCAGTGGGAATGGTGCCACCAGGCTCTTGAGGGTAATGGAATATTATATCAGAAAACCTTGGCACCCTCCCAGAGTCCCATTAAAATCTGATGGCCATGGAAGCATGCCTTAGCCTTCAGGGTTAGGAGTGGAGCTGAAAGATACAGGCCTAGGTATTTGAGGATACTGATTCTTGCTTGTTGATACTTCTTGAGAGAGTGCATAAATTCCATAATCTAGATGAGCAGCTGCTCGTGTCACTGTAACTAACTATAGCTGATCTTTGATGGACCCATGCTGTCTTGCATCTGCTTCTTGTGGTCCCTGTTGTGGTGGATGCAGAGCTCATGGGACTTCTACAGTACTCTGCTCACTTCTACTATAAAGGTTGGTGTTACTGGGTAGCAAATCCAGGTCATGGTGGTGAAGAACCAACACTTATTTAATGTTGTACAGTCTAGCCTGCACTCACTTGTAGGAGATGGAGATATGGGAATACAATAGTAAAGGTTTTTAATTTTGTATTACCCAATTTGGGGATATGACTAAGGAAGTCCGAAATTTAAGCACAGAAGTGAACTAGACAACAAAAGCAGTGGTCTTAAAGTGGGAAAATGTATTATTTACCAAATCCCGGAAAGCAATAAATTCACAATGATGACAAACGTCTGAGGCAGACGGGGAGGTAAAGCATGAGAGTTGCAATGTACAAATACTCATTAGAGTTAACAAGCTGGGGAAATGAAAGAAGAAAAATCTCAAATCCATAGCATGTCCATTTAGTGTGGTTAGGCCAGAACTCTAATACTTGCACTTGACAGTCTGTTGCTTTTTGTATGTTATTTTGAAATCCAAATCCTTTCTAGCTGAAAGCTTTCTTTCTTGTATCTTTTTTTTCCTTCAGTTTTAAGCTCTTTGGTAGATAATTCTTCTTATTTTGGGGTTTTCTTTCTATTCTTTCCTTACAAATCCAATCTTTGTTTTTCTTTTTTCCCCTCTCTGCTTGCTTACAATAACTAGGCGATCTATCTGAGCCCCCACGTGCCTTCAAGAAAGGTGGGTCTTTGTAGCTTCTTGTTGTTTCACTTCCTTCCTTTCGGCCTCTTTAACACTTGTTTTTATTCTTATTTTTGCAATTTCCCATTTTTCCCTTTCCATTTGCCGATTTCAGTATTGTTTTCATTTTATATTTTGTCTTGCGTATGTATGTTTACCTGATTATTTTTCCATTAATTTTGGCTCTCATTCAACCTCCTCTTCTATGTTGGTTTAGGAAAGCTGCTTGATTAAAACTAATGAAAAAATGGTTTATTATGATGGTACTTTAGATTTAAAACAAAAGATATCATCATAAAATATTGAGCCCATTAGGGAGAAAAAAAACCTCCCCTTTTTTCCCCCTCATATACACTCACCTAAAGGATTATTAGGAACACCTGTTCAATTTCTCATTAATGTAATTATCAAATCCACCAATCACGTGGCAGTTGCTTCAATACATTTAGGGGTGTGGTCCTGGTCAAGACAATCTCCTGAACTCCAAATTGAATGTCAGAATGGGAAAGAAAGGTGATTTAAGCAATTTTGAGCGTGGCATGGTTGTTGGTGCCAGACGGGCCGGTCTGAGTATTTCACAATCTGCTCTGTTACTGGGATTTTCACGCACAACCATTTCTAGGGTTTACAAAGAATGGTGTGAAAAGGGAAAAACATCCAGTATACAGCAGTCATGTGGGCGAAAATGCCTTGTTGATGCTAGAGGTCAGAGGAGAATGGGCCGACTGATTCAAGCTGACAGAAGAGCAACTTTGACTGAAATAACCACTCGTTACAACCGAGGTATGCAGCAAAGCATTTGTGATGCCACAACATGCACAACCTTGAGGCGGATGGGCTACAACAGCAGAAGACCCCATCAAGTACCACTCACGCTACAATTTGCACGAGCTCACCAAAATTGGACTGTTGAAGACTGGAAAAATGTTGCCTGGTCTGATGAGTTTCGATTTCTGTTGAGACATTCAAATGGTAGAGTCAGAATTTGACATAAACAGAATGAGAACATGGATCCATCATGTCCTTGTTACAACTGTGCAGGCTGGTGGTGTGGGGGATCTTTTCTTGGCACACTTTATGGCACCCCTTTAGTGCCAGTTGGGCATCATTTAAATGCCACGGCCTACCTGAGCATTGTTTCTGACCATGTCCATCCCTTTATGACCACCATGTACCCATCCTCTGATGGCTACTTCCAGCAGGATAATGCACCATGTCACAAAGCTTGAATCATTTCAAATTGGTTTCTTGAACATGACAATGAGTTCACTGTACTAAAATGGCCCCCACAGTCACCAGATCTCAACCCAATAGAGCATCTTTGGCATGTGGTGGAACGGGAGCTTTGTGCCCTGGATGTGCATCCCACAAATCTCCATCAACTGCAAGATGCTATCCTATCAATATGGGCCAACGTTTCTAAAGAATGCTTTCAGCACCTTGCTGAATCAATGCCACGTAGAATTAAGGCAGTTCTGAAGGCGAAAGGGGGTCAAACACTGTATTAGTATAGTGTTCCTAATAATCCTTTAGGTGAGTGTACATCCATTTTAACTGCCTCTTTAGGTAATTTTTTTCCAGTTTAATTACTAAGTTCACTTGGTTATGTTTCACATCGGACATTCAACCAGTCTTATTATCTTGGTATTAAAAATCACTTACTTGCCAACTTACTCCGAGGTTATAGTGGAGCAACTAAGAGGTTTTGCTCTTTAAACTGGGACCCATGTATATGCACAGTGAAGGCATTTACATTCACATGATTGTATATTAATAGTCAGCATTTAATACACTGAACAAAAGTATAAATGCAACACTTTTGTTTTTGCTCCCATTTTTATGAAATGAACTCAAAGATTTGAAACATTTTCTACATACACAAAATAACCATATCTCTCAAATATTGTTCACAAATCTGTCAGTCTGTGATAGTGAGGATTTCTCCTTTGCCGAGATAATCCATCCCACCTCACATGTGTGCCATATCAAGATGCTGATTAGACAGCATGATAGTGCTCAGGTGTGCCTTAGACTGGCCACAATAAAAGGCCATTTTGAAATGTTCAGCTGCTGAAACAATCGGTTTGCATAACCAAAGAATTTCTGCACAAACTGTCAGAAACCGTCTCAGGGAAGCTCATCTGCATGCTCGTCGTCCTCAACAGGGTCTCCGACTTGAGTGGGCAAATGCTCACATGCGATCTGGTGTCACGATGGCGTCTGGCACGTTGGAGAGGTGTGTGGCATCGTGTGGGTGAGCGGTTTTCTGATGTCAATGTTGTGGATCGAGTGGCCCATGGTGGCGGTGGGGTTATGGTATGGGCAGGCGTATGTTATGAACGAAGATGTTTGTTTTGAATGCACAGAGATATTGTGATGAGATCCTGAGACCCATTGTTGTGCCAAACATCCAACATCACCACCTCGTGTTGCAGCATGATAATGGACGAACCCATTTTGCACGGATCTGTACACAATGCTTGGAAGCTGAAAACATCTGTTCTTGCATGGCCAGCATACTCACTGGACATGTCACCCGTTGAGCATGTTTGGGATGCTTTGGATCGGCGTATACGACAGCGTGTTCCTGTTCCTGCCAATATCCAGGAACCAACATTCCACAGACCACAGTCGACAACCTGATCAACTTAATGCGAAGGAGATGTGTTGAACTGCATGAGGCAAATGGTGATCACACCAGATACTGACTGGAGTCCCCAGACCCCCCAATAAAACAAAACTGCATGTTTCAGAGTGGCCTTTTAGAGTGGCCTTTTATTGTTGTTAACTCTAATGAGTGTTTGTCTAAGACAAATGTGTGAGGTGGGATGGATTATCTCGGCGAAGGAGAAGTGGTCACTATAACAGGTTTTGACAGATTTGTGAACAATATTTGAGATATATGTTTATTTTGTGTATGTAGAAAATGTTTCAGATCTTTGAGTTCATCTCATAAAAAATGGGAGCACAAACAAGTGTTGCGTTTATATTTTTGTTCAGTGTAGGATTAAATAGAAGTCAATAACACTTGAGCCCCATCCAAAACTACATATTGTTATAAATCCTCAGTACACCAGTCATTACTATTAAAATAACGGTGACTGCAAAGGTTTTATTTATTATTATTTGATTATGAATTTGTGTTGCAACCATATTTTTAAATGATAATTTTATAATTATAAATAGTTCATTCTGCAAGTTTCTAAATGTAGCATTTATCTACTACTTTTAACTGCCACCTTTTTTTAGAGTAAGTGCTGTTTACATGATTGAAGATTTACCTGTGTTAAATGCTGTAACTGTAGTTGTAGTCTAGTGAATCAAGACCAGATGGAACAAGTACAGTGCATCCGGAAAGAGTCAGGATCGAGGGAAAAATTTATGCAGCAATGTACATGGAGATCTTTGATGAAAACTTGGTCCAGAGCATTCTGGAGCTCGACCTGGGACCTTCAATCCTGCAGAAAGTTCTCTGTACCCTTCCAGATCTCTGCCTCATATAATATTAGAGTCTTAGAGGTCCACAGATAATTGCTTCTACTTCATGGCTTGGTTTGTGCTTTGACATGCACTGTTAACTGTGGGATCATGACAGTGACAACCTCACAACACATCAAAATAACCCAAGATCATGCAGTATTTAAAGAGCTTTAATAACTCAAATAAACAAAATGCAAAAAATTCTTTAAAAAGACAGATTTGTTAATGTTTTGGCTAAATCACAGTAAAATTAAAAATGTCAGTACTTGGTGGAATAATCCCGAATTGTTATTACAGCTTTGATGCATTTTGGCATGCTCTCCACCAGTTTTTCACATTGTTGTTGGGTAACTTTTTTTTTATTTTTTTTAAACAAGAAATAAAACAGCTCAGCTTTGTTTGATGGTTTGTGACCATCCGTGTTCTTCTGCATGTTGGATTAATGTTAACTCCGGATGACATTCCATTTTTCCCCCAGAGCTGTATAGGCAGGTGTGTGCTTTTCCAGAAACACATCCAATCAACTGAATGTACCCAGGTAGACTCTGGTCAAGTTATAGAAACATCTCAAGGATGATCAGTGGAAACAGGATGCACCGGAGCTCAATTTGGCAAAGGCTGTGAAATACTTGTGTTTTTTTTTTTTCATTTTTTTATTTTACACTTATTTCAAAATAAATTTGCAAAGATTTTGAACAAACTTCCTTTATATTGTCACTATGGTGTATTGCTTGTAGAATTTCGAGAATAATAATCAATTTAATCCATTTTGGAATAAGACTGTAACATAACAAAATGTGGAAAAGGGGGAGCGCTGTGAATACTTTCCGGATGCACTGTACATTTGATCTGTACATACTAGCTGTATGGTGCCTGTTATACATGCTTTAATGTGATGAGGAAGATGGGGTAATTGATTGATTTTTAAGGGAGTGGTGGCTCAGTGATTAAAGCTCTGGTTTACCAATCAAAAGGGCAGCATATGAAGCTCAGCACAGGCAGCTTGCCATTGTTGGGCCCTTGAGCACAACCCTTAACTCTCTTTATTCCAGGGAGTGCTGGAGATTCGACATTTCTAATAGGTCTGCATCTCCAAAGCAAATCTGCACAATATACATGGCAGATAAAGTTCTTCATGTACATCTTTCATTTATTTTTGGAGTTTGTATTGTGTTTACAAATAGACTGTGGTTCCAAATGCTGGTTATGTGTGTCACCAAATTAAATCTAATATTGCTGTGTGAATGGCATTGCTTTTCTTTTTGTAGGTTCTGGAGTGATGAATGGTCTGGATGGTCTGATTGGAGCAGAGGAGAGAGTTATCAACAGCAAGAACAAGATCATTGGTAATGAGGTGAGGAACTCCTAGCTTCTCTGTCTTTGTACACATGTATAAAATTATAAATCAGTATACACGATGTGGATTCAGATCCATGGTTTGAACCATGAGAGCCCAGTAACAGTTAAGGAGCTGC
The DNA here is from genome assembly GCA_013621035.1 of Clarias magur. Taxonomy (NCBI): domain Eukaryota; kingdom Metazoa; phylum Chordata; class Actinopteri; order Siluriformes; family Clariidae; genus Clarias; species Clarias magur. Next base: position 1,650,111 of record QNUK01000018.1, read on the forward strand.
TAACTTTTTCGACCAGCTCAGAAATAAGTTATGGATTTTGTGAATTGGATTTTCTGAAAGAGAACAATAACGGACCATTTGATCAATTCTGTGAACTCGCCTGTGAACTCGCCATGTTTAAACAATGATAAGTTGGTTAGCAGTTGGTCGGTTACTTGACTTGTAGGATTACTTGTGTACAGAGGTGGGTAGTAACGGGTTATATTTACTTGAGTAACTGTGCATGAAAGAAAAGTTTCCGCATCTTTTTCAAATTTTGCGGAACTCCCATAAATCCACGCTGTTACTAATGGCATCTTGCGGTTAGTGAACAATCTTGCAGTATGTATAGAATGTTTTTTTTTTTTCATGTATTCATGCATCCCTGACATCATATGCAAAGCATGCTTCGCTTGCAAAAGAACAGATATACTGTGGTGTCTTCTCTATCTGCCAAAACAGACACACACTTCAGCATATACTGTGTATATACAGTGTATGTGCGTGTATAATTTTTTATATTTGTTCTAAAAAAAATAATAATAATAAATTGGACATTGTGTTCCGCATTGCAGTTACTTAGTACTTGAGTAGTCTTATTACCGAATACTTTTTTTACTCTTACTGGAGTACATTTTTGGCTACTCTACCCACCTCTCTTGTGCAAATAGCACAAAAAATACTAGAAATATCTAATTTATAAGCTGTTTACATTTACATATGTAACAGTTCTTTGACCAGTTTTTTTATGGGTGCTGAATGTTCCTAGTCATAAATGCTGAGGGCACAATGATTGTCACAGTAGTGAGAGGGGTTATTCGTTCTTGCTAGCAAAAAGTTTTTGTTTTTTTTTCCTTTTTTTTCTCTTTCTTGTAAGAAATGATGTTTCTCGCATGTTAGAGTGTAAAATATTTATATTTTTCTCTTTTTGATTGGCCAATATTGTTTTTTGGTTATGAGTATATGGCTGCCGGTTGGTAGCCATGCTCTTGATGGTGTATTTTTGTCTTATGTGGACAAACATTTTTAAGAATGAAGTAAAAAAGCCTGTGTGTGTAGACTAGGCCTCAGTTTTATTATACAAAGAGACCACAGAGCAGTTATAGAAATAAGGAATTGCCAGAATGGACTGCCTTTTGTCTTGGACCTACAGAGGGGCCGGTCTTGGTTGCTCTCTTGAAGTCTGAAAGTCTAGTAACCTCTGGTGACCTGTGGAGTGAGACGGGACAGAAGGTCTGTGTTCCAGCATCTCCTTAATGATGAAAGGGCTAAAACAGCAAGTCCCCACACATTTGCTCAGCAGTCTAGAGAACAGGCTTTTCAGAAGATGTGGAATCGTGTATACAAAAAGCATATACGAGTATGAAGGACAGGTTTCCACAAACTTTTAGCTATATAGTTTATATTCACCACACATTTTTTTCTGATGATTATCTGTGCTTTAAATAAATTCATTTGCACCTTATCATAATAAACAGCAAATAATGACAAATACCTCAGTAATAATGTCCATATGTAGTTTATTATGTCCATGGATTATTATATATTACTGTATTTATAGATGTACAGGGTGGGCCATTTATATGGATACACCTTAATAAAATGGGAATGGTTGGTGATATTAACGTCCTGTTTGTGGCACATTAGTATATGTGAGGGGGCAAATTTTTCCCCTGGGTGGTGATGGGTGGTGACCATGGTGGCCATTTGGAAGTCGGACATCTTGGATCCAACTTTTGTTTTTTCAATAGGAAGAGGGTCATGTGACACATCAAACTTATTGGGAATTTCACAAGAAAAACAATGGTGTGCTTGGTTCTAACGTAACATTATTCTTTCATGAGTTATTTACAAGTTTCGCTTTGTTCACAGCCATTGACATGTCGAAGAGGTTAACACGTGATGAGCGGTTCGAAATTGTGTTGATATCTAGTGAACGCAGTAACCGGGTCATTGCAGCAGATTTCAATGCAAGACACCCTACGAGACCACCCATCTCCCATGCTACAGTTAGCAAACTGCTTGCTAAGTTTCGTGAAACTGGTTCAGTGTTGGATTTGCCAAAATGTGGACGCATGAAAACTGTCACTAATGAACAAACATCAGTGGCTGTCCTAGCTTCATTCAGCAAGAGCCCACAGCGTAGCACTCGCCGCATGTCACTGGAGAGTGGCATTAGTCGAACATCCCTTCGGCGGATATTAGCTACTCACAAATGGCACCCTTACAAACTCCAGCTACTGCAGCATCTCAACGAGGATGATCCAGATCGGCACACACAATTTGCAGAATGGGCAAAACAAAAATTGAACAGGACCCTCAGTTCACGCAGAAGATTTTGTTCAGTGATGAGGCAAACTTTTATGTGAATGGTGAAGTTAACAAACAAAACCACCGCTATTGGTCTGACACTAACCCACATTGGATAGATCCCTCCATGACTGTTGGAACAAAAAAAGTGATGGTATGGTGTGGTATATGGGGTACAAAGATAGTGGGGCCATTCTTCATCAATGGAAACCTCAAGGCCACTTGATATTTGAAATTGCTACATGATGTGTTTCCCTCTTTATGCACTGAAGCTGGCACGTTCCCTGAGTTTTTCCAGCAAGATGGTGCACCACCACATTATGGGTGTCAGGTCCGAGCATTCCTAGATGAACAGTTTCCTGAAAAGTGGATTGGTCGTCGTGGGCCAGTTGAATGGCCCCCAAGGTCTCCCGATCTGACCCCCTTAGACTTTTATCTTTGGGGTCATATATACTAATGTGCCACAAACAGGACGTTAATATCACCAACCATTCCCATTTTATTAAGGTGTATCCATATAAATGGCCCGCCCTGTATACTTATTGCATTTATTATATTTTCATGCCCTTACATATGATGCATTTATTAATTCCAATATAATGCTTTGCTTTGTCCTCAAACTAAATGGTGTTTTGAGTCTATTTTTAATCCCACTATTCACCGCATGGCATTTTTCCCCCGAATTTCTTTCCCATACTCACATCTTTGTTCTAAGTTGTGACTGTGCTGCGAACTAGTGAGTCATGGATGCACTTGACTGATTGTGTGTATGTATGCATTTTAGCATGCCGCTTTTTGTTCTAGAGGTTTAAGCAGGAAATCTGAACATCTGTAGCCACATTTAGTAATATTGTTGACCTGAGTGCTGAATGATATTAAAATAATATGCTAGAGATGACGCCATCAGAATGTTTGCATTACATAATTTCCCCTTAAGAACCTGCCTCCTGAAGGGAATACATTTGTGTGCCGAGGTACCACTGTATACTGTAGGAACATTTTCAAAGCAAGTTGCGTTTTCCTTACGTATTGTATGTTCATTAAACCTAAAGTTATCTTGATGGAGTTTACTATGTTGCAGGCAGCATCATTAATGCAATCCATATTAATGCAAAACATGATGATAAATAGTCATCTCTTTTCAAAAGATCCACATTTTGCTGTTTTACAGACTGGATTGAAAAAAAAACTAAAAAGCAGATTTTTTTTCTGGCTTGATACTCAATACATCTTACAATTTTGGTTGAGAACTGAACCATGGGGCCAGGCCAGGCTTAGCCTGAAAGAGATGCATAGACTGTTGTCCTGTGGGCACACCACCTGCCGGAGGTGTAGTGAGGACTCGGTTCGTTATGGATTGCATGGCAGTCGAAGGCAGAAGTCTTGGTGGACCAATACTCGGTTACCAAAACTGGCTTTTGGACATGTTCCATTACTTCACTGGTGTGGAAGATGAAACAGAACTTGTGTGGGAAGTTGAGAGATCACATCTAGATATAGTCAGGCTCTCATTAGCACATAGTAAAGGCTCTGGAATGTATTGAACATAAGGGCACTCATAAGTACTGTATGTTCGGTATCAGAGCAATGAATGACTGCATAGTCGTATCATTAGATTTGTGACCAAATATTTTGGCCACTCAGGTGAAGAGAGTGGCAGATGGGAAAGATACCAGGTAGCTTTGGTAACCCCAGCGTGTACTGTTGGTTTAGCAGAGGTCTTTGTCCAGGCAATCTTCCTGATAGGGATTCTCATGCATTCTAAAGGAAGACTGAAGACATTGAACAAGAATGGGTATTGTTCCAGTCTCTGTACTGAGCAGTGGCCGTAAATTTGTTGGTGCCAGTTGAACCTTTAATCCCTGAACGCACTGGTGGATGCTGAGGGTAACAGGGCTAAAGGGGCCATAAGTCTGAAGAAGGAGGCTTTTCATCCGGTCAATGAGGCTATGGACGACTTAGTTCGGCCATGAAGAGATTCTAGCAAATTGTCAGATGACTCAGGAGGGAATACACATGTTTCTAGCCAGGATGGGGCGCTGTTGATCTCAAATGGAGATATTTTGAAGTATTTTGAGGGTCTACTTAAAATCACTATCACGCCTTCCATGGAGGAAGTAGAGCTGAAGGACCCTGACAAAAACTTGTTCATCACAGCTCATGTCACTTGGGTAGTTGTACAACTTCTTCATGGCTCCTGGCGTGGATGAAATTTCCCCTGATTCGTCATGGTGGACTTTCTTCTCATCTTCAGCTTTCTAGTAGAGGGCAGCAGATTTTCCTCAAGTTGATGCTACTTTGCCCATTCCATTTTCACTCCTGACAAGTGCCAATCTCTACAGGATGCTACCACCGCCATACTTTATTGTATTCACAGTAGTGTTTGGATGATGACTTGTATCATCTCTGCTCCAGATGTGCAAAAGAGGCCAAAGAGTGGTCTCATCTGACCATCTGCACCTTTTTCCATTTGGCCTCAGCTTTTTCCTGGTGATTTTTACCGAAGCTCAAACAAGACTTGAAGAGAGAGGTTGAATTTTTTTGTTGTCCTCTTCATAATGTGAACCAGGCTTGATGTTTTCAACAGCTCTGTCACCTCATGTTGTGGTAATGCGTATCTTAAGTACTTTTTGCCGATGTCTAACTCCCAGCAGCTTTCCCATTGCAAGCGTTTTAAATTCTAAGTGTCTTTTAACATAAATTAACGGCATGACATTTTGGTTAGTCCTATCTTTCAGGCATTTGTGCCGATTGATCATTAAACCAATATGTGTTTGAGTTCCCTTGACTAGCTCTGCTTATTAGACAGAACTTTTGAAAATGGATTTTATTTAAAAAAAAATCAAAAACATTGTGGTATTTCTTAAATGTTTAATCCACTTTTTTTTACTTTTTGAATTAAATATCAAATTCTACTCTTCACATCTTGATCAGGTGTGTTTTGTAATCAACACTGTAAACATTACACTAATATTCACCAATCAGACATATCATTAAAACCACCTGATTAATATTGTGCATGTCATGCTTGTGCTATCAAAACAGCTTTAACTCATAAAGACAAGTGACAATGTTTGCACTTGTATCTGGCACCAAGATTAAGTCCTGTGAGTTGTAATGTGGGGCCTACATGGATCAGACCTGTTTATCCTCCAAATCCCACAGATGTTTGATTGGATTGAGATATTGAGGATTTAGAATCTTGAACTGTTTATGCTCCTCAATCCATTCCTGGACAATGTGGTAGAGCATATTATCTTGCTAAAAGAAGCAACTGTCATTAGATAACACTATTGCCATGAAAGTGGTGTACATGGTGTGCAGTAATGTTTAGGTAGGTGGTTTGTGTCAAAGTAACAGACACGAATGGCAGGACCCAAGTTTTCCAGCAGAACATTAACCAGAGCATCACACTGTCTCTGTCAGCTTTGCTTCTTTCCATACTGTATCCTGGTGCCATCTCTTCCCCTGGTAAGCGACACACGCACACTCAGCCATCTACAGTACATGATGCAATGGAATACATGACTCATGAGACTAGCCCACCTTCTTCCATTGCTCTGTGGGCCATTTCTGATTAACCTTTGCCTATTGTAGGCATTTTTGGCGGGGTTCGGCATTGGCATTCTGACTGGTCTCCAGCTACGCAACCCCACACACAGCAAGCTGTGATGCTGTTATGCCTTTTTATCGTAGTCAGCATTCACCTTTTCAGCAGTTTCTGCTACGGTACCTCTTCAGAGGGATTGGACCAGATGTTCTAGCCTTCATTCTCAACATGCATCATTGAGCTTTGTGTGCCCATGACTCTGTCACTGGTTCAACAGTTGTCCTTCCTTGGACCCCTTTTTGGTAGGCACTAACTACTGCATACTGTACCAGGAACACAGGACCTGCTGTTTGGGAGGTGTTCTGACCTAATTATCAAGGCATCACAACTTAACCCAGGTCCGAGTCACTTCAGACATTTGCAAATGCCAATTTTTCCTGCACCTAATACACCAAATAAAACAAAATCTGTTCACTTGCTGCCTAATATATCTGACACCTTGGTAGGTGCCACTGTAACAAGAAAATCCATGGTATTTACTTTACCTGTCAGTGTTTTAATATTCTGGTTGATCGATGTATAGGCCTTTCCCAAATAGTTGCCGCAAATTTGTAAGCTCACAACAGCGTTTGTAGTGATACTTCAAACCTGCTGAACCTTAACGGAAGGTAATGCAATGGCGTGTGTCGGGGCCTCCTCACTCGTCATTAGTTCCCAGCTTTAAGTACACGTTTGCTGCTCTCCCAAATGAATGAAAGAAAATTTAAGAGAGGCCGAACTCGTACTGAAGCCCATGGTTTTAGAATGGGACATTCAATAAGTAGTGGATAAATGTCCACGTATACTGTATGTCTAAATGTGTGCCATTTTGATATTAACTCCTCACTGTGCATGCATAACACAGCTCTGATATGGCCCAGACTGTCTATTGTCACTTATGATCCCAGAGTGAGTAATTTCAGCTGCCTGTCTGTGTTGACAGGTGATTGATGAGGCAATGGATATAAAAGAAGTGATTTACAGTGCTGAGAAGGTCAGCATTTTTAATGTTGATCCTCTGGTGAGTATGTTTAGTATGAAATAGCAGGCCTCATTTAGCTTTACTACAGAAATAGTGTGATTGTGTCTGTGAATGGATGGATGGATGGAAGAATTTAGTTATTTATTTATTTGTAATCTAATTAAAAATATAACTTGTATATATTAATTACACATAAATGAAACTATTTTAAGTTTTTATTTTTAGTTTCAATGACTATGGCTTGGGGGGTCATGAATATCCAGTGTGTCAAAATAAAGATATTTTTTAAATGTGTCTGCTTTGGACTTGATTGAACACAGTGGACCAACACCAGAAGATGACATGGCACCGCAAATCATCACTAACTGTGAAATTTTCACACTGGACTTCCAAGCAAATTTGAATTCTATGCCTCTCTACTCTTCCTACATACTCTGGGATTTCAAAATGAAATGCAGAATGTCCAGTACTTTCATCTGGAAGGATAACATTGAAAAGAGGATCAGATGGTCCAGATGTTTTTGCTTTTGCCTAGGTCCCTGGTTCAGGAGTGCCTTTACACTAGGAATAGTAGTTGTAGCCCATTTTTTGAAGCTGTCCGTGTGTGGTGGCTCTTGGCGCATTTTGGCTGTTCAACACGTTAGTGATACTTTTAAAAAAAAAAATTTTTTGGTGCGCACACGCTGCTAAAATGGCTTCACCGGTCTGTCAATTCTACGTGTTGTGTGAGAAAGACAATACATTAGCAATCGGCAACCTGTGTAACAAGACAATTCCACGAGGCGAGAAACACCCAAAGCATTTTGAAATCACGAGCCTCATCAGACTTTTGAAAGAGCGGGAGAGCTCAGCAACTCGCGCGCTGCCACTCACTCAGCTCTCGGTAATTCCCCTGTCTCACACTTTCGGTGGCCGAAAGTACAGTTCATCATGATTCACAAGTTTTTAAACATGGAAAATTAAACATTGCATAACGTCCGGCAACTCGCGTCCTACTTTTCTGCTGTTTAATATAATTTTAAATACATTTTTATTTAAATAATTTTAAATTAACCAAACACAGGCTGCTATGTTTTAAGTTGACGTGTTGCACATGTTGCTGGCCAATAAATACAGTTGTCAGTTTGATATTCCTCTTCTTGTAATTTCAATACTTAAATTACATTGTTGTTAGATATAGTTTAATAAGTAATGCTAAATGATAAGGCTTCGAGTAGACCCTGTGATCGGTATCGACCGATACAGCTTCTAGTGATCGGAGATCGGCCCCAAAAATCCTGATCGGAGCACCCTTAGTAGATATGTGTGCGTTTGTGTGAGTGAGTGTCCACATGTGTTTTTTCCAATATTTCTGATCACTTGATAAAATCTTAATGTACCTATTAGGAAATGAATATATTTTTCTGGTTTGTTTTATGTGTAAAACAAACCAGAAAAATATACACACACAGACATGATTGCACACGTGATCAGTGCTTATTATAATAAAAATGTAAGTAACGGAGCCTTTGCAGATGTATTTATCTCTTTATCATCTTACTTAGTTATATTATACATTGACAAAAAGCCTGATTTGAGTGTATAGCATACACCGATCAGCCATAACATTAACACCACAGCCAGGAAAACTGAACAACATTGATCACCAACCATACACCAGAAAATTGGTGATAGAATCATGGGCACCCAAGACCAGCTTGGGGACCAAAGGACAGCCTGATCCTGTCCCTCAAAACATCCCAAAAGAAGTCAATGTTGGCTGCAATTGAAAGGCACCAGAGCATCCAGTGCACCAAACTCTGCCTGGCCGAAAAACTCCCCAGATTGCAATCCAGTCAGTTACTCATGGGATGGGCCGGACAAGCAAGTTTGATCCACAGACACCCCACTCCTTAACCCAGAGCACCCAAAGGATCCACTGCCAATGACCTGGTACCAGACAACACAGCACATACCCAGAGGCCTTGCGGATCCATCTCCAGAAGGGCCATAACCACCCGTGTGGGGAACCCAAACCCTGGGTGGTTTTTAATGAAATGGCTGATCTGTGTATGTGCATGTTTGTAAATGCATGGAATGTAACCTACATGTGATCAAAGCTCATCTTCTATCGGTCACATAAACAGCTGTAAAATTATTAAGTTTAACAGCTGTTCTCATTGGCCCAGCATTCTCTCTGGGATGTAGGCTCACTCACTGGTCACAAGCAAAGACCCTTAGCCACAGAGAAATCAACATGAATTATTGCTTTAATATTATTAATAGTCCATGACAGAAATTATGTTTTAGCAGCTTGGACAATGGCAAAGATATTTGGCAAATACATTAATTTTGTTTTACAATTCTGAATGAACTGTTTGTATATCCTAAACTAAGCAGTCTGCGGACCAGTATGTTATTGGAATTTGTTATATTGTACAGTAGATAGTTGGAATCAAAATGTACGGTATGTGCTTGTGAGGAGCAGAGTTTAGTGTTTAGCATTGTACAGTATGTTCGGGAAACTCTGACGATTCGTTCCACAACCCAAAAATATTCATATAAAATAATGAATATAAAATATGAAGGAAAAATAAAACAAATTAACCTGGACTTTACCTTTGAAAAGAATATGGACTCACCCTCGACTCGGTAAACTGGAGTGTGTGAGTGTGTGAGAATGAAAGTCCTCCTACACACATACAAACATGCAAAATATGCTTTAGGCGCGCACACGTGGTCACAGTGTTATAGTAAACAAATATGTGCGCATGAATGTTGACTATACGTGTTGACTAGACCAAGCATGGCTGACGATTACCAACAATTTCGCAGTGAGAGTGAATAACCATTGGCTTATTTGTGATCAGGTGACACTCGATGTCAAAACAAGAAGTGTAGTGTACCACATGATACTCGATGATACTTCGTACTTGTATATCAAGACTCGCTCATTTTTCAAGTCAACATTTCCGGAACACTCGCAAACCGGGTTACTCACAATCCGAGTTTCCACGATATACAGTTTTGTCTAGTCTGTAATCAATTTCCGTTTCAGAACAAAATGTCATCCAAATGTCATTACCAAATAGCAAGAAGAAGAGTTTGTGACCAAAGTCACAACCAAATCATCTGCGAGCTGGAATTTGTTACTTTTTAAATTTTTAAGTGCCCTAACTGTGTACATTTTAACATTACTGCTGAATGCATGGGGAATATCAAATATTAAACCACCTTTGCAGAGATGAGTTTGCTACAACCATCTGCTTTTTTGTAGCACTTAAAAACATACGCATATAGAGCCCATAATGGGACATGGATGAGTGAAAAAAATACACATGAAGACAAAAAGAATCACATTGGACTTAGGAGGAATATGTTTAAAAAAAAAAAAATTCTGAGGAGAAAAAAATGTTACATGGGGACGAAAGGAAAAAAGAAATTTGGCACATACTTAATGTTAATTTTCCAGCACCAAAATCTGGAAAGAGCAAGTATGTCCGTGCATTTTAGCCATTGCTAAATTGAAGTACTGTGTGAAGAGTCTTGTAGACTAACAATTGTGTTTATGAATTGGAATAAAATTTATTGCATACCTTTGCAACTTTACCTCTCCATTGCAGCCAGATGATGGCGTAACGTTACAACACACACAAAAATGGCTAAAGTGCACTGGCGTACTTGCCCTTTCTGTATTTTGGTGCTGGAGAACTGACCCAGAAGTATGTGACAAAAAAAAAAAAAAATCATATTTATCCTTTATTGGATTTTGTTTTTCCCCCATCCATGTCTCTGTACGTATATGCAGATATGCCTGCCTTTCTAACAGATTTTTATAATAACAGTAATCAGATAATACATTTAAATGTTTAGAATATTAAAAGTGTTAAATTGGATAGAAATTCAGTCAGATTTGCCCAAATATAAAATAATAGTATGCAATTTGATTGAGGTGTTAACATGAACCTTTGTTTCAGTTGTGTTATTAGTCAGGTTACTAAAAATTATTACTGTGTGTACACACAGCTAACTGTGAACATATTAATGGTTATTAACATTTTCAGGGAAAACCTTTTTTATGCTTGTTGTTTGTTCTTGTTTTTAACAGTTCAGTCACAGAGGAAACCAGGAGGTATTTAACCCTCTGGGGGAGGAGTTGACCTTTGGGAACGGTACTTTGATTGGCTTACTGGTGATCGCAGTTGCTATAGCAACTGTGATTGTGATCAGTCTTGTCCTGCTAAGGAAGAGGCAGTATGGCACCATCAGCCATGGCATTGTGGAGGTTGGTTTAACACACAGGCTCCTAATAATAATGGGCAAATTGGATAAAATATAAATTTTGAATTTAAATTTCTTCTTTTTTTTTTTTTTCTTCTTTTTTGTTTTTTAAATAAGGTTGATCCTATGCTGAGTCCTGAGGAGCGTCACCTGAACAAGATGCAGAACCATGGCTATGAAAACCCCACCTACAAATATCTGGAGCAAATGCATATCTAATCTGGACCATCAGGGGATGAGATGGGGCCACAGAATGGTGACCACTACTGACCAATAATATAGTTGCTCTTTTAGCAGAAATGCATAACAAGTTCATTAAGAAACAAAACCAAGTTATTTAACACTGCTACTAGTTCTATTACTGCAACTGCTGTATCATGGGGCTCCATTTATGATCTTAAATTTAATCTTTTGAATGGTAATGCATTGAATTTTAAATGTGATTTATGAATCATCTGATAAAGCTGATTATGAAAACCTTTTGGTTTTTACTTTCAGTAGCTTTCTTGTACATGCAGGTTATTTGTAAATGAGAAAGTATGAAGAGTGAATTATTTCATTTACTTTATGTACTTTATTATTATTACTAAATTCTATACGAGTACACACAGGTGTTCTATTTCCTTATCGTTATTTCTCAAGCTTTGTTGTGTAGGAACAGATTTGTTTAGATAAAATGTCTGTTGCTGTTGCCTGTATAACTCATCATAAGCCCGTTGAACTGGTGTGTATATTGATCGATTAGAAGGTTAATACCCTCAGGCACCCTTATTTTGTTTAAAAGAAAATTGATTTGTTTCAGAAGGCATATTTCTAATCACAGCCCATGTTTGGTAAAAAAAACTTTTACGATTGGAAAAATTATGGGTAGAAGCCTCCAGGTCCTGTGTCTACTGAACAGCAATTTAATGTCATTTACCATGCATGCACACACAAATGACCCTTCAAACATTCTAAATGACTAGTTGACTGACTGAGCATAATTTGGCACCAACTAACCGTTTACTGACTGTATCTATCGACCATTTCCTTGCCAAAAGATCAGGAAGTTATTTGGAGCTAGTAAAACCCTGGGTACTAAAGTAAAAAGGTATCATGAGACCTGGGAGCTGGAGATGCAGCATTCAAATCTTTTGTAAAACTGCCAAAATTCTACGATGAACAAAATATTTAACATTTTGTTTTTCCTTTTTATTTATTGCCATTATTTTTTAAGTTCATAATTGTTTTTATTAGTTTCTTCTTTCTGTGACTGTCTTTATGCACCCTAATGGCTTGATCTTAATCCCTGTAACTACCTGCTTAATTGTGAGAAGGGTAAGGGAACACTAATAAGATGGATGTATTGGTGGTTAAAGTAGTTGATTCCTTTGAAAACAACTTTGTGGTTGCAAGCAGAAAATATCAATAAAGTCACTTCTTCCATAGTACCATGGTCTGCTGTCTATTTCTGATTCTATTCTTCTGCTTACTTCTGCACCAGACAGCTTAATACAGTAAATTATTTGTGGAATTCACACAAGGAAATGACTAAAATGTAAATAATGTAGTCATGGACAACTCAGGATTGACAGACTGAGAGACGGAGGGGGACAAAAAAACAGTTTGGTATGCTAACAGTCACAATGTATAAGGTGAATTATTAGTGCGGAGCGCAAGCAGGGACTTTGGCAAGACTAACTATGACACCATGACTAGAACAGAAAGCCAGAAGGAAATAGACTTGAGAACATTCTGGTAAGTAACGCAACCGGTCACTCCACCATCAATAAACCTGAGTGATCTATGAAAGTGAGGGAATACAGCATTCAAACGTACTAGTTCATCATAAAACTCTACCATAAGTGCCCCAAATCTTCATCAGTCTTTTTCAGTTAAAGACTCATTTATTTTGGTATTGTGCAGGAGGCACAATGTCTATTTTAATAGGAGAATAGGAAAACAGGAAAAGATTGTCTCTCCGGGTAATTTATTCTTTTTACATGTAAATTTACTGCAGCTCTCGATGTGCATCTTCGTCCTGATTTTATATATTGTGATGTGTACACATGACTGTATACATGACTGGCTGATTGGACAAGTGTAAACTAAATAAGCAGAAGTACATGTGTTCCTGTTAAAGTGGATGGAGAGTGTACAGTAAACTCTCAAAAGTAAAAAAGGATTCCCCACAGGAGTCTGACCGTGTCTTGTCCAACACAATTCTTATTTATTGAGTATTAAACTGTCTATTTTCCTATTTTAGCAAAGCAGTCTCTTGTCTATAACTTAATTTACAAAGATATTCCTTCTTCCTTCTCGATCAAATATAGCCTTTGCAAATTCATATGATCATTTAGGCTTTTACATTTTTCAGATCAGGAAGTAAGTGAGCTCCTCTCACTGTCATCTACAGTCGTGGCCAAAGGTTTTGAGAATGACACAAATATTAGTTTTCACAAAGTTTGCTGCTAAACTGCTTTTAGATCTTTGTTTCAATTGTTTCTGTGATGTACTGAAATATAATTACAAGCACTTCATACATTTCAAAGGCTTTTATCGACAATTACATGACATTTATGCAGAGAGTCAGTATTTGCAGTGTTGGCCCTTCTTTTTCAGGACCTCTGCAATTCAACTGGGCTGCTCTCAATCAACTTCTGGGCCAAATCCTGACTGATAGCAACCCATTCTTTCATAATCACTTCTGGGAGTTTATCAGAATTAGTGGGTTTTTGTTTGTCCACCCGCCTCTTGAGGATTGACCACAAATTCTCAATGGGATTAAGATCTGGGGAGTTTCCACGCCATGGACCCAAAATTTCAACATTTTGGTCCCCGAGCCACTTAGTTATCACTTTTGCCTTATGGCACGGTGCTCCATCGTGCTGGAAAATGCATTGTTCTTCACCAAACTGTTGTTGGATTGTTGGAAGAAGTTGCTGTTGGAGGGTGTTTTGGTACCATTCTTTATTCATGGCTGTGTTTTTGGGCAAAAATGTGAGTGAGCCCAGTCCCTTGGATGAGAAGCAACCCCACACATGAATGGTCTCAGGATGCTTTACTGTTGGCATGACACAGGACTGATAGCAGCGCTCACCTTTTCTTCTCCAGACAAGCCTTTTTCCAGATGCCCCAAACAATCGGAAAGAGGCTTCATCCGAGAATATGACTTTGCCCCAGTCCTCAGCAGTCCATTCGCCATACTTTTTGCAAAAGATCAATCTGTCCCTGATGGGTTTTTTGGAGAGAAGTCTTCTTTGCTGCCATTCTTGACACCAGGGAATCTTCTAAAAGACTTCGCCTCACTGTGCGTGCAGATGCGCTCACACCTGCCTGCTGCCATTCCTGAGCAAGCTCTGCACTGGTGGCACTCCGATCCCGCAGACGATCCTGGCGCTTGCTGGACTTTCTTGGACGCCCTGAAGCCTTCTTAACAAGAATTGAACCTCTTTCCTTGAAGTTCTTGATGATCCTATAAATTGTTGATTCAGGTGCAATCTTAGTAGCCACAATATCCTTGCCTGTGAAGCCATTTTTATGTAACGCAATGATGGCTGCACGCGTTTCTTTGCAGGTCACCATGGTTAACAATGAAAGAACAAAGATTTCAAGCATCACCCTCCTTTTAACATGTCAAGTCTGCCATTCTAACCCAATCAGCCTGACATAATGATCTCCAGCCTTGTGCTCGTCAACATTCTCACCTGATTTAACAAGACGATTACTGAAATGATCTCAGCAGGTCCTTTAATGACAGCAATGAAATGCAGTGGAATTTTTTTGAGGGGATTAAGTTAATTTTCATGGCAAAGAAGGACTATGCAATTCATCTGATCACTCTTCATAACATTCTGGAGCATATGCAAATTGCTATTATAAAAACCTAAGCAGCAACTTTTCCAATTTCCAATAATTATGTAATTCTCAAAACATTTGGCCATGACTGTATATTTACTGCTTCCCTGTCTCGGTCTCGGCTGAGGAATATTCTGATTCTGAGTTTTTTTTAATTATTATTATTTGGCACAATTAAATGATTGAGATCATCAAACAAACTTAAATATCACACAAAAATAACCCAAGTAAATACAAAATACAGTTTTTAAATGATTATTTAACTTATTAAGGAAACAAAACTGTCCAAACCTACCTGGCCCAATGTGAATCCTTTTCCACAAGTCTAATAACTAATAAACCTCTAATTGCTCCTAAGTCTAATAACCTAAGGTTTTGCCATGCTTGGCAGAAACAAAAGCAATCAGGCATTTGCAATAACTGGCAACAGTAATAATTGTGGAATTATTTTGGCCCACTCTTCTTTGCAGAATTGCTTTAATTCAATCCCATTTGAAGGTTTTCAAGCATGAACATACAGTTCAAAGATCTTAATCAGATTTTAAGTCCAGACTAGCCCACTCCAAAACCATAATTTTGACTTGCTGGTGTGTTTTGTCCTTCTGCATAACCCAAGTTCGCTTGAGCTTGACGTCATAAACTGATGGCCGGATTTTCGGTGAATGCCGAAATGATTAATGATTTCATAATTTATGTCAAATTTATGGCAATTGGCAAGCTTGACCAAACCCTCCTCATCAACCACCAGCCTAGGTTGGTGTTTCACAATTGCCTGTAATGTATAAATGAGTGTATTTATATACTTATATACTTTGTTGTATAAATGGGTGTGTTTTCAGTTTTCCAAAAGCATTGGGCAATATTTTGTATATTAAATCAAGAAAAATATATATTTTTCACACCCATGTTCAGCAAAATAATAATTAATTACAAATTAATATACAATATAGATCTAAAACTCTAATTTACTTAGCCACCATTTAATCCAATTAAAATGCAGAATCATCTTTGTGTCCCAAAACCCATTCCAGTTATTCAACTCCTCTTTCATTTCCTTCTGCTGAACAATACATTAAACACAGAGCTATTTATACATTCCAGACATCTTGCAACACTCTTGAGTGTATCCTGTTGCAGTTGCACAGATTATGTAAAAACATCTTCCTTATAGATGTTATGTTGCCACATCCTTAACAATGTAATCTCATGTAAAACAAGGCTGAATAAAATTGCTGAGATTTATACCAGACAGGAGGGTTGCGTCAGGGAGGGCATCAGGCGTAAATCTTGTGCCAGGTTGTGTGATTACAAGATGGTCCACTACGGCGACCCCTTGAAGGGAGCAGCCGAAAGACTAATAATAATAATAATAACAGGTTGAAAAGTGAAAGAAGCAAAAATCCACTCCATATAAACCAATATGCCAAAGTAATACCTTTGATAGATTTACATCAACATTACAGTATATACAGTACATGACTAGTGCATTTTCATCTTTATATTTTATAAGCCCAATCATTTTTTAAATAAAAGTAGTTTACATTTGTTATATTTACCTGAATACAAGGAACATTTTCTTTTCTTTTATTTAGAGGAGGATGAGGGTGATGATTTAGGGCCAAGGTAATTTAGGGGCCTTCAGCCTAAAACATTTAGCCTAATAATTGGCCCCAGGCTTTCAAAAATGTCTATCACTGCTTTACTAAAAAATACAATATGCTCTAAGAAATAGAATGACTACAGGTAAGTAGCTTTTTCTTCAAAACGTATGAAACAGTAAAACATAGATATAGAAGCAGTAATGTGGACTCCTATCAACGTGCATGTAGGGTAGGCCATTGGTTAAGAACTCCTGGAGGACTCCCTGCTCTGTACATTTTACTGTTTTCTCTGCCCCAACCTGATCTGACTAATCTGCTAATTGACTTTCTCTGAACAGGTGTGATAGAATAGGGAGAACACAAAAATGTACAGGACAGTGCGTACTTCAGGACTGGGGTTGGAAGGCCAACTGGGTAAGGCCACAACACTAAAGATGCAATCATTACACTTAACCATTTAATCAATAAACATACAGATAGACCACAGCACACACATGCAATTTTTCCCCCTTTATTGCACCACGAGAAAGCATATTACTGGCCAAAATGCAAAACATGCAAAAAAGGTGAATCTGTATTTGATTTATTTAGCTAACAGAACACAACTTGGAAAACTCAACCACTGTCAAATTAATTAATTATTAAAAAACAAGGGGTGTTCAAGTCAAATTTGATCTCAGGGTCAAAATGAGATAAAATTAACATTAACAGAAGAGTTCAAACATAATACAGTGATGAGACTCTTAGCTGTAGTAAAACATGAAAGATTTAAATTAAATGTTTTAAAGAAGGTTGTATGCCTTCTTTCTTTCTGCACACAAAATCATTTACAAACACCTCTTGCACATTACAGGATCTTTGCTGGGAGCTATTGCTATACCCTCTGTATGGTGCTGACCCCGCTCCAAGCCATTTCTGCATGTTTGGGCCAATTAAGGAGTTTCTGAGAGGCCAGTGTTTCGGACTTATCATTCAGAGAAATGGTATCCCAGCCCTAGTGAAATGCTGGGATAAGTGAATTAGTGTAGGAGGGGATAATATAGAGAAATAAATGATTGTTGATGTATGTGGGGAACTGTGGCTAACCTGTCTAGGTCATATTGTTAAAAAAAAAAGTTAATGCTAACGATGATAGAAAGGTGTCAAAACACCAAGTGCAAAATCAAACATAGACCATGGAGCAATGCAAGAAAAGGTTCCTGTTCTAATTAATAACATTACTCTTGCATCATATGGATGGTCTGTGTGTGTTGGTTACCTGGGGAAGAGATACTGGAAGCACAACTGGAAGAGGGCACAACACACCAAAAAGCACAACTGGAAGAGGGCAAGCTGGCTATGGCAGTATGATGGTCTGGCCAATGATTTGCTGGGAAACTGTGTTGTATAGTTTCTGAGTCACAGAGGAATAGCAATATAAATTTGTTGTAGATCAACATTCTGTTTGTTTGTTCATTTATTTGACAGGGCCATTATACAGTACATTAATTTACATATAGTATCTGTAAATGTACCTGAATTAGCCAGCTTTTTTTCATCTGCAGGCCCTGGACAATAGAATGTCACCCTAAAACCCATTAACGATAACAATACATAACAAAAACATCACCTTAACAGTACAAAGACAGGGATAAAGTAATTGAATAAAATGATTGTTCGAAGTCTACCCAAACTCCAAGATATTTACTGTATATTTACACATGACTTGTAGCTTCTTCCCTGCCACAAAGACCCCAGGGTCCACGCAGGGACTGTTTGATATGGTGAAAAACTTTGCTACAGTTTTGGATACATTTGGTTGTAAGTAACTCTGTTTTTTTTTTTTTTTTGGATTTTTCCCCAATTTTCTCGTGTCCTATTCCTCCCCGTTATTAGGGGGCTCCCACATTAAGGCTACTACTAAAACACTCAGAGGGCAGCGCTATCCACTTGCACAAGCTCACAGTCGGCTTGGCTGCACTAAGTACCTCTCATCCCTCCCCTCTGAGGGATGCTTGGCCAATCAGCTCTCTCTAGACCTCCGACTGCGAGAGGTTGCAGCATCACCCCGGAATCGAAACCGCAATCTCTAAATAATAGGGCAAGCACTTTACCACTGCGCCACCAGGAGGCCAGTAACTCTGGTTTAACCATGTTGTAACATGTTGTGTTCCCCACAAACTTTTGTAATTTCTCTACCATATGTCTATATTACTGTGTCATCCGCAAACATTTGAATAAAGATGTCTGGAAATGCTAAAGGAAGATCATTTATGTAATGGCCCCAGAATGCATTCTTGTAGGACACCTGTGGACAAATATAGAGGAGATGAATGAGGATTTTTGATTCTAACACACTGTGAATGATTAGACAAGTATGATTCATTCCATGGCGGCACGGTGGTGTAGTGGTTAGCTCTGTCGCCATGCGACTCCAAGGTCCGGGTTCAATTCCCGGCCAGGTATAGTCCAAAGACCTGCAGAGTAGGCCTGTAGTGTATGAATGTACTGTATGTGTGTGTGCCCTGCGATGGATTGGCACCCCGCCTTATGCTCTAAACTTTCAGGAATAGGCTCCAGGTCCCCTCGCGGCCCTGAATACAGGATTGCGCAGTATAGAAGATGAGTGAGAGTGAGGGATGCAAATCATAGGAAATTTTTTTATTCCATAATTTGATATATATAATAATTCAATAATACCTTATTCTTTACAGAGTCAAAGATTTAAAATCAAGAAATATAGCACCAACAATACCACGATGAATAATGAAGTATTCAGATGATGTATGATATGTTCAGCGATGCTTTTCTCTGTAACCTTTGACACTCTACGTAGGATACTGATTGCCCTATAATTACAAATTAAAGCAGGATCACCACTTTTAAAAATTGGAATTACAACTGCAGACTAACATACATTAGGGAATATTGCCTGAGAAATTGATTGATTCATAATTTTTGTAACTGTAAAAATTTTGTAATTAAAAATTAAGTAAATTATTTTAGCATAAGCGTATGAATAACAAAAATATTCTTAGTTCTAGATGGTTTCAAAGATGACATGACCTTTTACTGTAATGTTAATTATGCTGAAAGCTGGCTCCGAAGCAACAACTTGGCATGGATGTATACTATTTGGTAAAAAACACTAAGATATAGTATCTAAGAAATTTATTAAAAAAATATATTAAAAGCATCTGCATACTGTTTGTAAGGTTTCCATTTATTTTAATATCTATCAACCTATTTCTCTTGAGTTGTTTTCCCATCAATTTCTGTAGTTTTCAGTTTGCTTTAGAGTTCTCTTTTGCTTTTTCTATTAAAGTCAGAAAAAAAAATCTGCTTTAGCTCTCTTTATACTTTTAACAACCTTATTCTTTAATTTTACAAATATATTTCTTGCAGTTGCTGCCCTTGATTTCATTACATGTTTCAAAGCAAGATCCATCTCCTACATTAAATTTATTATATCGGAATTAATCCATGGTACAAAATTTTTATTCCTTTTGTATATGATTACTCAGCTAAAATCTTTATTTGTTCTCTCTAAAGTGATGAAGAGAATTTCACTGTTTTTTCCACAGTCTTTTTCCAACAGTAAATTATTTTAATCAATCTGCCGTTCAGCATTTTTAAAGCTCTCCTGTTTATTCTTAGGGATCCTGACAAACTCATTCATACTGAATCTCTTTTTAATGAGTTTTCTAGCCACAAGTATCCAATTATGGTCAGAAAGGCCAGTTAACATATTAGCAGACTTCATAATTCTCTCTGGTATATTACTAAAAATCTAATCAATTTGGGTTCTAATTGAAATAGTAATTCTTGTGGGCCCTTTAATTATTTGGGTAAGATTAAATTTATCAGTAACATTTGTGGTGATCGAATAATATTTAACCCTAAACACTCCAATCCATGATTACTCGACTCTTGTATTTCATGGTACTGCATAGTATCTTTGATATAAATCATCACACCACCACCTTTTCCACCTTCTCTTTCTTTCCTATACAGTATATATTATAACCTGTAATATTCAGTGTTGCTGCATATGCTATATTTACTAAGCCAAGTCTCAGTCATGTATAAAGTAAATAATCCAGATTTTAATTCTGTAAAAGATGGTAAATTCGCTCCATTTTGGCAATAATACTTTGGATATTTTAGTGTCCACCTAAAATATCCCTAGGCTTAGTTTAGAGTCCCATACAATTCTGGAGTCATTAATAGTGCTTTTGGACTTTGAGAATTACCCTTCACCAAAGTTTGTTGTGCAACTGGCATACCATATTCATTCTTCAAAGCACACACTCCAGTCACTGACACTTGTGCTGTTCCTGGAACACTTCAACTTTCCTTCACTTCTCATTTACCTAAAAATTCCATCAAACAAACTAAAGTCTACTGTGTAGTTCCATATTTCAGTCAATAATGCAATTAATTAGTTTAATTAATTCAATAAAACTATTAAAATTAATTATCATTAATTTAACTGACTCTTTGTGCAATGTGTCATGATTTATGAACATGAACACGGTCAAAAATGGCAGTTTTTGACAGTGTTCATGTTGGCTGACCCCAAAAGTATAACACAGAACCAGAGGACAATGATGCAAGGAACAAAGGGAGTGCAATAATTGTTGTTTAAGTAGTTGCTGATAGTATACATATTGAAAACTGCAACAAAGAACTGGAGAAGGAAGCAAGCAGCACTAATTGTTATGGCTAGGCATCAGAGGCATATATGTGAAGACTGCCTTTGACTCATTGAATTGGAGAAAGTACTTTCAGTAGAAAGCCGGAAGACCAACACATTGTGAGAGCAGCTCGATTTGCTGTGCTGGTTGGTGTAACAACATTTGTCTTTAGATTTGAAGAAACAGACAAAAGCAGGACAGGTCAGAGTTTCAAAAGTGAGGGAGGACGTACAGAAGGAATCAGGGACAGTTTTTTGACATGGGTAGCCCGGTAACAAAGTCCATAGATACATGGGACCAGGGTCGTGGAGGTATGGGTAGTGGTCGAAGAAACCCTGCAAAAACTGGGTCGAGCATTGTTTGTAGGTATGTTTGTTTATATATATAAACAAACATACCATCTCCATTTCCCCTTATCTGTCATGTGGGCATTCCTTTTTGTTTTTTTGTTTCTTTGAGTTTATATTTTAGTAATATTGTTTTACCTTTGTTTTTCTAGAGAGCTCTATTAGTTTTCTTTAAATTCCTTGTGTTTGTGGATTCATGGAGCTGTCCTGTTTCATGTTTAGTTAGGTAGTGTCTCCTCTTGTGTAAGTACTATTCTGTGTGTCCATAGTGTTGGTCTGCTTGTCTAGTTCTTTGTTTGTTGCTTTCCTTATCTGTTTAGATGTTTGTAGCCACATGAGCGCTTAGCCGCTAGCAGGGTAAGCCGCTAGTAGGCCTTGACTGCTAGTAGGGTTAGCCTCCAGTAGGGTAGCCTCTAGTGGGATTGACTGCTAGTGGTTCTGGTTGCTAGTAGGTTAGCCGCTAGTTTGGAATAGCCTCATGTGTGCCCTGCCTCTTGTGTTCGGATCCCCTATTAGGTCAGTACTAACCCGGTTAGCCACTAGTTCCATTAGCTACTAACCCGGTTAGGTCAGCATCCAGAGTCCCCAGTATTCCATGTAGCTAATAAACTAACTAACCCATCTAGTCTCTGTGCCCCTGATCCTGTCTCTAGTCCCTGTGCCCCTGTCCCATCTCTAGTCCCTGTGCGCCTGATCCTGTCTCTAGTCCCTGTGCCCCTGTCCCATCTCTAGTCCCTGTGTCCCTGGTCCTGTCTCAGTCTCGTCCTGTCTCCAGACCTGTCTCCAGTCTCGTCTCTAGTTCCTCTATGTATCTTTAGTTAGCTCCAGCTCCATGTTTCCCGTGTCAACTCCTGGTTTCCTTATTCCAGCTCCTGGTTCCCTGTGTCAGTCCTTCGTCCCTAGGTCTGTTTAAAGAGCCCTAGTTATAGTTTGAGTTTGAAACAAACAAACAAAGAAACCAAAACCACAATGTTTTTGAGTTTGTATAAATAAAGACTACTGTATTACTGTTGGAAAATCCCTCTGCCTACTGTATATGCCTGCCCTATTTTGCCCACTGCAACACCATCAGCCAAACCACCAGCTAGACCCATGACACTTACTTGCATGCCTCCTGTCCTGTCTTGGTGTTTTTTCCTAATGATCTGTATTTGAACTTGCCTGTTTTGAAGAAGGAGATGAAAAGGGAGTTCGACTGCTCCCACATTGGCAGGGATGCCGCCAGGCAATTACTGAAGCTCTGCCAAGGCCCTCACTCTGCGTACAATTATGCAATTGAGTTCCGCACACTGGCTACATCCACGAATTGGGACACCCAAGTGCTGTATGATGCCTTTCTCCACAGCCTTTCTGAAGAAATCAAGGATCACCTGCTCGTCCAAAAACTGCCCAGTGATCTTAATGGCCTCTTGGAGCTAACAGGACGCATGGATGCTCGGTTGTCTCGTGGATGCTGCACCCGACCCCCATCCGCGCCCAGACCCAGGTCCTTAGCTCCACCTCTGCCGTTTACCTATCCTCTTTCTCCATCAACGTCTAGTTTTGTCCCTGAACCCATGCAGGTGAATCGAACCTGAATCTCCCCGGATTAGCGCCAGTTCAATTTTCAATTCAATTCAATTCAATCAATCTTATTTGTATAGCGGTTTTAACAATTGTCA
Organism: Clarias magur; assembly: GCA_013621035.1. NCBI lineage: Eukaryota > Metazoa > Chordata > Actinopteri > Siluriformes > Clariidae > Clarias > Clarias magur. The sequence continues at coordinate 1,673,353 of QNUK01000018.1, forward strand.
TTGCCGCAAAGCAGCTTTACACAATCAAAAGAATGATTTGTATGATATGTGAATGAATCTAAATGGTCAGATGGTCCTTTAGTCCCTGATGAGCAAGCCGAGGGCAACAGTGGCCAGGAAAAACTCTGTTTGGGTGAACAGAAAGCAGGAATTGATTTGCATCCATATTGTGTGTTAGGTGGCTGGCAGTTCAGTAGAACAGTTGATGTTAATTGATGTTAAGATGGAGTCCAGTTAGTTATTGGATGCTCAGGTAGACTTGAAGAAATTCCAGCCCTGAACTATTGAGCAACTGCAGCCAAGTCAAGTCCTCAGAGAAACAGCTGTCAACATCAGCTGAGGTCAGAACTGTCTTCATGGTACAGTGAAACAGTCCCCAGACACCACATGCATCCCAAAGAGCCCACACGGGCATCCATGTGACACGATCTCCAACCAGAACTGGGACACCAGGTGAGTCAAACAGGTCCAGAGGGCAGAGGGGGTCTGGATCACTGGCAGCTCGGGAATGTGTAGCTCGACAGAGAGAGAGTGCAACCTAATTACACCTAACTGAAGCTTGTTTATGCACTTAGTTGAACAATAGACAGTAAGGCGTTACAATAATCCAACCTAGAGGTGATAAAAGCATGAACTAATTTTTCTGCATAGTTTAGTGACAAAATATTCCTTAGCTTGACAATATTTCTGAGGTGAAAGAATGTTATCCTGGTAATATTATCTACATGAGCATCAAATGAAAGACTAGAATCTATAATCACACCACAGTCTTTTACTGTTGCACTAGATAGAACAGAAAGACAATTTAAAGTTACAGTGTGATCTAAAATTTAGTTTCTAGCTGCATGCGGTCCTATAATTAGAATTTCTGTTTTATCAGGATTAAGCAGAAGGAAGTTAATTAGCATCCAGTCTCTTATATCCTTTACACATTGCTCAACTTTATTAAGATGTTTTTTTTCATCTGGTTTTGATGAGACATATAACTGAGTGTTGTCAACATAATGAAAACTAATACTATGCTTATGGATTATGTTCCCCAGAGAAAGCATGTAAAAAAAGCAGCGGTGTAAAGCTGGACCCTGTGGAACACCAAACTCCACTAGAGAACATGCAGAATAATCACCATTTAAATCTACATACTGATAACATGGCTGTTCCCTTAATTCCTACTACATTTTCTAATCTGTGAGGGAGAATACTATGACCAATGGTGTCAAAAGCTGCACTGAGGTCGAGTAACACAAGTATAGTGACGCAACTCTGGTCAGAGGCCAATAGGAGGTAATTTACTACTTTAACGAGTGCTGTCTCTGTGCTGTGATGAGGCCTAAATCTTGACTGAGACAGTTAGTGTATGCTATTTCTAGGGTTGGGTACCGAAAACCGGTGCCGTACCTATATAACCGGTATGTACCGGACCGAAACAGAACGCAAATTTCGGTGCCTCATTTCGGTGTCACTTAAATGCCTAAACTGTCGATTAATATTATTTCTCTGGGGCTATGATGACAGTTGTAATAAGCATTAGATTCATCAACACACATGATCGCTAGTAAAATTTAAATACTGCATTCATGGGTTGTCAGACATTATCGGAAAAATAAATTACTGCCTTAATTAGAAAAATCTTGAGGACTTCGGAAAGCTTTGATAATACAAATCCAAAACATTGTTGCAGTAATGTTACTGTCCATTTTATTTTTGTAGATTAAAAGTTTATTAGATTAGATAAAAAAATTAAAAGCACAAAATAAAGTTAAAAGCAGAGGGATGCACCGTGTTTGACACCTTACAGACAACAGCTGGCACTATTGGTGTGGATGAGCCCAGCCCCAGTCATACCAACCGTAGCAAAAAGGAGTCCATCGATTATGATGACGTCAGCAGCCTTTCCGCAGGTTAGTAGTAGGATAATGTAATGTTAATTGCAAAATGCAAATCTTGCATTCATGCTAACAAATGGTCAAACGATTTGTAAAATACTAATGTAACATGGATTCTGTTTATAATTATGGCTTTCCAGCTAGTACTTAAACTTTTAATATATTGTTAAATTTAAGCATTCATTTTTTTGTTCAATAAAAATGTATTCTTGAGTCATCCACCATAATTTTGTGGCTTTTGCAAAGTATCGGTTCAGGCACCATTTTGGCAACGGTACCAGTTTAAAAGTATCGATTTGGCACCGGTATCGAAAAAAACCCAAACGATACCCAACCCAAGCTATTTCTATGTAGGTATGAGCATAGCTTCTCCGCTACTATCTTAGAGATAAAGGGGAGGTTTCTTAATTTTTGGTTTAATAACTGCTAATTTAAAAGATTTTGGAACATACCCACTGCTGAGTGAAGATTTAATTATTTTCAACAGGGGGTCTGTTATTTCTGGCACTACAGTAGGTAGACAAGGGGAATGTCTATTACTACCGTGCTCATCGCCGTGAGAAAAAAAAAGGCCTAAATAAATCAGTCGCATTTCAAAGTAATTCGTGAAATGACTGCGAATGGTGGAGCAAAGTGACATTTTCCGTCGTCTTAGTTTTAAAATATAATTAAGTCATAAAAAAGTCATAACAATATGTTGTATTGAAGAAATACTACAGTGATGGTAATTTCCATATCTGTGTATGTTAAAAAATAAAAAATCTGAACCAGAGCTATTGATATTTACTGTACAATAATGAGTAAAAAAAAAAAAAAAGAAACATTAAGTTGGACATTGAAACAAGTTCACTCGCTGACAATTTTATTTGTACAAAGAATTAACTGTTATATGTCCTATCTCTATTTGTATCTGTTTATTGTTTATAAAAACATACATTCAAATACATCAAACTTTAAATATAGATAAATGGAAAACTAAACTTTCAGAATAAAACATTAAAATAACTCTAAAAAGACTCTAAAAAATGCTGGGTTGTTTCTGTAAACACATTGTTGGGTTGTTTATGCTTGGTCAAAATTCTGGGTTATTTTGACCGAACAACTGGTTCATTCTTTATTATCTGGTTTCTCTAAACGGCAGCCTGCAAAATGTTTGAAATATTACTGTTATTGTGTTACAAGTGTAGTTTTAAAAGTTGTTTAGGCGAATACAGCTCAAACCCTCCATTGGTTATTAAAGATTTAACTATTTAGAAAAAATGCCCCAACGATTTCTGAGATTTGAGCTTCAGGAAATCTCCCCGTGATCTGATCTGATCTAATCAGCGCTCAGCCACATGCATGAAATTACAGTGTTGGGGGAAAAACAGCAAGGAGGCTGACTCTGGCCATTTTACTAATTCATTGATAAATTAGTGATTTATTTGATTTCAGTTGTAGTGATGAAGATAATCATATCATCTCGCCATCTCCGCAGCAGTGAGTGCGCCAATAATTCATGTTTCATACTAATTACATAATCTAAAATCTGTTTTTCATCCAATTAAAGGTTTTCTTTTCTTTGAACTACACAAAGCAGCGTCTTCCCATCTGGGGGTTTCCACAGCATACTATATATCAGACTGTGAGACATGAGTCCTCATCTGTTAAATTTTTGAGGATAACAGTTTTATCAGCCCAAATGTAATCAATAATATTAAAAAATATATATATCCTTGGTTGTTGCTGTTTTAGTGTTACTGTGTGTGCTTTACAATGTCAGACAACATTCAAATGCAAATAATTCACCCCTCTCCAGGTGTAAATCAGCTGTTCTCACCTATACATTAGAGAAACTAAAATTCACCCCTCCCCACTCAAGACCCTCTTGGATATGAGGCTCTTCTGAAGACCTGCAGTGCTTCAGGCCTCTTTTTAAATTTGTGTAAATTTCATCTTTTATTTATTTTTATTTCTTATCTTCTGGATTCCAGATTCTAAAATTGACACTGTTACAGTTTTTAATCCCTGGAATGGAAGAAATTTAGATTTTCCTTATGATAACATGAATTGTATTGTTTTAATCACTCTACACAAATTTCTTTGGTATTTTTATAAAAGATTTATATTTTATATTTTATAAAAATGAAAATAAAAAACTAAAGAATATTCCATTTTGTATTTTTCATTTGTAAAATAGCATAAGAAATCACGGCTTGTGTATAGAGTGATTGAAAACAATACAAGGCATGTTATGATGGGGTAACTTTCCATCTCTTCCATTCCAGCGATTAAAAACTGGTAACAATGTCAATTTTAGAATCTGCAGAAGCTCAGTGGTCCGAGCACAACTCTTCTCTGAATACGCTGTGTTCACGGGGGTGGGGCTAAGAAACACGCATCTCGGTTTATTAAACCACGGTTTAGGTTTAGTATTCAGTGCGTTTGTTCTGTTTTTATATCTGTTACAGTATGTTACAGCTATATTATAACACTCAGAAAGAACTTTTATTTGAGGTAAAGTGACTGATGTGCCTAACTTTTGTCAGCAGAGCCTCTGTTTCACTGAATAATCTACGACTTTTCATGAATATGTAAGACCTACTGTATTGACACCTCTCAGGAGATGCAAACTCCCCCCCCCCCCCCCCCCCCACACACACACACACAAAATTCTGGGTTATTTCACACGTGGACAAAATTGTTGGTACCCTTTGGTCAATGAAAGAAAAACTCACAATGGTCACATAAATAACTTTAATCTGACAAAGGTAATAATTTTAAAAAAATCAATGAATGTTAACCAATGAAAGTCAGACATTGCTTTTCAACCATGCTTCAACAGAATTATTTAAAAAAATAAACTCATGGAACAGGCCTGGACAAAAATGATGGTACCCCTAGAAAATACTGAAAATAATGTGACCAAAGGGACATGTTAATTCAAGGTATGTCCACTTATTAGCATGACAGGTGTCTACAACCTTGTAATCAGTCAGTGGGCCTATATATAGGGCTCCAGGTAGTCACTGTGTTGTTTGGTGACATGGTATGTACCACACTCAACATGGACGCAACCAGAGGAAGCAAAGGAAAGAGTTGTCTCAGGAGATTCGAAAGAAAATTATAGACAAGCATGTTAAAGGTAAAGGCTATAAGACCATTTCCAAGCAGCTAGATGTTCCTGTGACTACAGTTGCACATATTATTCAGAAATTTAAAATCCATGGGACTGTAGCCAACCTCCCTGGACGTGGCCACACGAGGAAAATTCATGACAAATCAAAGAGACGGATAATCCGAATGGTAACAAAAGAGCCCAGAAAGACTTCTAAAGAGATCCAAGGTGAACTTCATGCTCAAGGAACATCAGTGTCAGATCGCACCATCCATCATTGTTTGAGCCAAAGTGGACTACATGGGAGACGACCAAGGAGGACACCATTGTTGAAAACAAATCATAAAAAAGCCAGACTGGAATATGCCAAATTACATGTTGACAAGCCACAAAGCTTCTGGGAGAATGTCCTATGGACAGATGAGACAAAAATGGAACTTTTTGCCAAGACACATCAGCTCTATGTTCACAGACGGAAAAATGAAGTATATCAAGAAAAGAACACTGTCCCTACTGTGAAACATGGAGAAGGCTCTGTTATGTTCTGGGGCTGCTTTGCTGCATCTGGCACAGGGTGTCTTGAATCTGTGCAGGGTACAATGAAATCTCAAGACTATCAAGGGATTCTAGAGAGAAATGTGCTGGCCAGTGTCAGAAAGCTGGGTCTCAGTCGCAGGTCATGGGTCTTGCAACATGACAATGACCCAAAACACAGCTAAAAACACCCAAGAATGGCTAAGAGGAAAACATTGGACTATTCTAAAGTGGCCTTCTATGAGCCCTGACCTCAATCCTATTGAGCAGCTTTGGAAGGAGCTGAAACATGATGTTTGGAAAAGGCACCCTTCAAACCGGAAACAACTGGAGCAGCTTGCTCATGAGGAGTGGGCCAAAATACCTGCAGAGAGGTGCAGAAGTCTCATTGACAGTTACAGGAATTGTTTGATTGCAGTGATTGCCTCAAAAGGTTGTGCAACGAACTATTAAGTTAGGGGAACCATCATTTTTGTCCAGGCCTGTTCCATGAGTTCATTTTTCTTTATAATTCCGTTAAAGCATGGTTGAAAAGCAATGTCTGACTTTCATTGGTTAACATTCATAGAATTCTTATTTATTATTACTTTTGTCAGATTAAAGTTATTTCTGTGACCATTGTGAGTTTTTCTTTCATTGACCGAAGGGTACCAACAATTTTGTCCACGTGTGTATATATGGTATAAAAAAAAAAAAAAGATGCCTTATTTTTTTGTTTATGTAATAACACACTGATTTAAGCAATATTTGGACATTTTACATTGCGTCTCTTGTTGGCATACTTAAAATAAATGCAGGATTATTGTTTACAATCTAAATAAAAATGCTTTTCTAAATGTGGGCATTGTTATTTACTTACAATAACAAGGCTCCGGGATGTTGAGCCGTGATCCTCCTCTTTAACATCCTACATAGTCTAATCATCGCTCAGCCGCATGCATAACGTTTTCCACCGACAGAAGTAGACTAATGATTATTAATACTTCAGGAAAATCAACAAGGTGTCATGCACACTCGTAACACGACCGGCACTAGGACCTGGAAGTAGTACGGTCGGGTTTCCAGGAAGCATAAAAGGAGACAAAATGGCGCTTCACATTGCTCAGTCATTGAGTTCGCCCATGCCTTTGCTGACACTACGCCGACTATTCTGTGAGTACTCACCGATTCTGGTTGCTTCTTTGATTGAGTGTGTGTTGCTAGAACGCGGGTTTATTTGTGTAGATCCTTGCTCTTTGTGTAAGAGAGTTCTTAGACTAATCGCGTGGTTATCCTGCCTATTCGTGCTGCTTCCGCGTTTGGGTTTACCATCCACGCTACACGGGCTAACTGCTAAGGCTTTTCAGTTTATCCTTCGGTTGCTCGTGACACAAGGAGACTAACATATTTCTTTGGTTTCGGCTTTAGTAATGAAGGTGATAATGTCATCTTGCCATATATTTTTCACGTCTGTGAGGCAAGTATGCACAGAGTTTCGGTTCATTTTCTGACGCGCTCAACTTAGCGCACCCTGTTTACTTTCGTCATTTTAAAAAATAAAGGCTATTTAGCTTATATAGTTTTATTATATTGTTTTTGAACATTAATCTGGCAAACTTTTTCTGATGCACACCCAGAGTCTGTTTTCTGGCTATGCTAGTGTTACACATGATATAATCTAAATTAGTTTGACTTTAAATAGCGTGTTTAAGTTCTGTTTGGTGTCTTGCATCTGTTGGATTATATTCATGAATGCTGCTTAGTTGGTGAAGTTAAGTTTGATGTCAGTCGAGTTTAGCTCATAGTTTTGCAGTTTCATCAGGAACTACAGTTCAGTGGCTGCCCCACTCACCTAGCTTACGTCCCCTACAAACCCTTTTCAGTGGTCTAGGCAGGCAGAAGAGGCATTCTCTCAAATCAAGAACCAATTCACCTCAGCACCTACCCTTATGCAGCCAGATCCAGACCCCTATTCATAGTAGAGGTTGATGCCTCAGACTCTGGCATGGGGTCCATACTCTCAGAGGTCACCGGCTGATGGTAAAGTGCATTCATGCTGCTTCTTCTCCCGTCGTCTCTGTCCCCGAAAGGACATTGGTTTGGTGACCGGAAGTTTCTGGCTATAAAACTAGCATTAAGGGAGTGGAGAAACTGGCTTGAGGGGGCCAACATTCCGTTTCTCATCTGGACGGACCATAAAAGACTGGAGTACCTCAAGTCGGACAAGCGACTGAACTCCCGGCAAGCTAGATGGTCAATGTTTTTCTTCCGCTTTAATTTCTCCCTGTCTTACCGTCCGGGTAACAAAAACACCAAGCCCGACGCCCTCTCACATCAATGACTCTCCCATATCAACCATTTTGCCGGCCCAATGCCTTGTTGTAGCAACATCCCTAGTCAAGCAGGCATTGATTCAGGACCCCGGCCCAACAGAGACATTGCCAGGCCAACTCTTTGCTCCACCAACGGCACACTTCCAGGTCTTAGGATGGGGCCATTACAACTCACGATTGGCCTTTCATCCCGGTGGGGCCTGGACCCAACACCATTTGTGGTGGCCTTCCATCAGAGAAGATACATGCCAGTTTGTCAGAGCTTGTGACATCTGCGCCCGCAACAAAACAGGTAATAAACCATAGCGGGTCTCCTCAAACAATGGTCTCATATTGCGTTAGACTTTGTCACAGGACTCCCAGAGCCCGAGGCCATACCTCTCTCCTAACTCTCGTTGATCGCTTCTCTAAGGCTGCTCACTTTGTTCCCCTGTCCAAGCTTCCTTCAGACAACTAGAGGGCTGAGCTGCTCATCGGCTATGTCTTTCCCATCCACGGCCTGCCCACAGACATCGTCTCTGATCGCAGTCCCAAGTTCTCTAACCCAGTTCTGGGTCAGCATTCTGCAGACTCATCGGGGCCACTTCAAGACTTTCATCCGGCTACCATCCCCAGAGCAATGGTCAGACCGAGGGAGCCAACCAAGATTTTGAAACAGCCATTCGCTATATGACCTCCCAAGCTCCTTGCTCCTGGAGTCCATGGATCGAGTATGCAAACAACTCGTTACCTCAACATGGCTCTCACCATTCCAGTGCAGTCTGGGCTATCAACCCCCCTATTTCCCACCCAAGAAGAAGAGGTGGCAGTTCTCTCAGCCCAGGCCTTTGTTCGCCATTGCAAGGGAAGTGGACCTAGTTGCGGGCGCTACTTGGTACCCCGGTTCAAACTTCATGTGGATCAAACTACCATGTTGGGCAAAGAGTAATGCTTTCCACCCGCAACGTCACCCATTAACACAGTCTCCCACAAGATCTCTCGCAGGCTCATTGGACCATTCACCATACCGTATAAGGTCATCAACCCATGTAGCGTCAGATGCTGCAACTGTGCGCGCTCTGCGTGTTCTTGGGTTCAGTATTCTCTGGCTTCTGGCAGCCTTTTTACATGGGAAAGATTTTACGTTTGCATTCTGAATTAAAATTGTATATACCCCATCTTAAACTGAATCTAAATATGCAAAATATTACTACTACTACTACTACTAATAAAAGAAATCAGAGTGGTTTTAATAGGAGATCTATGTGGTTGACTCTTTGGATGAGTGTGGTTGCAGTCATTGCTGCATGATTTGCAATAAAGTAAAAATAAATAAATAAATAAAATTGTAAAATATTAATTTAATAGTTAACATAAGCACAGTGAATTGTTTTCATCCTGTTTTGAGAACAGTATAATATCCGCATTCCGTATGCGTTAGTTAGAACAGGTTTTGGACAAAAGTGTTTTTTGTTCTTATTCTTTTTTGCAAAAAGAGGTGCTTGGCTTTTCTCTGCCAATAGGGAGAAAAGAACATGTCACCTGGCTCTTATCACTTTACACCTCATGTACACAATTCCTGTGTCTCACATTACTTTGCTGAATGTATCACATAGCCTACTGTAATACTACCACACCTACATTTTTTATCCAACGACATCTAAGATTCCACAGGTCTTGGGTCTGTACAATAATTCAAATGGGGAAAAAAATGTGGGAAACTTTGTCTTTCAGTGTGAAATAACAGGGTTTCAACTGTCTTATCTCAATTAGGGACATCCCTGTGCATGAAATTACAAAACATGTTTCCTATAGTTTGATATGTCAAACTGATATGTCTGATTTGTTCAGAGGTGAGTAGAGTAGCCAACAAATTGACTTAAGTAAGAGTAGCTGTACTTCAAAATAATATTACTCAAGTAGAAGTAAAAAGTAGTAATTCAAAATATTACTCAAATAAGAGTAAAAAAAAGTATTCAGTGAAAAGACTACTTAAGTACTGAGTAACTGAGTAACTGTTTCAATTGCAAGGTCTAATTTTTTTTTTGAGAAATTATAATAATTATATATTAGTGTGTGTGTGTGTATATCACTCACGTATTCACTCATCGTCTGTACTACTTTATCCTGTATTCAGGGTCTCAGGGACCTGGAGCCTATCCCAGGAAACTTAGGGCACTAGGCGAGGTACACCCTGGACAGGGTGCCAATCCATTGCAGGGCACGCACACATACACTTACTCGGGCAATTTGGGAACGGCAATTAGCCTAATCTGCTGGTCTTTGGACTGTGGGAGGAAACCCACCAAGCACAGAGAGAACATGCAAACTCCATGCACACAGAGACGGGAATCGAGTCTGGCCGGGAATCGAACCCGGATGGTTGCAAGGCGACAATGCTAACCACTACAACACCGTGCCGCCCACACATATATAAGTGTTTGTCTGTTTTGACAGATAGACACGACACAGCAGTTTGAAGCTGATCTTTTCCAAGCAAAAACATGCTTTGTATATGATGTCAGGGATGCATAGACTGTTAAAGTAACATGATATGTACTTAATAAAATGGGAATGGTTGGTGATATTAACGTCCTGTTTGTGGCACATTAGTATATGTGAGGGGGCAAACTTTTCAAGATGGGTGGTGACCATGGTGGCCATTTGGAAGTCGACCATCTTGGATCCAACTTTTATTTTTTAATAGGAAGAGGGTCATGTGACACAGCAAACTTATTGGGAATTTCACAAGAAAAACAATGGTGTGCTTGGTTTTAACGTAACTATTCTTTCATGAGTTATTTACAAGTTTCTGACCACTTATAAAATGTGTTCAATGTGCTGCCCATTGTGATGAATTGTCATTGCAACCTTCTTCTCCCACTCTTCACACACTGATAGCAATACTGCAGGAGAAATGCCAGCACAGTCTTCCAGTATCCGTAGTTTCAGGTGCTGCACATCTCGTATCTTCACACCATATTAAAGTTAACATATAATCACACAAACATGAAAAAAGCATTCTATACTCACCGCAACCTCCCACTAGTAGCAGCATGGATTTATAGGAGTTCCGCAAAATTAGAGAAAGATGGGGAAACGTTTGTTTGCGCATGTGTAAGTGATTGTATGTAGGGCAGATTCACAGATGAATTTATAGAATACCGGCTGAAGGTTTTTTCCCCACTACGCCGCTTGACCTGATTGGTCAAACAGAGTCATGTGATTATTGTTCCTGCATCCGATTGGTGAAACAGTACCGGCTATATGTGTAGAATAAAAAGTTAGAAAAGTAACGAGTCAAGTGTAGCCGAATGTAGCGGAGTAAGAGTAGTGTTTCTTCTTCACAAATCTACTCAAGCAAAAGTAAAAAGTATGGTGCATTTTTCCCAAAAACTTACTTAAGTAAATGTAACAGACTAAATGTAACTCATTACTACCCACCTCTGGATATTTTACACCATCTATGAACACCATCCTACGCATCCTACCCTGTGGGCTTATGGTAAGCTGCATAGAATATAAAGTTCCCAACAACAATACAGACAACTGGGTTGTCTGTTCTTTAGTTTGAATGATCTGCATGACTTCATATAACATCCTTATTGCTAAAAAAGTATCGTGGATTACTGCAACATTTGGATTTGTTGATCATTTATTACTTCCACTTGGTTAAAAGGCATGCCTTAGGGTCTCATTCCATAGACATGGTACTGATTTAGGTGGCCATTTCAATCAACAGTGCAGTAGTTTACACTGTGCCTTGCTATTGCAGGATCCTTCCCCAAAATATTTATCTTATAAATGCCAGAAACCTTGTCCCAAAAATTAGTGGATGGGTAAGTGGGGATTAATCTCCACTTTAATGTTTTTGTCCCTAGGAGCTTGATAATGACTGGCATTAAGTGTCTACTCATGAGTATCCTCATGCACACATCGCATAGCTCTTACATGGACTTCCCAAAGCCATGCAATTAATTAGGCCTCCATGGACTGAGGTCCACCACAGCCTGATGATATTTACTAGTAGGTGGTATGTTCTTGGTTGATTAGGGAGGTCTGGGGCATGTTAAAGTATTCAGAATTCTGACTTCCATGAAGTAACACTGATCTTGAAAATACTAATATAACCAGTACTAGTTGCTCATTTGGCTGATCCAGAATAAAACTTTTTGTTAAGAAGGTAATAAATCTCAAGCTAATGGGTAACAGTTATAACGGTGATAACCAACCATGCATATTTTTGGAAAAAAAGGTACACGGTGGTACAAATAATGTTCCTTGTAACATTAATGGCAAGAAAAAGACCTTTGATGATACAATTTATTGCCTTTTAAAGTACAACTGAAATGATGGTAAATAATTGTTCTAACACAAAGATTGTTCTGCACAGTGGAGAGAGTTAAGCTTTTCATCAGAAAAACAGAATCCAGCAAGCTGTTACCATGGGTATGTTATTAAATCTTCTAATTCTTATTTTGATCATATAAAACTGATATATTTTTTTCTCATTTTGGCTAGCTTTGGTCAGCTTTTATGAAGCATTGTCTTTCACTGTTATTTATATAGTTTAAGGTAGCATGTAGATAGACCTGCTAATCATGCTAACGTGCTGCCTTATGTAACTTAGCACAAACATGTTAGCTCACGGTGGCTAAGCTAATGCCTAATGTAGATTACAGATGTTCATGAATATCAGCTGTGGTTTAAATGTTCTAATATATTTCACCCCATTTTGAATAGCTGTAGCTTACAGTAGCTATTTGGTTTAGTTTTGCTTAGCTTATGACATTGCTAAGTATAATGTTTTTTAGTAAACACTTGTGCAGGTGGCCTTATGTAGCTTACAGACTTTTGTAATATTAAAATGAAATAAAGTCATTGTATGACGTTACAAAAGCTTGCGTTGTCTTTATGCATGGTCATTAGTGATTGATGATGATGATAATATACATTTGTTTATTTTACTTCATCATGCTCTTTTGTTGCTCTTTGTTGTTTTTGTTGTTGTTTTTTTCTTTTTCTCTAAACAGTTGTGACGGTGAAAATGATCAGCCATCTGTTTGATGGAAAGCAAAGGCAAACAAGCATGGGAACCTGGACCACAACTGGGGTCTGGATTCGGGATGGATCTCTTGTATTTTTAAAGTGACAAAATAAATATCTGTCTGCACCTGTGATTGCATACAACCAGCACATGGAATGACCACAGGTGACAGGAATGTTGCTCCTGCTGGTCACAGGGTCTGTGTGCATTGTAAAGCAGTGTATGGTAAGCAGCAAAAAAAAACACCATGGAAATGTCAAGTATACAATGTTCACTAATGTCTTCAGTTGAACAGTAGCTGCTTTTCGAGAGTGGCACAAAGATGTGTCACTGTATATAGGGTGTAAGAGTGGGCTTTTACAAACCTAACACCCTTTTCGTGCACTGTTTCTGTCTACACTGTTTTACAAAGATTGTGTTTTTGTATAGCCATATTTATGCCATAAATGTGCCTTCTGTGTATAAGATCATATGTGTCCCTCTCCACTTAATCCTGGACATTTTCATTGTGCGTGAGTAGGTTATGTATAGGGCTTATTTAGCCGTTTATATCAAATACACAAATGTCAGGACATGTCAACTTCACGGCCTAAAAATGCCTGCAAACCCCTATGAAATTTATTAAATTACCTTATTTAGCTTTTCAACCAATGATGTAAGCCATTTGCACACATTCTAATTTATTTAAAGCAATTAATGACTATTATATTAAGTATATTGTACATGTAGCGTTCACTATCCATTACCTACGATAACTTTTAGCTGGGGATAGCAACAGCTGTGATTTGCCTGCAGTTGTTTAAGAGTTTTCCAGATATGTGTAGTTACTGGGTTTGTGCACATCTCGTTACCGTGTGTTACAGTATACAGAATGTTGGGTAAATGTAATGGTATTTTGTGAAAAGTGGGTAAAAACTAGTTTAAATATTTAAATCGTATTTTGAACAGTTTGTAAAAAGTTATATTGTAGATGGAAAATTACATTTGATATATTGTACCATTTTAGTGTGATTGTATTTTGTGAAAGATTTTTCAGCTAATAGAAGAGTTTTACAGAATGTAGTTTAAATATTTGTTCATTGTGAACCTGAAATATGTATTTTTAAAGAATATTTTACTGTAATCTAAGGCAGTGTTCAAAGATATTTTGTATATGTTCAGAATAAATTGATTAAATGTCTTATTCAATAAGAAAATTGCTTTAGTTCCCAAAGAAACACATTGGACATGATTAAGATACAAAAGGACTTTGTACCTTGTCACTGGGGTGGTACGAGATTTGCACCTTTGATTAAGGTACAATAAAGTACCAGCATGTTTATGAAACAAAAGGTACATTTTTGTTGCCCATGGTTCAAATAATGTCCTTGGTGGTACAAACAGAACTGATACAAATTTGTTTCTCTATACTAAGGTACAATTCTGTGCCCTTGAAAGGTACTGCCCCAGTGACAATGGTTTGTACTTTCATTAATACAGAACTGTAGCTTTATTTCAGAGAGTATAGATTATTTGGCATGGATAGTATTTTTATATTGCATATAATAGCATGTCTGCATGTTTGGAAGATGTGTTATATGTTACAGGGATGAAAAAAAGCAAGACCACTATGAACATAATGTATCCAGACTTCTTTTACCCTGATGAGAACTACCTCTGTAGATAAATACAAAAAAGTAATTTTCACCAACAATGTTATGACATCATAGCACAAGTATGGCAAAAGAAACACGAGACTGTGCAGGCTTAACTCATGAGGAACATGGAGATAGGAAAAATATCCTATTGTTTCGGATCTAATGCCTTAATTGTGGTTGTAATGTAGGATCGCACAAGTTAAATGAAGCTTTTTGCACACACCTATCTTTTATTGCAATAACAAGCATGTTTTGAATAAGTTGGTGGATAAAATATTTGGATGAATAGGTTATGGCGGTGCTAAACAGAGAGGTGATTTGATGCTGCTAAACACACCTGTAAATTATAAAGTGACCTGACAGATGTTAGCCTGATTCATTACTTAAGATTAATTAAAAAAATATTTTGTATTCAGTGTTAATTAAAATGATTATACACATAAAAAGTCTTCATGAAAGTATGTAATGTTAATATTATGAAAGGCTGAAATACATCCCTAATTATTTTTGTTAACAATAAACAGTAGCTACTCCTTTTATAAGTAGGAGGGTGGACGGATAAAGCAGGGCAGTGCCAGACTTCAACAAGCAAGGTAAGAGATGCATACTTCTGGAGTGAGTGAAAGAGAAGCAAGTGACTACTGAGGGATACAGTGATTACTTATAATTTATCCACACTTAGGTCCAAAAGAGAGAGAAAGAAAGAAAAGAGAGAAAAATACCTCATTTTAAATTGACTTGGATATCCACTGAAGAGCTTCTTAAACAGGTAAGTGCCATAGTGAATACTTAAATATGAAACATGTCTTCATCAAGTTAATAAAGAATCAAGCTAAAAGGAAGGGGATGACTAGAACAGCCTAGTGCAACCCCTGGCAAAAATTCACCCATTTTTTTTTCTTTTTTGATTTGTATACACTTCATATGTATGAAAGGAAAACATATGATCACATCAAGAATGTATTCTAATGTACTTTTCTATCATAGCCAGCATACCTTAACAGCATCTTGTCATTTTACAGCCCTTGTCACTCACACTTGCATGTGCCCGTTTTTCCTGTTTACTTTTTTAATTATATACAATTAGTTCCATAGGTATTTGGACAAAATCTCAATTTCCATATTAAGGCTCTGTACACCACTACATTTGATTTGGAATGAGGCAAAGAATAGCATGCCAAGGAAAGTGTATGATCACAGAAATATTTCCTTTGTAAAGAAAAACCACACCCCAACATCTATGCATGGTTTATTGATCAGGTGACTGCCAATATGTGGCAAAATACATTCTGAATCATAAAAAACTATACTTTCTGCTCATATTCTGTCAAATGCTGCAAAGCGGATTCACAGTGCAAATGAATAATGACCCAAAGTGTACCATAAAAGCAACTTAAGGCAAAAAAGGAGTGTGCTAAAAGAGCCAAGTTGGTCAACTGACCTTACCCAACTGAGTATATTTTCATTTATTGAAATCCGAACTGAAGGCAAAACGCTATACAATCAGCAACTCGCGTCAGTTGTAGTAAAGGTCTGGCAATTCATCTCAAGGGAGGAAACTCAGCATTTGTTGATGTCCATGGTTTCAAGACTTCAGTGACTGCAAAGTTTTTACATCCAAATATTTAAAAAAAAATAATATTTAAGATTGCATTTACTTTGAGGCTCTGAAAATGGAGTGACTGATTTAATAGTAATGAAAAAAAAAGATTAAATCCCCAAATGATTAATGCAATATTTAAATGTAACAATTTTTATTAAAGCAGTTTTCACTCTAATCACATCTTGATTGCTTCAATTAAATTCTATTGTGGTGGTGTACAGAGGTAAAAACAAGGTAACTGTTACTTAAAAATTATGCACAAATAACAAAAAAGACTCTCAGATGTATTATTTTGATTATATTATAACTACTAATATAGACTTAAATGTAGGTATTTAGAATATGTAATATTTAATCTCACTTTTAGTGAAATGTGTTAGTGTTACTCTTATAACATTGCAAAATGTTTAACCATTAGCTTAATTCTGGCCAAATAAAAACTGTACTTACACATTATGCAAAATATGTAATATACCTATATTTTTCTTTCTTGTTTATCATTTAATTTCCAAAGTTTTTATATTAAATAGAGGTCAAACTGGAAATTATGGCGTAAATTGGCTGTGCCTAGTTTATCAAATTGTATTTGATATAAGTGTAAGGTCAGTGTGTCCATTTAATTTTTACAGTTTACAGTTCAGCTTTTAAAGTAGTAAACACAAATTCACAGAGTAAGGTGAATGGTACACTTATTATATACCCCAAACACACAGTACATGCTATGCAGATGCTCTGTAGAAAAATATATGGATACAAATATTTTTACATGACTATATTTATTTCATTTCTTTCTAGACTGAGATTCCTGTAATTTTAAAATGGTGTACAACCTGAGACAGATCCACAGAAACTACCTGACCAAGCGCAGACTTTGCCGAAAACGGTTGGTGACCAAGCATGGCCACTGTAACATTGAATATGGCAATGTGAGGTACAGCAACTTATTTGCCTTTGTGTTAGACTTCTGGAACACCTTTGTGGAAATCCGTTGGCGCTTTGTTTTTGTCTTTTTTGTTGCCTCGTTCACTCTCAGTTGGTTTCTTTTTGGACTTTTATGGTATTGGATTGGTCAAAACAATGGAGATCTGTCATGGCAAAATCCATCAGCTAACCACAAAGTATGTGTACGTAATGTTTATGGACTGACCACTGCCTTCCTTTTCTCCCTGGAAACACAGACAACTGTGGGGTTTGGAGGACGGGATATCACTCCAAACTGCCCTAGTGCTATTGCTCTCATCATTGTTCAGACTCTTGTTGGGGCTCTCATTAACTGCTTCTGGTGTGGAGTGGTTATGACCAAAATTGCTCTGCCCAAGAACAGGGTTAAGACGATAGCATTTAGTGAGATGGCAGTTGTCTGTTTAAACAGAGGAGTCCTCTGTTTGCAGATAAGAGTGGCTAACTTGCGTAAGTCTTTGATGATCGGCAGTCAGATTTATGGAAAACTGCTAAGAACAACATCAGCTCCTGAAGGTGAAACCATCATCCTGGACCAGGTCAATGTTGACTTCAGGGTGGATGTTGGAAAGGATAACCTGTTTTTTGTATGCCCCTTAACCTTATATCATGTGATTGACAAGACAAGTCCATTCTTTGAGATGTCAGTGGACACTCTAAATCTACAGGACTTTGAGCTAGTGGTATTTCTGGATGCAATGGCTGAGTCCACCAGCTCTTCCTGCCAGGTCAGGACTTCTTACCTACCTCAGGAAATTATGTGGGGATACAAGTTCCTGCCCATCATTTCCCGCAGCAAGGAAGGAAGGTATCGCATTGACTTTTCCAATTTTGCCAAAGTTGAGCCGACAATAACTGCCAGCTCATCCAGATGCATCAATGATGAAAACTATCACTATTCTACAAATTGCTTTGATAATTACGGCTTTGTGGCCATTGACATCGACAATCCTATCAATACAAAAATGTGAATTTTTTTTTCACTTTTTCTGTGAAACTTGGAGATATGAGCTTTTTATAAAACCTTATAGATAAAATTCTTCACAACAAATGATATACTTACTTTCTAAAAATTGTGAGGTTAAAGGTTTTTGTACAGTTATGCTAGAATAAAATTCTGATCCATGTACTGTAAATATAAATCTTTATGTTGAAAGTTGGATTTTGTGCACTACTACTATTATTTTAAAGGTGGGGTCATTTTTTTTCTCAACTGATAATAATTCAAATGTTTAAAAAGCAATAATAGCATTTTTGTAAAACTAGTTGCCAAAATGCCAATATTTTCCCCATATTTTTTTGGCTGTCATGAGGCGCCCCCTAGAGGGAAAAGGTCCCATATGCAGTGAAGTCCAATTAAATGTTAGCTTTCGAAAAATCTTTAGATTGTTTCTGTATTGTTGATCTAACTTCCTATCAGTCCGTTCAATTATGTAGGACTTGCTTATAGGTCTTGACATTAAACTTCAACAAATATATTTACTTGACTTGCTCAAATTATTTGTCCATATTAAAAGTCTCTTTCAATTCAGTTATATAAAGTATATATTGATATAAATTAGACATTACAGAATTGAAGGACATATTTTCAATTCAGCTGTAAAATGTTAAATAATCCATGAAAAAAGACTAAATATTGCACTTTTTAAAAATAAATTATACTTGCCCTCTGAAAAAAAAATTTATATAGTTGCAGAAAAACTGGTTGTAAAATATTTAAAATATCAAATAGCCTTCAAGCACCCTCTTGTCCCAACTACCGGATGACTATCTTGCACTTAAATCTCCTTTTTTTGGTATGATTTTGTTTATATATGTCTCTTGCAATGTTTTAATGATCAACACATTTGTAATAAATGTATTTATGCCCTGAACATGCTTGCAACCCTGTTACCAAAACCATTTAGCCTAACAGTAAGAGAAAAACTGAGCAGAAGTGGAAAGAGTAATAAACTTTTGTACGCAAGTAACAGTACTGTACAGTGAAATTTTACTGAAGTACAAGTAAAGTTACCATTATAAAAATCAACTCAAGTAAAAGTAGCTCATTAAAAATTTACTCAGAGTTACTGACCAAGTTACTTTTTTTAACAGTGGAGGTGGGATGGGAGATTCTAGTGTAGTTTAAAAAAGACAAGCGGATATAAATCTCAAACTAGTTGTTTTTATTTGAAGAACACCTTTGCATAATAAAGATGTTGCCTTTCTTGTGCTTGAAATCAAAGTGGTCGCTTAAATATGGTGTTACGCTTTGCGCCGGATAGCAGGGGGGGGGGGGGTGGAAAGCTCAGAGCCAAGAATAACGTTCAGCACAAAACCTTTATCTGCCTCTTTCAGCGTCACAAAATTATAATACAAAACATAAAGTACGTAAATGTAAAGAAAAGGGTAAAAGAATACAGCGTTTCGTGTGAGCAGCACACCTGAGCTCCTGCTCTGTTCCCTCCTTTTGACGCACACACTGGGAGAGGGGCGGCAACATACATACGTAATGTGGTATACAACATACAGATGAAACTCGAAAAATTAGAATATGGGCAAAAGTTAATTCATTTCAGTACTGTAACTTAAAAGGTGAAACTAATATATGAGATAGACTCATTACATGCAAAGCAAAATAGTTTAAGTCATGATTTGTCATAATTGAGATGATTAGGGCGTACAGCTCATGAAAACCCCAAATCCACAATCTCAGAAAATTTGAATATTACACACAATCAATAAAACAAGGATTGTACATAGAACAATATCAGACCGCTGAAAAGTACAAGTATGCATATGTACTCAGTACTTGGTTTGGGCCCCTTTTGGAGCAATTACTGCCTCAATGCAGCGTGGCATGGAAGCTATCAGCCTGTGGCACTGCTGAGGTGTTATGGAAGATCAGGATGCTTCAATAGCAGCCTTCAGCTCTTCTTCATTGTTCGGTCTCATGTCTCTCATCTTTCTCTTGGCAAAGCTCCATAGATTCTCTATGAGGTTCACGTCAGGTGAGTTTGCTGGCCAATCAAGCACAGTAATCCCATGGTCATTGAACCAGGTTTTGGTGCTTTTGGCAGTGTGGGCAGGTACCAAGTTCTGCTGAAAAATGAAGTCAGCATCCCCATAAAGCTTGTCTGCGGAAGGAAGCATGAAGTGCTCCAAAATCTCCTGGTAGACGGCTGCGTTGACCCTGGACTTAATGAAGCACAGTGGACCAACACCAGCAGATGACATGCCTCTCCATATCAACACAGACTGTGGAAACTTCACACTTCACATCTTGCAGTGTCTGCCTCTCCATTCTTCCTCCAGACTCTGGATCCTTAGTTTCCAAGTGAGATGCAAAAGATGCTCTCTTCAGAAAAGAGGACTTTGGACCACTGAGCAACAGACCAGTTCTTTTTTCTTTAGCCCAGTTAAGACGCTTCTGACGTTGTTTGTTGTTTAGGAGAACAAGAGGAATACAACATTTGAAGCCCAGGTCCAGGATCCGTCTGTGTGTGGTGGCTCTTGATGCACTGACTCCAGCCTCAGTCCACTGCTTGTGAAAGTCCCCAACACTTTTAAATGGCCTTTTCCTGACAATCCTCTCCAGGCTGCGGTCACCCCAGCTGCTTGTGCACCTTTTCTTCCACACTTTTCCCTTCCACATAAGCTTCTATGAATATGCTTTGATACAGCACTTTGGGAACATTCAACTCGTTTTGCAATTACCTTTTGAGGCTTTCCCTCCTTGTGGAGGATGTCAATGATGGTTTTCTGCACAACTGCAGGTCAGCAGTCTTTCCAATGATTGTGCTTCCATTTAAAGGCTCAGGAATCCTTTGCAGGTGTTATGGCTTAATTAGCTGATTAGAGTGGGACACTTTGAGCCTAGAATATTGAACCTTTTCACAATTTTCTGAGAATATAAGCCATACAGGCATCATCTCAATTATGACGACTTGAATTTGATTCTTTATAAGAATTTTGTCCGTCTCCATTGTTCTTGTGAATTTAGCGTGTTTGTTCTACCCGCCCATCAATCAATCAGTGCAGTAGTTTCCGGGGTGCAATTTCTTTCCTTTCCCATTGCATTATTTATATTACTTTTCATTTTCATTATTTTATTTTTTACTCAGTTGCAAATGTAGCGAAATACAATACTTCAAACAAAACATACTTAAGTAAAAGTACAGATTTTAAAAACTACTTTAAAAAGTAAGAGTACACAAAAAAAACTATTCAATAACAGTAACGTGAAGAAATGTAATTCGTTACTTTCCACCTCTGAAACTGAGTCACATGAAACAGAAGAAGTAACATCATCAAGCTGCTTGATAACACCATGGATGGACAAAAGGTAAGTTCTCTCTTCTATTTTTCCAACCTTTTCAGCCTTAAGCGAGTGTGTCACTCTAAAAAAAAGAAGAAAGAAAATCTCTCAAAGGAAATTTTTAAAACTGTTTTGCCTTACTCTCATAAGGGTAACAGTTGTCCGTTACCCCTATTATCAGAGTAAGGCAAAAAAATAAAAAAATAAATAAATAAGTTACTGTAATTAGAGTACAATCGGATGTGTCATTTCTAAAATATATGCTTTCTAAGATATGGATATCATACTGTTCAGTCCTGTTTTTGATTGTTAATTTTAATGCCAGGTTGTCAGCCTAGTATAAGATAGCTATTTTTAATGTATGAATATTTCATCATATACAGTTTGTGGTCTAGTTGATTGTCATGATCTACAATAAAAAAAAAAGTATCCATTCAACCCTGTTATTTCATTTCAACCCTGCTCTCATATACTGTAATTCTTTCATAAATTAATTTAAAATTTTAAATGAGAATCGAATTCTCATTTAAAAATTTTCAATGATTACATCCATAATGTTTTTGAGCAAATATTTGAAAATAAATACTTAAATATATGAATAAATAAATAAATGTGTGATTACCAAAAAGTCGAGAAAGATAGATTTCAAAAGTTGTTTAAATTAATATAAGAGAAGTCTTATCTGAAATTAAATGAGAATTTAATGTGAAGTTTTTTACTTAAGGGTAAAATATGAATTTGAATAGAACTTGAATATTGTTAACAGCATAAGCACTTTCAGTTGCTGAAATGTAGTATTTAATTTTGTATTAGGTTTACAAATATTTGAACAATTACCTTCCACCATTTTGCTATATCTACAAAAAGATAAATACGTAAAAAAAAAAAAAAAAAGTAAACTACATTATCAACAGCAAAACCAGTTATTTTATTAGACATTTTAAATACCATACTAGATACATGGAGACAATTACTTTTATTTTGTTTTAATTTAATATTTTATTTCATTATTATTTTTTATTTTCATGCTTGATGGGAGCAACTGCTTTCTTATATAATCCAAAACAATTTATAAAACTAAGTCTTGATATCTTCAGGCCTTCAGGACAACACAGATCACCAGCTTTGATGGCAGGGCCACTAACCAGTAGACCACGCAAATTGCTTTTACAGTGTACTAACTGGAAAAGTTGAACTTTTCCAGTTCTATTTAAAGATGTAATTGTTCTGTTTAAAGATGATATGGCAATTATAATTTAATTTGAGATATTTAAAAAATATATTAAATAATAATAATTCTCATATTCTATCAGCTGCAAATGGATTAGCAACCATATACTAAAGCTACCATTATATTCTGTCAACAATCAACATTCAACTGATTCAACTGGCACCATCATTTCAGTCATTCACTCATCTTCTATACCGCTTATTATGTGTTCAGGGTCATAGGGGCAGGAGACAGGAGACTTGGGGCATGAGGAGGGGTATACCCTGGGTGCCAATTCATCGCACGACACACGCACACACTATTAATCTAATCTGCATGTTTTAGGACTGTGGGAGAAAACAGGAGACCCAGAGGGAAACCACCAATTCAATCGAACCATTCAGGTGTGAGGTCAACGTGCTAATCACTATGATCATGTGCTGCCTGCAATAATTTCATCAATTACATAATTACACATTGAGTCCTTCTCCTGGTCATAGCGTCCCCAAGAAAACTGACCATTCTAGTAATAGGGAGTTTTTTTTTTTGGACTGATTTTTTGACGGTTTTGTTTTATTGCAAGCTTTGCCTGATTGGCAGGTTTTACGTGGTTGAAGGAGCATTTTAAGCCAATAACACTTGATAACAGAACATTTGAGCTCAGGTGCCCCTTACTGCCTATTGTTATTACTGCCATGTTTCCGTAGTGCCACTCCATATGGCCACAGGGTACTGAAATGTAAAATTGTGATGTCTGCCCACCTTTAATGTGTAATATTATTTATTATGACTTTAAAGTTTAAAGTATGACATTATATACACACACAGCACATCTTTAATGTGTTTTCCAGACAATTACAAGTTTTTCACATTATGATTCACACTCATCTTAAAATGGATTAAAATCCTTTCCCCATCATCATTCTACAAACAATACTCTACAATGCATGCATAAAAACAGTTGTTTGGTATGTTTTGTTAATTAACAGAAAAATAAAACTGAAACATCTTATTTACATAAGTATTCAGATCCTTTGTTATGGTACTTGCAAATGAGCTCTGGCACTTCCCACTTTTACTAATGGGTAACATGTAGTATATAGGCAAGTATGTAAACATTGTGAAGGTATCAGACAGGTGTATGTGTATCATGTAAACAAACATGTTAAGGAGATTAGTTTACATGTCGACATTTAAGATGGAATTTATCTCCCGCCAACTTTTTTTTGACATGCAGATTTGTAACTGTCCAGTTGTAAAAACACATCATACACGTAGGTGGTGTATTGTGGACCTGGTCACATAACGTTTCCTCAGAACTTTCTGCCATTTTTGAAAGGCCAGCTGACTACACCGCCCCTACCTACTTGTGGGTATGTATAAGTGTGTTGCATTAAATTCTGAGTAAATGTATAAGCTATGCACCAAACAAATGGAGGGTATGCAAGCCATCCTGCATGCATGTATGCATAGTTAAAAGCAAGTATACTACAAACCCTATGGTGTGGTCCTTGAGGTGATTCTACAAATTGATTGGAGTCCACATGTGCCTAATTGAACTTACTGGCAGTTTTCGCAGGGTATGTAACCCTACCTGAAGCAGGGAGTAGCTTCACATTTATTTATGAACTCATCGGTGACAGATGAAATGATGCACACATCACGCCAAGTGCATGTATCAAGTGCAGTGAAAAAGCATTTGCTGAATATTCCTGTTTTTTTTTATTTTATATTTTTCACACTTAAATTATTCAGATAACCAAGCAAATACTGCGCAGAGATAACCCAAGTAAATACAAAATGCACTTTTTAAATGATGATTTAATTAATTAATTAAGGGAAAGAAGCTGTCCAAACCTACCTTGCCCTATGTGAAAAATCAATTGCTCCCTTTGCTAAATCATGAATGAACTGTAATTTCTGGATAGCTGTGTTATATTTCACTTGCTACACCCAGGCTTGATTATCACCAGACAGGTGGAATAAATAAAATTCCTTAAATATAATCTGTCTGACAAAATAAAGCACACTAAAAGATCTTTAAGAGCAAATCAGAAACAAGTATTGACATGTATCGTCACATGTATGTAACGTTAATGGCCACCTCTTTGTGGTTATCCACAATTACGCTTATGTCACGCTGGTGTATCAGTCGGGTACAGTTTACAAGGCCACTTCTAAGTCTATAGGACTCCTGTGAACCGCAATGAGAGCCATTATCCACTAATGGGAAAAATTTGGAAGAGTGGTGAACTTTCTCAGGAGTTGCAGGCCTATCAAAATGACTACATAAAATAACCCAGAACAACATCTAAAGAACTATAGGCCTCAATTAAGGTCAGAGACAATAGGAAAGAGACTGGGCACAATGGAATTCATGGGAGAGTTCCAAGGCGAAAGCTACTGCTGGCCAAAAGAACACAAAGGCCAGTCTCACATGAACGCCAATTTTGAATTAAAGCAATTCTACATAGAGGAGTGGGCCAAAATTCCTCCAATGATTTGAAAGACTCTTGATTACAGTTGTTGCTGACAAGGGTGACACAACTAATTATCAGGTTTAGGGGCAATTACTTTTTCACACAGGGCCAGGCAGGTTGGGAAATCTTTTTCCCTTAATAAATGAAGTCATCGTTTAAAAACTACATTTTTATATTTACTTGCTTTACTATCTACACTTAGCTTTGAGGATAGCTTGGCACACGCCATCACCTGAACTGTGAAAAAGACACCATGGAAGAACAACAAGCAGAAAATAATCACTTGGGCAAAGATTCGTATCGAATGAACATTACATAAATGGAAAACTCTCCTTTGGTACAATGGGTGCAAATTTGAGATTTAGCCGCCATGGCTGGACAAACTGGACAGGTTAGACTTTGGTCCCACACAGAAAACGGTGAATCACGAGACTCAGTGGGTCATATCTGTATGTATTATATAAATGGAAAGTCGTAAGAGGGCGACGCGGGCACTCTGACTCTTCATTGGGCCTTACAGGCTTTTTGTTATTGGCCAAAAAAAAAATGGCGAAAGACTCCCATTGGTCCCGCATTGAGGCTGCAGGGTGACTCCAGCGCCATGCCGTTCTATTTTGATCAGAAAATAAAGTCTTGTGTTGAAGCAGTATAACACTTAGAAATTTGTTTCGATAAAAAAAAACGAATTGCCTTAAAATACACATATTAATATATATTTAATTTATTTCAATATATAAAACCATTATTTCAATTGCCGCTTGTTGCTAGGCAGATTATGTTAATGCGCGGCCATCTTTGCAGCTACCATTCCGAGGTAAGACCAACATGAATGGTTTTGTTTAAATAATCCGACATGCTCTAAGATCAGTTCAGACCCGTATACAACGTTAACGTATCTGTTCGTATTTGAAAAAAATTACCGATCGACGTCTTTGAATTGTCCGTTACATTGCTTAAAACCCTGTTAGACGAGATTGTTTTCTAGTCCCACCCAAAATGGAGACTTTCCTTCCTTGTTCTGCAGGAGAAACTGGGGTGGGCTCAACTACACGCAGGGACCGAAAGGTCTATTAGCGATATTTAAAATCGTTTAAAAATTCGATCTGTTTGGCCAAAATTCTATTGCAACTATGTAGCAGAATAAACATGACCGCGCTCCTGTTCCTGTAACGTTAATGGCCGCCTCTTTGTAGTTATCCTCAATTACGCTGGTGTCACCGTGCAGCAAAAACCCGTGTTTCTGCCGTTATGATTTTTGTGGTATGGTCCGGTTGGAACGCTGAATCTGACGGGTCAAAGCGGGGAGGGGGAAGAAAAAGAAACATTAATAAGACCAACATGTTGTAATGAGAAATTTTAAGAGCGGTCACTCTTATAGAAACGTATCGATTTAATCAGGCTTATACAGAGTTGCGCGCGTTCCCCTTCCAATTTAAGCCGCTTACCGCTTCTAAGTTACCCCCAAGAAGATAATAGGCTGACCGTTCCTTAAAACTGCTGTCTAGCCGTTACGCTAGTTATGTCCAGTCTATAGCTATGTGAATGATGTCGGTTGATCAGTAAACGAACACGTATATCGATTACAGTTTGTTAGCATGTGAATGCTTTAGCCAGATAGCTAGAGCTACACGTTTATATCAACCGGATGTACGACAGTCAATCCAAACCACTGTAGACGGGTAGCTCATTACCTAGTAGTTTTGCGTTACACACACACAGTATCCCAACAGCCTATTTGTTTCTGGTCCCTTTTCATTGGCATTGATTCAGGCCAAGCTAACTTATTCTTGTCCAGGTTATTTTCAGTGACTTGACCATTGAGCTACTGATATGCTGTTGTGCTTGGGATCATTGTCCTGGTACAAGACCCAATTTCAGCTCAATGTAAACAGGGGGTCTTATGTTTGTCTAAAGAATATTCTGGAGGTCATTGGTGTCTTTGTGAGTGCATGTTTCCCCTATTCCTGTGACAGCACAACAAGCCCAAATCATTACCAGTACCGTAATCTGTCAATGACTTAATGATCATTTAAGTCCTGTAAGTTGTATTGTGGGGCCACCATTGGTTAGCCTTATTTGTTTTGCATACCTCACAGATGCTACAATTTGAAGACCAATTTAATAACTTGAACTCTCGTGGTCGCCCAATCATTCAAACAATATTCATTGCTGTATATCAAAGTAACATCCACATGAATGTTAGGACTCAAATGTTTCCAGCAAAACATTGCCTAGGGATATGCAGCTTTTCTGGGTTGGGTGTTTCTCATCGTCTTCTTAACAACATCCCATAGATTCTGTATGGGGTTCAGGTCAGGTAATTTGCCTGGCCAATCAAGCACAGTGATATCATGGTCAGCAAACCATTTGTTGGTAGAGAGAGAGAGTAGTGCTACATCCTGCTTAAACAAAAGGAAATTTGGCATCTCCATAATGGTTTCCAACAGATGGAAACATGAAATACTTCAAATTCTCTTGGAGATGCATTGACTTTGGACCTGATAAAACACAGTGGACCAACACCAGAAGATGACATGGCATCCCAAATCATCATTGTGTGTGGAAATTTTACACTGCACTCGAAGCAACTTGGTTTCTGTGCCTCTCCACTCTTCCGCTAGGCTATGGATCCTTGATTTTCAAATGAAATGCAAAATTTACTCCTATCGAAAAGAGGACATGAGTGATTGTCCACTTTTTATTCTTCCCCTATGTAAGACACTTCTGATGGAATATTCTAATATTTTGAGATATTTAATTTTTGTTTCCATTGTAAGCCGTAATTATCCAAATCATTAAAAAGAGGCTTGAATTATCACTTTATATATAATAAATTAATCTAGAATATGAGTTTCACTTTTTGATTTTCAATAATAAAATAATTAACGTTTTTGTAATAAATTTGAGATGCATTGTATATGTGATGTTTTTTTTATTCTTTTTTTTTTTTCTTGCAAGACTTCTAGTTCTTCAAGTGGCTGCTTATTGGTGGCTGAGTGAGTGGTTGTAGTATAGAATTTGAGGCTATCACAAGATGGCCATGGAGGACCAGGAATCATCCTCTGTGTGGAATCAAAACCCAAGTAATGAAACCAACAATCCAACTCAGGTACAAAAGGAGTACTTCATACAATTTTCCTCAAATCTATTTTGTGAAAGTTTAGTTACTTTTTTTTTTTTTTTTTAGTTTTAATGAGTAACTTAATTGAAAGGTGAGAGCGTTATTCCTTCTTCTTCTTCTTCTTCTTCTTCTTTTTAAACTAATAAGTCACCAGGTAGGGGCGTCACTTTAATGTGAATTTCTGCATTGGAGTTGTAGTTATTCATATCAAATGCTAAGTCAATTTTTAGTGGATTGTACTCCATCTGCCTATTTTAAATGCAACTAAATACAATAGAAACAAAAGTGATATGTTTGCTGAACGTCTGAAATGAATTGCATTAGGAAATTTCTAATGCAATTCATTAGAAACAGCAGTTCTGTTTTTTTTGCCACAATTATTAAAATCTATAAATTACAAACCTAATACTTCTCCTTGGGAGTAGACACTGTAAATGCAGGAAAATAAAAGTTTCCAAACAATTATTCTCCCCTTACACTTTTGTTAGTCAGACAGCCATGAATTCTTTCTCTCATGCAACTGGTGGCCTAGAAGTATAAAACTGAACCATCTACTGTTGTGCATAGAATATGGATTTAATGAATTTAGTCTGACAAATCAGTGGTAAAACCTCTCCATACTTTAAACAGGATATCAACATCATAGGGAGGGAAATTTTCCACTAATCGATTACTTAGATTAATTAATTAAAAATAGGAGGGTTGCATCACAAAAGGCACTCAGCATAAAACCTGTTCCATGTAGTGTGAGGATCAGAAGGTCCACTATGGTGATACCTTGATGGGAGCAGCCGAAAGAATGATTTTGAATAATGAAGATAATGATGTCTTAACGTACTTTATTATACATAATTTAAATACTTTTTTAGAACGTTTTTTTCTTCGTTTCTTTTGTTTCCAGTCATTAATTTTTTTGCTTAAAAATATTTAACCCTCTGATACAGCATTTAAACTTTGTCGGACTTAGGCACCTTAAAGTTTGTGCATGAACTGTTACTGTACATTACATTTGTGCATTTAGCAAACTCTCTCATCCAGAGTGACTTACAAACGTGCTTTGAAGTTTACATCATTGGATAGATCAATACACTGATACACAGGTTTACATGCTGTTTAGATCTTGCTGTGTTTTTAGTTTTGTAAATGTAGGCCTTAAATTCTGCAGGTGCATTTTGAGGGTGGAACCGTGGCTCAGATTGTGTACAGTGGAGAACAGCCTGACAGAGGACAACAGCAAGTTGTATATGCTGCGGATGGAAGTTCCTACACTTCAGTGGAGACTGCTGAACACACACTGGTGTACATACACCCTGCCGATGGAGCACAGGTGATGTAGAATTGAAACAGAATCTAAAAGAATCTCTTTTAGAATTTAATTTCTCTCTTTCTCGTGTAATCAGATAATCACTATATTAAAATACTCAGATTTACTTGTGTTATAAATATGCAATGTTGGAATAAAGAAATGTATGACAAATTGAGTAAAGGAAACAGGTTATGCAGTTTTATATCTTAAACATTAACATTTGGGACTAGCACTGCATGTAGTGGCTGGGTAGTATGGAGTGTGGCAACTCATTGACGAACACGGATTCTTGGATCTGAAAATTAACAGTCCCAGAGCCTTAGCCGTCTGCGCTATCACTTAGCGCATGTCTTACAACAAATGTATTCTTGTAAAAAAATAGTACCCGTTGAAGGTAACTCAACCATACGATTTCAGTTTTATCCAAACATTCATCTAAAAGCTTTTTATATTGAAACTTGCTGTTTGTCACACCTGATGATGTTTCCTTAGTCATCTTATTATCCGCATTAACTGTTCCGTTATGTCACACACCCGGGTAACCATGCTACAGTTTAAGCCATTAGGGTTAAGCTCAGTCATATGATTAATTCGCATTTTTTTTAAAAAGGAACACTTAATAGTAATAGTTTAGATCACATGACATCCCTATTGCAAGTTTTTATTGCAAACCCAAATGTTTTCAGTGAATAACAAAATCATATCATTTGGAGTCGTTCCATTACTTTTGGAAGGCACTGTATATCTAGGGTGGCTGTAGTGAGACATCATGTCACTACATACTGATAAATGAACAGGTTTGCTGTTTCTCATTTGAGGATTATCCAATTGAATTGTGTGTTTTTCTTTAGGCTGTGTTTACGGACCAGCCCCAAGTGGCATACATTCAGCAGGATGGAACAACTCAGCAGGTACACAAGCCAAGTTGTTTAACATCACTAAGATTCAGCATGTTTAGTGATGAAAGCCACAGCTCATAATGCTGAACTTTTTCCCCACAGGTCACAGTGTTATTGCCAGGTGGCCAGAACATGAATGCTGCAAATCTACATGTGCTTAGTAATGTAGCAGATGCCCCACAGGCTATACTAGAGCCTGTGTCCCAGGTAAGAGAAGATGCATTCATCACAGAGGTACTTGGGTCCTGCAATCACAAGGAATATATATACACACATATATACACCACTACTGCTCAGAAGTTTAGGATAACCTTCTAACTCCCTGGTCATTCCTCATTTGTATCTCTTTCTACATTGTAAAGCAATGTTGAAGGGATCCAAATTGCAGTATGCAAGAATCTCCTTTGAACAGTTACATTTTGAGGCTGGTAATTTTAAATGAACTTCTCATCAGAGGTAAGTTTTGGTCTTCACGAGAGCCAGTTTCATCATTCATGCTTGAAGGGTTTTGCAAGTGCAGTTGAAAGTATTGTTCTTGCAAGAACGACTCCAGAAACACTGACCTCTGTGTCTTAAAATACCAACTGACTGTTGTTGTTGTTACATAATGACCTATTTCCATATGCGTTACTTTGTAGTTTTGAAATCCCCAGTATTGTTGTAGAATGTAGTAATTAAATCACTAAACAAAAACAAAGAAATTTGCAAATGTTCCCAACTTTTGAGCATAAGTGTGTGTGTGTGTGTGTGTGTAAACAAGTTTGGGCCAAAAATAGGGTTACAGTTAACAGTTAACATTTTTCCTTTAATAGAAATTTAGACTTTTATTTACATATATTATAATTACATATTAGACATTTTACATTGAACATTTAATCTCTCAAGTGCTCAAAGAGAGAGATTATCCACCTTCTTGATAATAATAATTTTTGTATCTAAAACTTGAAGGTGAAAGGTAAAATTGTGAAGGTGAAGCAGGTAATGAAGTAACTGTAACCCTACTTTTGGCCCACCCTGTATATACTGTGTGTGTGTGTGTGTGTGTGTGTGTGTGTGTGTGTGTGTGTGTGTGTGTGTGTGTGTGTATATATATATATATATATATATATATATATATATATATATATATATATATATATATATAATAGTACAGACCAAAAGTTTGGACACACCTTCTCATTCAAAGAGGTTGAATTTGTATTATGGCAATAAAAAAGCAGCTAAGTGAAGAAAAAAACGTGTGGCCATCATTACTTTAAGAAATGAAGGTCAGTCAGTCTGAAAAATTGGGAAAACTTTGAAAGTGTCCCCAAGTACAGTCACAAAAACCATCAAGCGCTACAAAGAAACTGGCTCACATGCAGACCGCCCCAGGAAATGAAGACCGAGAGTCACCTCTGCTGTGGAGGATAAGTTCATCCGAGTCACCAGCCTCAGAAATCGCAGGTTAACAGCAGCTCAAATCAGAGAGCAGGTCAATGCCACACAGAGTTCTAGCAGCAGACACATCTCTAGAACAACTGTTAAGAGGAGACTGTGTGAATCAGGCCTTCATGGTAGAATATCTGCTAGGAAACCACTGTTAAGGACAGGCAACAAGCAGAAGAGACTTGTTTGGGCTAAAGAACACAATAAAGAAAACTCTGTGAATGAGAAGGTGTGTCCAAATTTTTGGTCTAAATGGAGAAACGACTACTATTTAATGAAAGGATTGTATGATAGTTATAGTAAGCAATAATTAACAAAAAATATTGACATTTGTAAACAATATAAACAATAAGGCTACCCATTTTTGGGGTATGGTGAATTTTTTCAGCATAAATGTGTTAGTTTTTATAGTTTATAATAACTACTAAACCAGATGGGCAACAGTAAAAGCTATATAGAGTTTGAAGCATATATTTGTGGAAAATGTTTTGAGTCGCATTATATTCTAGGTTTCTTGTTCCAGTGAAAAATGAACAAATAAACAAACAGAACCTGTGCTAACCCATCAAACAGTAGCGGGTAAATTGAGAATTTTAGAATATAGGTTTTGTTATGCCCACAAGATTATTCCTTTAAAATGAAATAATCAAGAATTCGATGTCTTTCTTCTTTCCCATTTAGAATCAGCTACCCAGCAGTACACTGCCTACCATCACAGAGCCTTCAGTCAGTCCTCTGGCAGCTACAGACTCTACTGTTGACTCTGAGGATGAAGAAGATGACGATGAAGAGGATGAGGATGATAATAGAGATGAATCAGAAATGGAAGATTGGGAACCAAGGCCTCCTCAGCCTTTCACTCCTCAACATCTATGTAAGTGAAGAATCCTACAAGTAATGTAATTTGGATTTTACAGATGGCATGACAGGGTGAATGTGCTATGGTATACGTTCGTAGCCTTTTTCTGTTTCCTCATACATTTGACCTGAAATGTTACCAATTTGGGACTATTGACTCCCAACCCTTGCTTATTATAAAAAATTATGCAACATTAGTTATCCTTGTTGGAAAATGTATGCAAACAATTGCTTTCAGTAACTGGTATAACCTCCTTAAACGTCATACAAGCATTTCTGGTAACTGCACAACCGATTGGCTGATTTTTTGGCATATTTCTCCTCACAGAACTGAAAAAAAAATTATTCTGCTTTAACTAATTCTTTGTACACTCACTTACTTCTGAGTCTTAACGAGTCTTGGCCTGATTTGAGATTCAGCCATTTTCCCCCCTCTTTCTCTACTTGTTTGACCTATGTTTTCTTGGGAGAAGATTGCATGGTTTTTCAAAGATGTGGGTTGCTGTTTCTAGAGCATTGCATTTAGTACTTTATTATTGTCCATTCTACGGATAGGTCCGAACCATGTCAATCTTCACTGCTGGTATTTGAACAGTGCCCTGGTATTAACTTTGTGATTGGATGAATTAACCTGGAACACATTGTGTAGTAAAATTCTCCACATCTGCTACAGGCATTACATCTGAAATATTTAAAGTCTGTTTAAATCTGACTTGAATAAGGTTCAGATTTCTGAACAATATAGTAGGATTAGAGTCCAAAGGAGGCACTTTTTTTTTCATCTTGATGCATATGTTGGCCTTATTTGAAAGACACCACTTGACTGAGGTGAATGCTGCAGTTGTTTGGCTGATCCTACTGAGGAAGTGTAGACACAACTGTCTTCTCCTAGACCGAGGACCCAAGATGAAATCTTGAATCTGCTCAACTTGACTGCCTTCAAGATGTACAATAGCTTTTGATCCATCAGTTGTTAGGACTGTTTTGTCCTTTATTAATCTTCAACCCATATGATGAGGCAGTGCGAATGAGATAATGCAAGATGTCTGTGGCCTCAGCGTCACAGTTACAAATCTGGTGCTGTTCTCAGCACACATCAGACCTCGTGTGCTGCCATTCACATCTTAATGAACTTGTTTTCCTTTGAATACTTTCCTCATAATATAATCAACCACATGACAAAAGAGCAGTTTGGAGGCTACAGTGCTTTGTCGAACTCCAGTTTGTATAATGAACTACTCCGACGCTTTGTTACAGATTCATATGCACCTGATTGAACCGATTTAACTGATTTATATGATGATTCGAGGAGGTGGTTGATGATACTTATTTTTCACTCATACTTACATACCTAAGGCTGGTCAATAAACAGAGTCAAATGCCAACTTGTCTATGAAGATGATCAATGTTTGCTTCCCTCATCAAACTCATTCCTACATCAGTGGATGGAGGGTGAAGATTTGATCACAGCAGGTGTACTGAGTTCTGAATCCTGCTTGTTCTTCTCAGACCATCTGTTTTCAGTGTGACTATAGCCTTAACTGAAGGATATTCATGAAGACTTTGCCGGTGATATAAAGACGGTAATGTCCCTGTAATTTTTGTATTCCAAGTTGTCACCTGTTTTCGGGGTTGAAACAACAATCGTTTTCCTTCATGTGTATGGAAGAGATTCCAATTGTCAAATCTGTATGAAAAGAATGACTTAGTTCATACCGGGTGACGTACAATTTTTCAAGGATTTTTCATTTTTTATAGCTGTTTTAACTTTGTCAATGCAACTGTCAACGTGCAGTGTTTCTGCTGATGCTCCTTGTGGTCCATCGTGATTGTACAGATCTTTTAATAATAATGGAAGTGTCGACTATGAAATAAGACATTCTTGGGAAATGGGACAAAAAGTGTGTTTAATAATTGTAAAAGAATTAAAACTTGATGTTGTTGAACAGTAACGGGTTGGGAAACCTTCAAATGACAAGCATACAAATGATAACTTTTTCAGTTTTGTCAACTCCGTCAGACATTAAAGGTGTATTTTAAATTATATTTATTTTCTTGAAAACATGGTGGTATTTCCACAGGTAGTCACATGCAATTATCAGCTCTTGTGTCATGCTGTGGGCGTGTCACAGGTGATTATCAGGATTGTGTCATACTGTGGGCATGTCATAGGTGTAACTTTCCCACCTTAACGGTAGGCAGCTTCATCATCAACTTTTATGTCATACTGTGATTGTGTCACAGACATGCCTCGCTTGATGTAACAGTAGACTTTCCAAATCCAGTTTACATATTTCGAAAAACCATTGAATTGAAAATTGAATGTTTTTGTGATTAAGGGATCTTTGCAAATGTTCCCAACTTTTGAGCATAAGTGTGTGTGTGTGTGTGTGTGTGTGTGTAAACAAGTTTGGGCCAAAAATAGGGTTACAGTTAACAGTTAACATTTTTCCTTTAATAGAAATTTAGACTTTTATTTACATATATTATAATTACATATTAGACATTTTACATTGAACATTTAATCTCTCAAGTGCTCAAAGAGAGAGATTATCCACCTTCTTGATAATAAGAAGGGGTGTGGGTTAAATAGTATGTCCTATGTGCTTGTATGTGTGCCATCTAGACTCATACATTTGACCAGAAATGTTACCAATTTGGAACTATTGACTCCCAACCCTTGCTTATTATCAAAAAATATGCAACATTAGTTATCCTTGTTGGAAAATGTATGCAAACAATTGCTTTCAGTAACTGGTATAACCTCCTTAAATGTCATACAAGCATTTCTGGTAACTGCACAACCGATTGGCTGATTTTTTGGCATATTTCTCCTCACAGAACTGAAAAAAAAATTATTCTGCTTTAACTAATTCTTTGTACACTCACTTACTTCTGAGTCTTAATGAGTCTTGGCCTGATTTGAGATTCAGCCTTTTCCCCCCCTCTTTCTCTACTTGTTTGAAGATGTTTTCTTGGGAGAAGATTGCATGGTTTTTCAAAGATGTGGGTTGCTGTTTCTAGAGCATTGCATTTAGTACTTTATTATTGTCCATTCTACGGATAGGTCCGAACCATGTCAATCTTCACTGCTGGTATTTGAACAGTGCCCTGGTATTAACTTTGTGATTGGATTTTATAACATGTGGGTTATATAGTATGTCCTATGTGCTTGTATGTGTGCCATCTAGTCCTATCTGCAACAACCTGAGCATTAAACTACATTTACATCTAGGCATTTGGCAGACGCCTTTATCCAGAGTGACTTACATTTTTATCTCATTATACATCTGAGCAGTTGGGGTTAAGGGCCTGGCAGTGGGACTTGAACCTGGGACCTTCCGAACTGTAGTCCAATGCCTTAACCACTGAGCTACCCCTGACCTCCCTAGAGATGGTGATCACATCTAATTCCAGTGTATGCTGAAGATGATTGTAAAGGTCTTACTTTGCAGCTTCTAGGGTAGTCTCACTTGGTACATAGATGGAAAGATTGTGTGCTTTGATTTCTGTGGTGAGGCACTGCAAGGTGGCTTGATAGTGCTTGGAAGGCAGTGACACTTCTGGACTGTCCACCATGAACCCAACTCCTGCTTCTCATTTCGCACCACAGTGTAGAACAGTGTCATTGTTCTGTTAATTTTTGGAAGGTCAGTGGTTCAGATCCAAGAAGTCATAACTCAGATAAAGCAGCGTTTAAGAATTTGCATTTTGATAGTTCTTTAGACATGCTGTCCGGTGTGCCGGCGATGCAAGTGTCCAGTTTAGGT
This sequence comes from Clarias magur, assembly GCA_013621035.1. Taxonomy (NCBI): domain Eukaryota; kingdom Metazoa; phylum Chordata; class Actinopteri; order Siluriformes; family Clariidae; genus Clarias; species Clarias magur. The sequence continues at coordinate 1,709,777 of QNUK01000018.1, forward strand.
GAAATACTTTTCGGCCAGCAGACCATTTCTCATCAGCACCCTGGACAGCATTCCAGTCAGAAGGAAGCTATTCCTAAAGAACTATCAAAATGCTAATTCTTAAATGCTGCTTTTTCCGAGTTCTGAATTAGCATTTTGATAGTTCTTTAGCAATAGCTTTACTTTTGTGCTGCTCAAAAAGTGTATGAACCTTGACAAGTGATAAAATATGGTATAAAAGGAACAGTGATTTAGAGATTTTGAAAATGCAGTTTGCATAGTGCCACTGCAAGGTAACTGCTACAACAACAAAATCTGATCCAGCATACATTTTTTAATTCACATAGAATGTCTACAGTAATAATTACAGGAATTTGGTGCAAAATGTCACAATGCAGGTTTGCTTTTAATCCTAGCATCTTATGTATTGTTTGCAACTTTTCTTTATTACAGGGTGTGAGGAATGTAATAATGCCAATCCGGGTGTGTGCTTGAAGCATGGTCCTCTCTACCCAATTGTTAATCGACCTGTGATGTCCAAAGCCCGTGCTAGCCTTCCTCTTATCCTCTACATTGACCACTTCCAGGGAGGTGTCTTCTCCAAGAGGCGTATTCCTAAACGTACACAGTTTGGACCCGTAGAGGGGCCACTGGTGCCACAGAGCGAATTAACAGACACCCACTTTCAACTTAAGGTATATTATCTTATAGTGTTTCAATGGCAATGCCACAATTGTTAGTTCATAAGCTTGTACATTATACATTTTATCTGCTGTGGATAAGTACATCGTACATATGTTTTTACTTTGTAGCTTTGCATGTTGGACCCTCAAAAAGATAGCGAAAGATCAGAGGACTTGTGGATAAACCTGTCAGATGAAGACCGTTGTAACTGGATGATGTTCGTCCGTCCTGCTGAAAATCACCTTGAGCAGAACCTTGTGGCCTATCAGTATGGCTCAGACATTTTCTATACCACCATCAGAAACATTCCTCCAAAACAGGAGCTTAAGGTGGGAATCCGCAGTTAATATGTTGTACAAGAGCACTAACATTAATTTGTGCCATCTCTGAAGTGGACGTTTATGTCTTTCCCTGCAGGTCTGGTATGCTGCATCATATGCAGAGTTTGTGAATAAAAAAATTCATGAAATTACAGAAGAAGAAAGAAAGGGTAAGTATTTATTTATTTATTTATATACACTATATACACAGTGCATCTAAAAAATATATTCCAAGCTGACAATGCCAGAAATCAGTGATCTCATATTTACCCTTAACCTCATTGAAAATCTTTGGGATGTGGTGAAGAAGGCTTCATATGTAACGGTGCTCAGTTGCATAAAAAAGTATTATTTATAGTATATATTATGTAACTGATAACTCAAACGTAAGTAAAAACTGTTAGATTTTACTGCTATCCCTTATAAACAAGATAGCAATTATTTTCTCAGCAATGTTCAATGTCGTACTAAAGAGAAATCCAGACAAATATTGAACCCATAGTCTCAGAAAGCAATGTAGCTTTTCAGAATTACAGCAGACTCATTGGCATTGACTGTGAAATTTGTTTGAATAGGGAGTACTAAAAAGGTGAGCTAAAGAATTAAAGTGATCTTGGTCTGATGCTTTAGGTAGAGCGAAAGCAAAAGCTAACTCAAACAGGTTGCACTCAGTAGGCAGTAATGTAGAAAATGTTAACCAAAGTTATATAGCATTAAATTAAAAAAGGTAGGTCATTCAGACTGAAATTTAGAAAATTGAAAGAAAGAATGAAACCGCTTTATTTGTGTTTAAAATGTCCCAATTGCCTTATCTTGTGTTCTTTTTCTTTTATTAGTACTTCGAGAGCAAGAGAAGAACTGGCCCTGTTATGAGTGTAACCGGCGTTTCATGAGCTCAGAACAGCTCCAACAACATCTTAACCTGCATGATGACAAACTGGACCTCATGCAAAGGTTTGACCCTTTTTGTTTTATATTCCCCAGACTAGCATTAGGATAGATTGAATTGATTTTCATTTTGTAGGCCAAAAGCGCGTCGAAGAGGACGAGGCAGGAAACGATTCAGTGCTGGAAGGAGACCCGGGAGAAGACCTAAATTTATTCGTCTGGAAACGCCAGCAGAGGGTGGAGATAAAAGTCAGGTATGGTCGGATGGTGCTGGTTTTGGTTGGTTTCGCACTTTTTTTCTTTTTTTTTAATTTGCTTAATGTGTACTTTCTGTTTTTATAGGATTTCCTGGCGTTCTCAAAACTTCCATATGAGGAACAGACAGGAAGAGTTATGAATGGGTTGAAGGTGGACGAGCTGGGAGAAGATTCTGTGGAGACAGCTACTGGTGGCACATTAGAGACCCAAGAAGGACAGACTGACCCTTTAAATGATACAAATACTGCTGAATCCCAAATCTCAGCGTCTAATGATTCACAGGCTGATAAGGAGGACCAAAATACAGCGGTTTCTATTGACCCCCATCTCACTCCCCAGGACATGAGGCGTGCTCGGAGGATTCGGGTAAGTGTAGGCCCTTATAGTAACTAAGCTGCTCTATTTTGTAAGACATAATGCTTTTAGAGGAATGGTAGCATGTCTATGTCTCTCTCTTTTCCATTAAATGCTGCACGTTAAGGTGGACTTACAGGTAGGTTTAACAGACTAGAGACGAGTACTACCCTCATGGTGTGCTAATTATCTTACAAATTGTATAGCTCCTGTATCTTCATTATTTCTCATTTCAGTGGTTTTGTATTCCATTTGTTCGTAAAATTCTAATCACTAAGTAGCATAATGTGTGGTTAAGATTTTGTGCCAATGTCTTTGTCCCATTGTCTCATATCTAGGGCTGCATGATTCTTGCTAAAATGCGAATTACGATTCTTCTTTATTCTGGGAAGTTGAGGTCATGGTTCTCTTACATTCTCTCATTTTTTCATGCAAAAAAATTATTGCACTCAAGTAAAAAAAAAAAAATTATTTTTAGCATTAATAATTTGAAAACTGTTGAACATAAGCAGAATGTTAACAATAATTAATAAAGTAACTAATAAATAGAACTTATTATTTTTGGACACTCGGCCAGCTACATACTGTTAGTTTATATCATTATTATTTTAATCATCATAAGGTAAATATCAGAGTTTGCTAGGTCGATTGAATTTAAATGGATAGTTTACAGTACAAAATTTATTTTTGCAAAAAGTTGTATTGCTTAATCTTAACATCCTTCTGGACTGCACATACTTCTCTGTAGCTTGCGATCTGTACTCAGACACTGTAATCAACACCTCATCTGTACAGTAATTAACTAATACAGAAAGTTGAATCGCTAATTACACCTGTACATGCCTGGCTCTGTTCAGATAGTAGTATGTATTTTAGTCTTTGTGTCTGCTGTGAGACATTTACCTCATGCTGGTAAAAACATAAACGAATGCCTGCGATGACGAAGTATACAGGGCCTTCTAAAAAAAATTAGCATATTCTGATAAAGTTAATTATTTTCTGTAATGTACTGATAAACATTAGACTTTCATATATTTTAGATTCATTACACACAACTGAAGTAGTTCAAGCCTTTTATTGTTTTAATATTGATGATTTTGGCATAAAGCTCATGAAAACCCAAAATTCCTATCTCAAAAAATTAGCATATTTCATCCGACCAATAAAAGAAAAGTGTTTTTAATACAAAAAAGTCAACCTTCAAATAATTATGTTCAGTTATACACTCAATACTTGGTCAGGAATCCTTTTGCAGAAATGACTGCTTCAATGCGGCGTGGCATGGAGGCAATCAGTCTGTGGCACTGCTGAGGTGTTATGGAGGCCCAGGATGCTTCGATAGCGGCCTTAAGCTCATCCAGAGTGTTGGGTCTTGTGTCTCAACTTTCTCTTCACAATATCCCACAGATTCTCTATGGGGTTCAGGTCAGGAGAGTTAGCAGGCCAATTGAGCACAGTAATACCATGGTCAGTAAACCATTTACCAGTGGTTTTGGCACTGATGTTTATCAGTACATTACAGAAAATAATGAACTTTATCAGAATATGCTATTTCTTTGAGAAGGACTTGTATACTAACTGCTAAAAACAAGGACGGAAGAAGATGTAATGTTTTAACACATACGCATTGAGGGACACAGCATCAAAATGAGCCAATCAGAAACAAGTTGTCAAAGTGCCTGTCTCCAGTTCCTGATTGGCTGACACTGTCCCTCCTTTAAACTCTGATTGACTAGAATTAAATGAGCAAGCGTTGTGGTATTGAATGCGCCGGGAAATGAGGAAGAGGGATGAGAGATGTGACTGAGTTGTATGACGGAATCATTCGATAACCTCTGGCCTGATTGTTGAATTAATATTTTTTTGTTACACTGTGTAATTGTGACCGATTTGGGATTCTTGTCAAGTAAATAAGTGAACACATTAATGCAAAGAAATTTCATCCAAATGAATCACTGTCATTCAGAAATGAAATGCATCTAAGATTATGATTTTATTTTATTTATTTATATTTTTTTATTAATTTCGATTAATTCTGCAGCTCTACTCATCTCCCCATATTTCTTTCTGTTTCAGAATGCTGCTCTGCAGCACCTCTTCATTAGGAAGTCCTTCCGCCCCTTCAAGTGCACACTTTGTGGAAAAGCCTTTCGGGAAAAGGATAAATTAGACCAGCACATGAGATATCACAGTCGGGAAGGTTGTCGATACACATGCCACCAATGTAGCAAAGGCTTTTTGAGCAGTTCGGTACTAGAGGAACACCGCCAAATGCATTTGGAGCAGCGCAACTACTCCTGCCTGTTTTGTGCCGAGTCCTATGACAGGCTGGAGCTGCTCAAAGAGCATGTCAGTGTTCATTTGGTCAATGGCTGCTTCTCTTGTCCGTCCTGCAAAAAGACGTTCACAGATTTCATACAGGTCTTAAACATCACACTTGGACTTCATGTCCTATATAATCTAGACATTGTCTAGGTGAATTTGTATAACTTCTATCTCTGCTTGTCTCACGTCATCACTATTGTTCATATGAGCAGGTAAAGAAGCATGTGCGGAGCTTCCACTCAGAAAAGATTTTTCAGTGTATGGAATGTGATAAAGCCTTCTGTCGTCCAGACAAGCTCCGACTACACATGCTGCGCCACTCTGATCGCAAAGACTTCCTTTGTTCAACATGTGGCAAGCAGTTTAAGGTCAGAGTCTTTAAACATGCCTTTATGGTTATTGGGATGTTGTTGTTTTTTTTAGATAAATTAGTAGCCTTTGGTTAGAGTTTGAAACAAAGTTGAAAAGAAGATTTGAGTCTGGTTCTACTCGATGATTTTTCCTCGTAACTTCTGAGAGACATTTTCTTTGCCACTGTTGCTACTGACTCGCACTGATTCCTATCTGCATTTCTTTAATGTTGCTTTGTATATTAATTGAATAAATAAATAAATCTCTTGGTGTACATACAGTGCACTGCATGGCCAGACACAGTTTGCCTAGTTTGAAAAAACAAGTACAGGCTGCACATGGCCATGTCGTCAACCCGAGTGAGCAACTTTGAGATGAACTGTAGCACAGACTGCGCAACAGGTCTTCCCACATGACATCACTACGCACACTTATTAATACTTTCATGTCTGAATGGGCACAAATTTTAGTGCAGAGTGGCCACTGGTATAGTGGACCAGTTTGAGATAGCACATTCAGATAGAACACATGGGTATGATGATTAGCTGTCCACATACTTCTGGTCATGTCGTCTACCGTAGAGCCATGGCTTTGAAAGTGTCTGTGAAAATGACCCCGGTGGTCCATGTTTATTACAGTGGTGGTGATCCAAGATTTATAAATTTTTTTATGGCTATAAATAATGTGAGAACTATGTCAGTGAAAAGTTCAGAAAAATACTTTTGCCAAATACTATTGTACAATTGAAATAATGTGTCTAAGATCTGAATACTTGGTTAACGTTGAATTTATTTCTGGACTTTTATTGGAGGGTAATCTTCAGCCCAGTTATACAGCGGATTTGATGTATAGATAAAAAAAGAAATAACTATTTGAGAACATGCTATTGAAAATGTTTAATGTTTCTTATGCAGAGGAAGGACAAATTGCGGGAGCACATGCAGCGCATGCACAACCCAGAGCGTGAGGCCAAGAAAGCTGATCGGATCCATCGCACAAAGTCTCTGAAGCAAAAGGAGCCCACCACTGACTTTGAGAGCTTTATGTACAAATGCCGGCTCTGCATGATGGGCTTCAGACGGAGAGGAATGCTGGTGATGACCTTTTCTCCCCTTATCAAATATCACATGTGGTTCTTAAATATCTTTGCTTCTTTTTTATTTAAAAAAAAAATTTTTAGGAAGCTGCTTTTAAATGACTTCATTTATTCCAGGTGAATCACCTATCAAAGCGCCACCCTGAGATGAGAATAGAAGAGGTCCCTGAGCTGGCGCTCCCTATTATTAAGCCCAACAGAGATTACTTTTGTCAGTATTGTGACAAGGTGGATAAAATTTTTACATTTTCAGTTATTGCTTAGTTTTCTGTGACCATTATCTACATTAAATACAACAAATCATGAGCAAGGTAGCTCAATGTTAGTATTTAAAAATGTCAGAAAAGGAGCTTGATATTTGAAAGGAAGTGGAATCTGTTATTTCTTTCATATGATATTGTAACAACTATGTCCTGACTCTTATGTGATTTTCTTAAAAAAACAAATCCCCAGGTTTATAAGAGTGCAAGTAAACGTAAAGCTCACATCCTGAAGAACCACCCAGGTGCAGAATTACCACCCAGCATTCGAAAGCTGCGCCCTGCCAGGCCGGGTGAGCCTGACCCTATGCTGAGCACCCACACTCAGCTGACGGGCACCATTGCCACAGCCCCTGTCTGTTGCCCACACTGTGCAAAGCAGTATAGTAGTAAGGTATGTGTGTTGGTATTAGCAGGTTTAACTTTGTATTCTCTTTTCCCAGTCCTTGATGATAGTAAAAATTTGTTGAGGTGAATCTTAAATGGTAAAAACACTTCACTTGATGGACAAAAGGAATGTTCTGGATTTCGGCTCAAATATAATAAAGTACATTATTGTCTAAATACAGTATATAATCTAGTGGAATGTGATGTATTTTGTTTCATGTTTAGACAAAAATGGTGCAGCACATACGCAAAAAACATCCCGAATTTGCACAGCTAGCCAACAGCATTCAAGCTCCTTTACCTACAACAGTCATTAACAGCGCTCCAGCAGTCATCGCAACTGATGGTACTACGGCTGAAGCGGTGGTGGTAAGAACCTTACAGTCCTGTATATAATTATGAAATCTCATCTGTACAAAGGTATAGGTCCGGCATGATGGTTTTCTTTGCAGTATGGCATTTTGTGTAACCATATGTGCTTGTCCTCAATGCTTCCTCTTTCGTTCCCTAGACAACAGACCTTTTGACACAGGCAATGACTGAGCTGTCTCAGACTCTGACCACAGACTATCGCACAGTGCAGGGAGACTTCCAGAGGATACAGTATATACCTGTGACGCAGGCTGGAGGGGGTTTGGCCCAGCCACAGCACATCCAGTTGCAGGTGGTTCAGGTTGCTCCGGTAAGAGCACAGTCCCTTCTGTTCTTGGGGGAAAGAAAGCATAACCTCCATCAATTTGATGTGTTCATTTATCAGGGACTAAATATCAGTTGCGTGGTTGTACAAAAATAAATAACCCGAGGTGACAATACAAATGTAACATATATATATATATATATGTAGCTTTCCCCCCCCCAAAAGAAGTAAGCCAACAACAGTAAGTGACAGTTCCTTCTTGCACAATTATTAAGATAGTATCTAGCAGGTAGGGTGTTGCTAATGAGATTAATCAATCATCAAGAAATGTGACTCTCTATAGGAACCAAAATGTTTGGCTGTTTTGTTGTTCTGGAGCACTTGGGTATCATGTCAGGCAAAAATGGCAGAGAAAACCAAGGCTTATATTTGGCGAGCTAACGTTTGTGCATGGAATCACAACTAGAAAAAAAAAGACTATGGTGGCTTCCATGGAAGCGACTAGTAAAAAACAATACTTTTCCTTTCCCTAAGATCAATATGGAAGTATTATTTGTAAAACTAAATTTGAACAAACCACAAGTTCTGGAACATTGTCCTATGGTTTAGTATTAAGCAGTACCATGATTGCCAAAAAAAAAAAAAGCACAGCACTTTTCCACAAACTCCATACCAGTTGTCAAGCATGCTGGTGGAGGGGTGATGATTTGGGCTTGGGGTAGAGCCACATGACCTGGGGAAACTTGCAGTCAGTCAGACAACAAAATACACCTAAAAATAAAGTTGAGCCAAAGTAAGCTGAGCCAAAATTATGTGATGCAAAAGGACACTGATCAGCAATTCATTTGACATCTGAATTGGTAAAGATGAAAAATCTATAGCCAAGTCAAAATCTCAGCCTCACTGAAATGCAATAGGAGAATCTTAAGATAGCCATACATGAATGAATACCCTTAACCATAACATTTTGAGTGTTTCCCCATGTGTTTTGAGTGTTGGTTTACTTTTTAAACATGGCCTGTGCTTGTGAAACCTTATATACTTCTTCTTTCTCTCCAGCAATCAACTTCCCAGTCCCAGCACTCAACAGTGGACATGACCCAGCTGCAGGATCCTCATAGCTTTACTCAGCACTCCATTCAGGTGCAACATATCCAGGTTTCTGAAGCCATGGGGACTGTACAGGCCAGTGCTCAGGTCTGCATGCACGAACATATTTGTTTTTTTCTTCAGGTTTTTTTTTTTTTTTTTAAGTTGAATATTTTTCATTTTCACACATGGATGGAAAGCCACTGATCTATGTATTAATTTGTCTGACTAAATGTATATACAATCTATACACCATATCATAGGTTCCTTTAGCATGTTAAGGATGTCTAAAGGATATTTATCCCTTTCAAAACATAATTGAAGCTGATTTGTTTATTTCTCCCAATTAGGTGACAGGCCAGCCTTTAAGCCCTTCCTCTCAACAAGCAGCCCAGGAGTTAAATTCAGGTCGCTTACAAACACCACCTGGTCAAAGTCAAGGCGCAGTGCAGCAAGCTTACATGCCTAGCAATTGGAACTATCGCAGTTACCGTGAGTTTTTATATTCTGTTTCCATTTGTTCCTTGCAGATTTTTTTCTTATTTAGATGTTTCATGCCTCTCTGTGTAAAATGTTCAGCTTTTCCTAAGTGTATTCTCTGGTTCTCTCTTAGCTTCTGAAATACAGATGATGGCTTTGCCTCATGGTCAGTATGTGCTTACCGATGCTAGCACACCTGTCTCTGCCACTGCTAACAACAGTCAAGTCAAAACGGTGAGACATTGACACGAGCAAGAACTCATTTTCCTCTCAGAATTTTGCACAAGCATTTATTTTTATTTAAAAACTTAAAAAATTTTACTTTTAATAAGTAAATGATTTTGTTGATTTAGTGAGCAACCTGGTTATGTATTTCATAATGCAGGTCTCAAATAACAATCAGTTCATGTATTAAGCAGCAATTTAGGAGTTTATGCAAGGTTGTTCTTTTACATTGTTAATTTAAATTGTATGGAGTTTTATCAACTACTGTAAGTACACTTTAACACAAGTTTTCTCTTTAGTTTATATGACTCATAACTCATTTGGGAAAAGAAAATATCAAGGCAGTTAACAAGTTCAGGTAAAACTCAATATTGATATATTAATAGTCATAGTCAAAGCTTCAATTTGTGTGTAAAATGTAATTCAGGTTACCAACAGAATGTAGGTCAAAGAATTTGACTTATCTGCCTTAAAGTGATAGGACACATGTCTACAGTTAGTTACCCTTCAGAAAAGACATACTGTAAGCATTGGAATATATTTTATAAAACTGACTAACATTTATTTAAATGACTGAACATCAATTATTGAGTTTTGTTTTAAGTGACAAATAAAAATAAATAAATAAAAAAACGAAAAACAGGATTGTGAACTCGAGTCACGGGGTTTGGTGACTTTAGACAAACTCACTTGTACTTCGACTTTTATCAGGGGTGACTTGAGACTTTAGGGTCTGATTTTGCAATTACTTAATATCATTCCCAAGCATAAAGGTTCACACTATGTAAAACTTTATTTTAAACATGTACAGCACTTTTTCCTCATCAATTTTATAGTGGCCTTTAGTGGCTAATTTTGGTTGGTCAGGAAGTACAGGTATATTTGGCAATTTTATCACATTTAATTTTAATGACAATTATTTATTTATTTTTCTTAAAAAATGCAATATACAAAATATGAAAGAAAAGAAAAATGTAGCTCAAAACTGATGTAAATGGAACAGTTACATTTCACCCTTGAGGCTGAATAAAGGAAGATTCATTTAAATCATTCACTTAGCCTTTATTTTGTAACATATACATTACAGCACAGTGAAATTCCTTCTTCGCATATCCTAGGGTAACTGGGGTCAGAGCGCAGGGTCAGCCATGGTACAGCGCCCCTGGAGCAGTTAGGGTTAAGGGCCTTGCTCAAGGGCTCAACAATGGCAGCCTGGCTGAGCTGGGAATCGAACCGCCGATCTTCTGATCAGTAACTCGGTGCCTTAGCCCTCTGAGCCACCTCTGCCACTTGCCAGCTGTGACTAATTAGGGTCAGGTGCTGATGCTGGCTAAATTTATTGGGTCAGTGTTTAGGACTTGAAACACAAAGGTCTTGGACTTGGACAAGACTTGTTGGTCTTGTGTTGGGACTTGCTGCACTTGATCTACAACTTGACTTGAGAGTTTAGGGCCTGGGGCCTTCTTGAGACTTTATAATAATATTGTCCTATCTCTTACTAAAATGAAAATATAAATCCAAATCTTACAGTATATATGTAATGGATATCATGACCTTTTTTTTTTTTTTTTTTTTAGAGAAGTGTCAGGAATATAGTTAGGTTTTAATATTGTATGTTTGCAATCTTACCTACAGTCGTGGCCAAAGGTTTTGAGAATTACATAAATATTGGAAATTGGAAGTTGCTGCTTAAGTTTTTATAATAGCAATTTGCATATACTCCAGAATATTATGAAGAGTGATCAGATTAATTGCATAGTCCTTCTTTGCCATGAAAATTAACTTAAATAACTTAAAAAAAAAAAACTTTTCACTGCATTTCATTGCTGTCATTAAAGGACCTTCTGATACCTATTTCAGTAATCATCTTGTTAACTCAGGTGAGAATGTTGACGAGCACAAGGCTGGAGATCATTATGTCAGGCTGATTGGGTTAGAATGGCAGACTTGACATGTTAAAAAGGAGGGTGATGCTTGAAATCATTGTTCTTTCATTGTTAACCATGGTGACCTGCAAAGAAACACGTACAGCCATCATTGCGTTGCATAAAAATGACTTCACAGGCAAGGATATTGTGGCTACTAAGATTGCACCTGAATCAACAATTTATAGGATCATCAAGAACTTCAAGGAAAGAGGTTCAATTCTTGTTAAGAAGGCTTCAGGGCGTCCAAGAAAGTCCAGCAGGCGCCAGGATTGTCTCCTAAACAGGATTTAGCTGCGGGATCGGAGTGCCACCAGTGCAGAGCTTGCTCAGGAATGGCAGCGGGCAGGTGTGAGCGCATCTGCACGCACAGTGAGGCGAAGACTTTTGGAAGATGGCCTGGTGTCAAGAACGGCAGCAAAGAAGCCACTTCTCTCCAAAAAAAACCCATCAGGGACAGATTGATCTTCTGCAAAAAGTATGGCGAATGAACTGCTGAGGACTGGGGCAAAGTCATATTCTCGGATGAAGCCTCTTTCCGATTGTTTGGGGCATCTGGAAAAAGGCCTGTCTGGAGAAGAAAAGGTGAGCGCTACCATCAGTCCTGTGTCATGCCAACAGTAAAGCATCCTGAGACCATTCATGTGTGGGGTTGCTTCTCATCCAAGGGATTGGGCTCACTCACAATTTTGTCCAAAAACACAGCCATGAATAAAGAATGGTACCAAAACACCCTCCAACAGCAACTTCTTCCAACAATCCAACAACAGTTTGGTGAAGAACAATGCATTTTCCAGCATGATGGAGCACCGTGCCATAAGGCAAAAGTGATAACTGAGTGGCTCGGGGACCAAAACGTTGAAATTTTAGGTCCATGGCCTGGAAACTCCCCAGATCTTAATCCCATTGAGAATTTGTGGTCAATCCTCAAGAGGCGGGTGGACAAACAAAAACCCACTAATTCTGATAAACTCCAAGAAGTGATTATGAAAGAATGGGTTGCTATCAGTCAGGATTTGGCCCAGAAGTTGATTGAGAGCATGCTCAGTCGAATGGAAAAAGAACACTGCAAATACTGACTCTTTGCATAAATGTCATGTAATTGTTGACAAAAGCCTTTGAAACATATGAAGTGCTTGTAATTATATTTCAGTACATCACAGAAACAACTGAAACAAAGATCTAAAAGCAGTTTAGCAGCAAACTTTGTGAAAACTAATATTTGTGTCATTCTCAAAACTTTTGGCCATGACTGTACTACTTCTTGCTTAAAAGCTAAATTGACTCTAACATGAAAAAGAGTTAGAAATGTACAAACTTAGACCCGCTATGTGGTTCCTTTAGCATGTCAGAAAGGCACTTTGAATGAGGCAGAACAGGAAAGATTTCTGATTTTGCCCAGGCAGGTATCAATATGTGGATATGGAAGGTATTTAAAAATCTTGTTTTATAAAGCTTTGAACACACTTAGTGTTCCTTAGTGCATAAATTAGAAAAGCCTGATGAAAATGCTGATTTCAGACATTTCAAGTTTGATGATTGTAATGTTGGCAAGTGATATATTTAAATAATTTTGCTTGTGTTACAGACTCATTATGTAATCTCTGAGGGACAGACTGAGCTGGATAATAAGCAAGATAATGCCCCACCCATTACTAATGATGTAAACACTGATCCATTGGAGCAACCATCTGCCAGTCAACAGGCTGCCAGTCAACAGGCTACCACCCAATATATAATCAAAACCACAACTAATGGATCTGGTGCTAGTGAGGTGCAAATTACAAAACCTTAAGCTAGGATGTGTCCTTGAATGGTCTATCATGATTTTAACTCACTGTTAATTCGTAACTTTTTTATGTTGAGATTGTTTTATTTTCATGTGACATTTCTTTGAGTTATTGGGCAGGTTTTATACCTGTACAAAATGTGTAAATCTGTAAAAAAAAATAAAAAAAAATTTAAGTCATGTTGTTTATCTAGTATAGCAGTCACCGATTAAATCAAGTTTGACACTGAATGTATAAAATGTATAGAACAATGAAATCTCTTCAATTAATTTCTGCATTCCCAAATCCAGCTTCCAATTTTTGTTTCCTGAAATTCATGTGTTTTAAATTGTGTGTATGCTTAATCTTGTGTTTTTTTTTTGTAACATACCATGTATCATGAATATATACTAAAGCTGCTCACAGTGTATAACTAAAATTTTTTTACATTTCTTGGTTCATGGATGTTTAGTATTTATTTGGCATATGCATTTCTGCTTACAGTGAAATGAATATGTATGAACTAAAAAGAAGTGAAATAAAAGGAAACACAAAGAATAACACGAAGCCACAATTTATAGTGGGAAATTTGTGCAATGTAAATGTATATAGTTTATACTGTATGTGTAAGCACCTTGCCTTAAAAAAACTGTTTTGATGTCTCTGTTGCCCAGAAAACCTATTTTTAACACACCTGCATTTCTCTTGTGAGCAGTGGAAATAAGCATTAGTCAACTTTAGTCACTTTTTTTTGGATGGGGTGTGGTAATTCTATGTATTAGTTGAAGTGGAAAAAGGTGTAGTTCAGTAAAACTCTTCTGTCTTTGTGGAAAATTTGAGGAGGATTTGAAAGGTATTTTCGTTACATAAAGTACTATTATTTAAAAAAATGTACTTTGTTTGGGGGGGGGGGGGAACAAACTTCCAGCCACTGCATGTGCAGATTAAAACATGTAAATGGTTTGTCATACGCAGCACATATTGAAACTTAAAAGCAAAGTGCAGTCAATAAAATGAATTAATAATTGCCATTATGAGAATTAGGTGTTGCTTAGTGGTGGCTCAGTGTGTTAAGGCTCTGAGTTACGAATCGGAAGATCGGTGGTTCGAGCCCCAGCTCCGCCAGGTTGCTGCTGTTGAGCACCAGGATATGCGAAGAATAAAGAATTTCACTGTGCAGTAATATGTGTGACCAATAAAGGCTAACCTAACTTAGAATACTGTATGTTGTGTTCTACAGATTAACTTTTAAACCCCCCCCCCTTTCTTTTAATTCTTGACATGTATGACATTTTAGTAATACTCAATTGATCCTAGATATTAAATTGGTTAAAGATTGAAACTAATTGCCTGGTAAGGCTGGGTAAGTACATTTGGTCTCTGTTTCACCCAGCATTCCACACATTCTTCAGTAAGTTTAACAAAGCCCAAAAACAAAAGCAAATAAAAGACGCATCAGCTGAGCTGGTGTTACAGGACAAACAAGTTTTTTTTTTTTTTTAACCTCTGCTTAAACTGATGGAAATCAGATCCACTTCCATAAGGTGTGCCAATCAAAGATTGTATGCCGAAACTGGAGCAGAAGAATGGATTTGAGGGACCTGAATGGATACAGAAAGGGGGGGAAAGAGGGAAAGAAGTTAGGGGAAGATGATGTTGAGATGGAGGATGGTGTGGTTGGTGAGCAGAAGTGGTGCTGGAAGAAGTAAGTATGTAAAGCAGTGTAGCATGTACAGTATGTGTTTATGGAACTGATTGTGTGTAATAGTGTACAGTATATGAACACTGTTGTCATTCGTGTTTGTACTTTTACAATTACAACTAAATATGGATCAACTGGATATACTGAAAAGGAAAATGGATTAACGTAGTACAGTATTTTCATATGTCTTATTCAATTGCTTTATTCTTATCACATAAGAATTTCGGAATAAAGCCCATCATGAGGTAGAATACAAAAATATGCCAGATTTTTTATTTTTATTTATTCATTTTTTTGGTCGGTTTCCTCCTACTTGCAAAATCCTGCCAGTAGGTGAGTTGCCAATTCACCTGTTGGCAGATTTTTTGATAAAAGCGGGATTCTGGAAGCTCAGGATTGATATCCAGTGTCACCACATTGGCCCTCACTATAATAGTTAATCTATTTATAAGAAGATTATCTTTAGCATTTTTTCCAAAAGTCTACAGTGGGGGTTCTGTCCCAGAGGGATTCAGTGTCTGGCTCCAATAGCAGCTTTGTGGCTATGGATTCTGGAAGAGGCACCACTATCTGAGGTTCAAGAATGGGTGCTGCTGGCTGGGATGCTGGGATGCTTCCTTTACCAGTACAGAAGACAATGTAAACAGGTCAGTTAATATGTACATACAGTATAGTACTTATGCAAACCTTGTCTTTCTATTACTATTAATAGATGATGCTACTAGTACTATAATTTTTTTAAATGTTTGCTGTGATGTCTGCTGTTACAAACAATAAATCATTTGTATGACATTATCAATAGGCTAAACTTATTTTCTTTACTTTTAAAGAAATTTCCAGAGAAAAGAGAGGTTGTTGGGAAAAAGACTGGCCAAGCTCAGTGGTAAGAAAACAAGAACACAGAATTTATACGAATCACTACCGCTCTAATTAAACCAGCGAAAGCTCTTCACTTTGTCAAATTTTGACATTTTAAATGACAGTATACTTATGAGAAGTACAATTTCCGATATGAAATTAGTATCTTAGTTTAAAATAAGGATATGTATATAAACACCATGATACCACACACCGTCCAATCTCCTCAGATTTAATTTAAGTTTCCTTTTTTGCCACATCCCAAAGGTGCACTGTTGGATTGAGATCTGCTGACTTTGACATGATTTGAGTACAGTGAAGACATTTTCATGTTCAAGAAACCATTTTGAGATGATTATCGCTGTGTAACATGGCATGTTTTCTTGTGGTCATAAAAAGATGAACGTGGTCAGCAACAATAGTTGGGTAGGTGGTAACATTTAAACTATGCTTGGTACTAAGAGGCCAAAAACTATATCAGGAACTATACTATCTCCTGCACCTTTACATCACCACCACCAGTCTGAACCTTTTATACAAGGCAGGATGTACAGTCGTGGCCAAAAGTTTTGAGAATGACACTCAAAATATTAGTTTTCACAAAGTTTGCTGCTAAACTGCTTTTAGATCTTTGTTTCAGTTGTTTCTGTGACATACTGAAATATAATTACAAGCACTTCATATGTTTCAAAGGCTTTTGTCAACAATTACATGACATTTATGCAAAGTGTCAGTATTTGCAGTGTTGGCCCTTCTTTTTCAGGACCTCTGCAATTCGACTCAATCAACTTCTGGGCCAAATCCTGACTGATAGCAACCCATTCTTTCATAATCACTTCTTGGAGTTTGTCCACCCGCCTCTTGAGGATTGACCACAAGTTCTCAATGGGATTAAGATCTGGGGAGTTTCCAGGCCATGGACACAAAATTTCAACGTTTTGGTCCCCGAGCCACTTAGTTATCACTTTTGCCTTATGGCACGGTGCTCCATTGTGCTGGAAAATGCATTGTTCTTCACCAAACTGTTGTTGGATTGTTGGAAGAAGTTGCTGTTGGAGGGTGTTTTGGTACCATTCTTTATTCATGGCTGTGTTTTTGGGCAAAATTGTGAGTGAGCCCAGTCCCTTGGATGAGAAGCAACCCCACACATGAATGGTCTCAGGATGCTTTACTGTTGGCATGACACAGGACTGATAGCAGCGCTCACCTTTTCTTCTCCGGACAAGCCTTTCTCCAGATGCCCCAAACAATTGGAAAGAGGCTTCATCCGAGAATATGACTTTGCCCCAGTCCTCAGCAGTCCATTCGCCATACTTTTTGCAATCTTAGTAGCCACAATATCCTTGCCTGTGAAGCCATTTTTATTCAACGCAATGATGGCTGCACGCGATTCTTTGCAGGTCACCATGGTTAACAATGAAAGAACAATGATTTCAAGCATCACCCTCCTTTTTAACATGTCAAGTCTGCCATTCTAACCCAATCAGCCTGACATAATGATCTCCAGCCTTGTGCTCGTCAACATTCTCACCTGAGTTAACAAGACGATTACTGAAATGATCTCAGCAGGTCCTTTAATGGCAGCAATGAAATGCAGTGGAAAGTTTTTTTCAGGATTAAGTTAATTTTCATGGCAAAGAAGGACTATGCATTTCATCTGATCACGCTTCATAACATTCTGGAGTATATGCAAATTGCTATTATAAAAACCTAAGCAGAAACTTTTCCAATTTCCAATATTTATGTAATTGTCAAAACTTTTGGCCACGACTGTACATATACTTTCATGTTGTTTGCACCAACATCTGATCTTACATATGAATGTCGCAGCCGACAAGACTCAAACAAGGCAACATATTTCCAATCTTCTATTGTCCAATTTTGAAAAGACCCATGTGAATTGTAGCCTCAATTTCCTGTTCTTATTTAACAGGTATTGCACCCAGTGTGGTCTTCTGCTCATGTCCCGCTTCTGCTTCAAGCTTTGAGTTGTTCTGAATTCAGAGATGATGGTCTCTCTTCCTTGATTGTAATGAGATGTTATTTGTGTTACTGTTGTATTTTACCAGTCTGAAAATCTCGCAATTTTTCTTTGACCTTTGGCATCATTCGAGGCACTGTTGCCTACAGAACTTCCACTCACTGGATTTTTTTTTTTCAGAACATTTCCTGTAAACCATGTCATGTAAAGTCACTTAAATCACTTTTCGTCCCCATTATGATGCTCAGTTTTAACTTCAGCAGATCGTCTTGACCATTACTGCATGCCTAAATGCACTGCCATGTTTTGCTGAGTTGCTGCAATGTGATTGGCTGATTAGTTATTTGTGTTAACAAAGGATCCAGGATTATATCTGAATACATGCAGCCCTGGTTTTGTGTAGTTGTACATATATTTTGTTAAACTGTCCTAAACTGTCTCGCATTAACATAAGTTAAAGTTCTCCTTGATTATTGATGATAAGAGAATTGGGCTGCTGTATAAAGCCTTCTTCAACAGATCCCAATGATTCTCAATGGAGTTAAAGTCTGGGCTCTGTGACCAATCTGTGGTTGAAAACAAGGTCTCGTGCTGCCTGAACCACTCTTTCACAATGAGCATGATGAATCCTGGTATTGTCATCTTGGAATATATCCGTGCCATCAGGGAAGAAAAAACCCACTGATGAAAAAAATTTACATTCCATATATTCAGATACTTAGCTAAGCTCATTGTTTGGGCAAACAACATTGCTGAACTATGACAAACAGAAGCAACCCCAGATCTTAACACTGCCCTACAGGCTTGTTGATGGGTTCATCATTCCATCCACCTCTTTTCTTACCCTGATGTGCCATCACTCTGGAATAGGGTTAATTTTTGATGCATCAGGCCACATTACCTTTTTTACAATACTCCACAGTCCATTCTGCTCCCTAGCAAATTTAAGTCTATTGGCCAGCCTGCCAATCCCACAGAAATGCCTATGCAGCACAAATTGCCAAAAATGTCATTGCTGGTCTCGAAAGAAAGGCACCAATGCACCCAGTGTACCACAGCCTGCTGCGGATGGGGACATAAGGATCCAACCCAGCCTCCAAACTCCCCAGATCCCAATCCGATTAATCACCTATGGGATTTGCCAAACAAACAAGTTCAATCGGCGGAGGCCAAACCCTTCAACAGACACCATCAAAAAGATCTGCCATACACCACGGCACACCCACAGAGTCACTGTGGCACCTACCCCCAAGGGGCTCGATATATATAGTGTACATAAACCCATATATAAAACCCACTCATGTTACACAGTATAATCTTTT
This sequence comes from Clarias magur, assembly GCA_013621035.1. Taxonomy (NCBI): domain Eukaryota; kingdom Metazoa; phylum Chordata; class Actinopteri; order Siluriformes; family Clariidae; genus Clarias; species Clarias magur. The sequence goes on from QNUK01000018.1 coordinate 1,728,667, forward strand.
TTCCATGTCTTCAATCCCATCAGTCAACAAGATGCAGGTCAACAAGATGCAGGTCATCTGCTATTTGTGGTGAGGGCTCTACTAGACGGGTTGGTGGTCTCCATTCTCCAGGAACCAATGTCAGATACAAGGGTTTCCCAGATACAAGGCCTCATTAAAAAACTAGAGGTGAGTGGGAATACTGCGTTGTATTTCCTGTGTGTTTTTATCTTTAAAATGTCTTTTTCCTCACTGTTACTGTGTTTTTATGGATTAAATTCAATGGAATAATGCAGTTACTGTCGTAACAACTTGTACTTTTAGCAGCAGTTTATGACCTTAGATTTTGTTGCGGCAGGATAACAAAACAAACAGCAAAGCCTAAAACAGAATTAGGCAGATAAGCTAACATACTTGACGTACATTATCTGCTGCTATCTAGTATATTTTCTTATAGAAACCATTTAGTTGGCAACTAAGTCATTAACATAGAGTCTAGCAACTTGTTTTGAGCAGCTATAGATTAAGTTTTATTTACAACATTTTAAAACCACACAAAATTCCAAAACCTGTCCTCCAAAAAGTGGCAGCTTTTTCCTAATCTTTGTCAACAAATCCTTCATAAAACCACAGTAAACACGTCTTCCATGTGCACCTCTGATTATGGACATTATCCCAGCTTAAACCCTTGCTTCTACTCTTCAAATGTTTGTAATTCCCGTGAATACAAATGGCTCTGTACTATCATATGTAGACCATCTGCACTTACAGTTTGCCTTTTTGCAGCATTATTATTATATTTTAATATTGCTATAAAGACTTAGCCAGACCACTTGATATTTTTAAACCCACCCTGATAAGAATTAATTTTTTTTCCTTTGCTCTTCTCAACAGCACTGTAGTAAGAATTTAGCGGTTAGCATTTTTGCTCTTTAAACATATTATTGTACTGTAACCTATTAGCACAATAATATCTCCACACATTTGCTTTTCTAGGAAACGGATCAAAATGAATTTAGCTACATTTACATACATCATTGACTACTTAAAGTAGCCAATTATAAATGTATCATAATTTATTCTTATTTTATAGCATAACTTATTATTTAGTTTTAGTGAAGACTTAACAAAGATAAACCTTAACAGTTATCTTCAGTGATTTAAAATACCAGCCATAATGCTTTTTCAAACACTTTAACATCTTTAACCATAACATCTTCAGCATTATATAAGTCTGATATAGCCCTATAATAGCCCTATAATATAACCTTGCTTTTATTATTACAAAAAAAAAAACATGACTAAGACTTAAGTGGGACGTTCATGAAGCACATATGAGTGTTATGGTCAGAGGCCTATATAATATATCCACATATAGCGAATAATAAAATACTTCTTATGGAATGGCGTTCCGGACAATTTTGGGGCATGGCTATAGGGATGTTCCCATTCAGCCACAAGCATGTTAGTGAGGTCAGGCAACAATCTCGGTCAAGCAGATCTGCAATGCAGTTGGCATTCTAGTCCATCCCAAATGTGTTTGTTAATGTTGAGGTCAGGGATCTGTGCAGGCCACTTGAGTTAATCTACTTCAAACTTGGCAAACCAAGTTAGACTTTAATGTTTTCTGGAGTTTATGGAGTAAACTTTTAAGATTAGTGTGGAACATAAACTCTAAAAAACATTAAAGGCTCTGAACATAAATCCATTTTTTTCTTTATTATTCTACACACAATTCTTTAAAGGTATTATGCTGCCAAAGGAGCTTTAACTAAATACTAATTAATGAGTCTGAATACACACGAAAATTAGATATTTCATTTAAAAATACTTTATTTAAAATACTGTTATACTATTATTATTTTTTAGAAATTATCAAAACATTCAAAACACCCAGTCACCACCCTCATTTGTCCCATCTGTTGCTGAAGCTCACCTGTATGATGTTAGGAAATGCAATTTCAAGCATGCTCTTATGGTTACTTTTTGTTTTGCTTTCTTTTTTTTTTCAGGCCGTGTCTCAATTAATTATAGTGGCAGTAAACAGTAGTTTCCTTATTGAGGAGCAACTGCTGCAAGCCAAAGACAAGGAGAACAAAGAGATCAAGACTAAAATAGAAGAAAGAGTGAAACATATTTGCACTTATCTACAGGAGAGGTGAAACTTAAGCCACTAAAAATGCTCTTTTTAGTTTTTCCTCATTTGTCTGTTTATGCTCAAACCAATTCATTCCTCCTCCTCTCCACTGTGCAGAGTGAGTGCCCTGCACTTTCTCCTTCAGACTCAGGATAAGTATGGAGTATGTATATCTAACATTCAGGAGGAATTGCAGGAGTACTGGGAGATGCTAGAAGACCTGCACACTAAAGTCACCCTGCAACCGGAAAAGTGCCAGGTCCCTGAGGATGCTCACACTGTCCTCATGGACACTGAGGTTCGATTATACATGAATACTGGATTGTAAATGAATTAACAAATGAATTACTCATCAATGAATCATGACCTGACTGGATGATGATGTCTTGGGTGGTGTTGAATTTGTTTATGATAGTGTATGTGTTTCAGGGCTTATACACCAGGCTGGGTCTGTTTCAGAGTAGGATTCATGAGTGTCAGGTGCACCTTAACACAAGTACACGACTTCTTGAGGTGAAGAATACATCTGCCCTCATATCAATACCTTTATTGCCATCTTAATCTCTTGCTCCATTTTTTGAATACTCAAGCGACCTATTGTTCATCTGTTAACTCCTTCATCAATAGGAGCTGGAGAACAGGCAGCAGGACTTGGCTCAGACTGTGGGCCTAACATTTGAGTCTACTTGGACCAAAGACCTTCTACAGTGTAATACACACCAGGTACAATACACCACATCTAAAGTTGATAAATTTTCAGGTACATGGCATATTAGTTTGGACTGGAAATTACTACCAAACTTTAGGTTTCTAAGGATTACTGGTTTTCAAAGTGCACATGAAAATAATAATGATAAAAACAAAATGAGAAAATTATTTAAGTCTCATGTGTTGATTAATATATTAACAGGGGTTTGCAAAAGTGGTTCAACTGAGCTATAAATTGTTTTACAATTAACAATTTGAAGTTACATTCATATAAATCTAATGTCTTAAATAAAGATGCTCACGAATTCTTTATTTTATGGCTCAGATAGATATGCAAATTGAAAATTATTTACATATAGAGGAATTGTTATATTATGTCAGTACATTAAAATACAGTGGAACCTTGGATTCCGACATAATTCGTTTCGGAAGCGGGCTCGTAAACCAAATAGAATTGTCCCATAAGAAATAATGAAAACTCAAATTATTCGTTCCACAGCCCAAAACAATAAATACATTAAAAAATTCATACAGTATATAAAGTAAAAATAAAACAAATTAACCTTCACTTTAAAAAAAAGTCAAAATAAATCCAGACAGATAAATGTTTTCGTGGTTTACGAGCATTCCGCAAACCGAGCAAAAATTGTTTATACATTTTTAATTGGAAACCGAGCAAGTATTAGTTTACGAGTGCCGAGTATCATGTATCACGCATATCTTATTTTGACACCGACCAGCAAGTGATCACAACTAAGCCAATGATTTTTCTCTATCTTGCGCTGCAGAATTATGGGTAATCGTCTCCCCTGCTGGGTCTTAGTGCTCGTCTCTGTACTGGTATAATCAACATCTCCCTCTCTTTCCTATGTGTGCACACGCATAATTTGACTCTGTGCCCGACACACACAGTACTCATGTGTACTTTCTGTGCGCATGCGTAATTTGACACCGACACATGCACTCTCCCCGGCTGCACACACACGCTTTATTTACACAGAAAACTCTGCTCTGTCGCGATTCTTTTCAAAGGTAAGGTGCTGGTTCATTTATTATTTTTTATTCTTTTACTTTACAGCAGTGATTCCGTTAGTATGCTCTCATGTGAGTATCATTAGACAGATTTCTTTTTTTCCCGTTAAAACAGTGTTTGCATTGTGTAAGTTAGTTGTGAAACTTAAAAAGCGAGGTGGAGGGAGGGAGAAGGAGTTTTACTGTTTAAGACGAGGCGAGAGGCTAATTCCACACACACACATACAAATACACGGTAAGTGCAGGTTAATTTGTTTTATTTTTACTTTATATACTGTATTAATTATTTTTATGTATTTATTGTTTTGGGCTGTAGAATGAATAATTTGAGTTTTCATTATTTCTTATGGGAAAATTCTATTTGGTTTACGAGTGTTTTGGAATACGAGCCCAGAATGAATTATGCTCGTAATCCAAGGTTCCACTGTATAAAAATTATATAAATCTCAAATAGTAATGTAGAACTTTAATATTTCATTCATAAGCTAACTGACCCTGCCCTCTCAGAGTGTGCATCATGTGAAAACACCATAGTGTTATGGTTGTGCAACATCCTGTGAAAACAGGGATGAGGCAGTAACAAGCAAGTTGTATTTTTGTCCAAGTTTTTTATCAGTTGATGGCTTCCAAGATCTTTTGTTGTACCACTCATGTACCCTTATACTTGCACTCATATACAGTACCCCTAAATATAAAAATGGTTAGTTAAGAAATGCAAATTTATAGTGTTTTTATTCTTATTTGTATACATGCCATTTTGTGTGTATATATAGTGGCCCAAAGTAGTTATGTAAAATATATGCACAAAAAAATCACGTTACATGATTGCATAAACTATGTTGTGCCCACTGACATACTTAGAAGAAACATAATTCTTCACATTGCATAAAGAATTTGAGTTGTATAGACAACTGTTGTATAGTATGTATAATTTTTTTGTGCTCATTTTGAGTGGAGGAGGGCGATACTTTCTCAGCCACTATCAGGCATGGGCTTCTGGGAGCTCATAGAATGGAACCCCTGACAGTGCGTGAGGAACAGCATGTGACAGTTTTTGCCATTTCTAGATGGTAGCGGTTGTATGATAGGGAAAGTTGTCTGAAAAAAAAAAGACTAAATGAAAGGAGAAGACTGTTGATTTAAACTTTGAGAAAAAATCTGCATCTAATTTTTTTCCCCCCCCCAGTTTAAAAAAGTCTTCAAGGATTTCACATCCCTAATGCAGCAGACTCTGACTTTTGTGCTGCATCTTCAGGACCTAAGAGACAGAAGAGAACAGAAGAATAAAACATCTGATGTTGAACACATTCAGAGCTCTTCATCCTCCCCCTCATCACTTCCTATATACAGTATTGCTCTGTTCACAGAAAATACCCCTGTGGAGCTTGATTCAGAACACCCCAACACACAAAGCTCCAAATTTTCACTAAAACATTTGCTTTGCGGAGTGAAACGAGGGAGATGAACGTTGCATTGTTATCCCTTTGTAAATAAATGAAAGACATGATTGTAAAATGAATGTGAAAATGTTCTAAATCAGTGTAAAACTATTTATTAATTCACTAAAAGTTTATGTTTGTAATGTACCTTTTGCTCCACTGCTTTTGTATTGCAAAATGCATAATATTTAATGCCAGATAAAAAAAAATACTTGTCAACTTATTGAGTAACAGCGTTCAAAAACTAAATAAGATCTCAATTAGAACTAAATTGAACCATAACTGACATCACTCCTTTTTCTCTTTTGAGTCATCTGAAGTCCATAATCTATCAAAACAGCCCAGAACACTATAGGTGAAAATCATCTGTGCATGTACTGTAACAACATCAGTTCTGAGGTATTAAGAAATTGTATTCAGTATTTTTGTATTCAGAAAATACAGTGATGCTTAAAAGTTATTACCCCCTTGATTTTAAGTTATTTTGTGTAAAAACATAATAAAAAACCATCTAGTTTCAGTATTAGGCAAATACAACCTCAGATGAACAACATATACACTTTTTTCACCATGTAATTATTTATTTAACAAACAATAGCCAAACACACACACACACACACACACACACACACACACACACACACACACACACACACACACACACACACACAGGCAATACTAAGTACCCCCTTATGCTGCCGTGGGATTTGAGATTGGAAAGGATTTAAGTTGCTGATAATCATCAACTCTTGATTAATTGATCATTAGCAGGTGTGACATCTATAAAAGGGGATGTTTTGGCAGTTTGCTTGTCTGGAACATTCTGATGTGTGTTACATGTACTTTGTACAATGACAAAGTTGAATCTATTCTAAGCTACACATAAATCTTCAAAGAGTTAAAAAGAGAGAGAGAGAAAGATCATTCACAAGTGGAAAGCATTCAGGAGGTCGTGGACCATAAAAGCCATCACTGAGCATGTTAAAGTCCATGACAACACAATTAGAAAAAGACTGAACAAGTACAGTTTGTCTGAAAGAGTTGCCAGGAGATACCTCTTCTTTCTTAAAAGAAGCATGACTATGATTCACAAAACTGCATCTGAACAAAGCACACGGCTTCTACAGCACTGTCCTTTGAACAAATATGTGCAAAGTGGATTGGTTTGGCTTTAATGCCCAGTGCCTTATTTGGCAAAACCAAACAGCATTTCAGCAAAACACCTCATACCCACTGTCAACATGGAGGTGAAGGGGTGATGATTTGGGCTTGTTTTGCAGCCACAGGACCTGAGCACCTTGCAGTCATTAAGTTGAGCATGAACTGGTATATACCAGTATATACAAGTATATACAAGTGCTGTAGAGGCAAATGTAAGGCCGTCTGTTCGGCAGCTAAAGCTTGGTCTTAATCTGGTGATGGAACAGGACAATGATTCTAAGCACACCAATAAATCTACATCAGACAAATATAAGAATCAATGTTTTGTAATGGTCAAAAGTCCAGACCTCAACACAATTGAAATGCTGTGGCAGCACCTTTAGAGAGCTATGCATAAGCAAATGCCCAAAAATCTCAATGAACTGAGGCAATGTTGCAAATATGAATGGGTCCAAATTTCTCACAATGATTTGAGAGACTAATAGTCCTACAGTAAATGATTGTTATTGCTATAATATATGTTATTGAATCAAGTGGGGTACCCACGTGCTTTTTCCCCTTTTGGCTTCATGTTTGTTAAACAAATGCAGTAATGGTATGGTGAAAGGTACCATATGTTATGTACATATGTTGTTTTTTTGTTCTGAGGTTGTATTTGCCTAATTCAGAGACCCACTACAATCAGATTATTTCATGATGTTTTACTCAAAAGAAGACTTAAAAGAGTGACTTTTGAACATTTGAACATGACTGTACCCAGGTGATGCAAAGTCAGAGGCCAATAAATTGAGCATTAATTCTTTTATAATAATAATATTTATTTATTTATTTAATTTATTTCTATGGACACAGTCTAATTTATGTCTACGGGCCACCTTATACTGTATATGGCTAAAAGTCAAACACAAGTATATTTCAGCATGCCAGTCTCAAGCACAAAGCAAAGTCCATGAAGGCATATATTTTGATCATTGCACAAAGCCCTGACCACAACCCACTCACTCACTCATCATCATCTATACCACTTAATCCTGTATTCAGGGTCACGGGGGCCTGGAGCCTATCTCAGGAGACTTAGGGCACATGGCAGGGTACACCCTGGACAGGGTGCCAATCCATCTCAGGCACACAGACATACACTCACTCACACACTACGGGCAATTTGGGAGCGCCAATTAGTCTAACCTACATGTCTTTGGACTGTGGGAGGAAACCGGATAACCCAGAGGAAACCCACCAAGCACGGGAGTGTGTGTATGCAAACTCCATGCACACAGAGACGGGAATCGAGCCTGGCCGGGGATCGAACCCGGACCGTGGCGGTGCAAGGCGACAGTGCTAATCACTACACCAGTTCAGAGATGAACTGGAATGCTAACTGCAGCTCAGGCCTTCTCACTCAACATTACTGCTCAAGTTAGCTAATGCTCTTGTGGCTGAATAAGAACAGATTCTGAGAGCCATGTTCCAAAACCTAGTCTGAAAGCTCCCAAAAATGTTGGTTATTATAACAGCAATGAACAATAAATCTGTAATAAACATTTCATAACGCATTTGAAAGTGATGGTGTACACATCCTTTTGGGCTTAAGGTCTATCTTTGGTTTTACATTTTATTCCACAAATCTTTCAGCCTTCTTCAAGGTACAAAATTTAATCAAGTGCAGAATTAATGATGATCATGATGTGCAGGCAATTCTTGTAGTTTATTTTAGAATTACCAAGTAGCAAATGCATACCCTGGGGTATATTTGTGCTCGGTGTCCTTAGCAACTTTTTCTATGACACAAGCGACTTCTCTTCCATGCTAGAATATATATCATCTTCCCCACAATACAATATCAAAAACCAGAGTGTCATGATGATGCTCTCTGGTTTGTCAAAGAACTTTGTTTGTATGCAGTGTAAAGGATTTGGAGAGCTTAAAATGAGGCATGGCCAGGTGTCCAGTGGTTACAACGATTAGCAATTAGCAACTAGCAACTTGTATGGGACCTGTTATAAAGCCTGTGGAGGTGGTTGTGCTGTCACCCGAGAAGGCACATTGCTATTGCATTTATAAAACTACCAGAGCCTTTCAAGTATCTCAAACTAAACTCATATGCAAATGGCTTTAGGTTGGATGCATTACACAGAATCCTAAACATGAATAATAATTAAAATAAAAACCTGTAGTGTAGTCATTTATTATTTAACCATTTCAACAAGTGTTCGACTCAAATTCTTTGATTCCAACCTAGGCATGTCTTCATGGACCTCAGTTTGTGTCATGGTGGAACATATTTGGGCCTCTTGCTTTCAGTGAAGGGAAATGATAATGCTACACAAAGATGTCCTTTACAACAGTTTAGGAAAAGTCCATGTATGGGTGTGATGGACAAGTAGACACATCCCTTTGGTCATGAAGCTTACCTTACTTGTACAACCCGAAATCCGGGACAGTATTTGGACTTTTTTTTAATTTTTTTTTTTATATAAAATGAAAACTAAAAGATATTCAAATAACATAAGCCAATATGTTATTCACAGTAGAACATAGAGAACATAAATGTTTAAACTGAGAAATTTTACCATGGTGTAGCATCTCCTCTTATTTTCAAAACAGTTTGAAGACACGTGGGCATTGAGATTATGAGTTCCTGGAGTTTTGGTGTTGGCATATAAGTTTCCAGCTGCTGAAGAGTTCGTGGTCATCTTTGATGTATTTTGCGTTTAATGACGTGCCAAATGTTCTCCATAGGTTAAAGATGTGGACTGCAGGCAGGCCAGTTCAGCAACTGGACTCTCCTACTACAAAGCCATGCTGTTGTAATATCTGCAGTATGTGGTTTTGCATTGTCCTGCTGAAATACACAAGGCATTCCATTAATACAGATGTTGTCTAAAACATTTCAGCATTCATAGCATTGCAATAACATGAAAGCTGCCCATACCGTATGCACTTATGCACCCCCATACCATCAGAGATGCTGGCTTTTTGATCTGAAGGCTGATAACATGGTCTCCCTCCTCTTAAGCCAGTGGGACACGACGTCTGTGATTTGAAACAAGAATGTCAAATTTGGACTCGTCTGAATATAGTACACTATACCACTTTGATACTTTCATTTCAAATGAGCCTTGGCCAACAAGACACGATGGTGCTTCTGGACTATGTTCACATATGGCTTACTTTTTGCATGATAGAGCTTTTGTTGGCATCTGCAGATGGCACAGCGGATTGTGTTTATCATATTCTAGAAGTATTCCTAGGCCCATTTAGTAATGTCTATGACACAATCATGCCAATGAGTGATGCAGTGTCGTTGGAGGGCATCCAGCAAACGTCTTTCAAACGTTTCCAGTTACCCAGAATCTTTTGCACTGCAGATGATGAGATTTGCAAAGCCATTGCAATTTGACATTGAGGAACATTGTTTTTAAAGTATTAAACAAAACCTTTGCACGTTCTTTCATAGATTGGAGAGCCTCTGCCCATCTTTACTTCTGAGAGACTCTGCCTCTCTGAGACATCCCTTTTATAGCTAATCATGTTACAGACCTGATGCTAGATGCTCTCTCAACTAAATCTTTTTAAAATTTCATGCTTTTTCAGCCCTTTGTTTTTCAAATGTAATGCCTGCTACAGGTCCCAACTTTTTGAGGCCTGTAGCAGGCACTAAATTTGAAATGAGATCATTTAGTTGAGAAAAGTGTAAATTCTCAATTTAAATATTTCTTATGTTCTCTATGTTCTATTGTGAATAAAATATTGGTTCATTTGACAGTCATTTAGTTTTCATTTTATTAAATAAAAAAAACATTCCAGCTTTTCTGGAATTAGGGTTGTACCTTTGACATTAACATTATGCAATCCAAGTACTCCTTAATGTGTCTTGACTAGTTTCATACAATAGCTGATGTTAAGAAATGTTAAAATGTTTATAATAGTCAAATCCCTAAATGCTTTTGGTTTAACAGTCTGATACACTTACTGCTGCTATGACTGCAGCCGTTCAAACACATTGTACACTTACTATGCACTTCATACCTGGATGATTACAACAAAATAACGATAACACTGCAAATCAAAAGAACCATTACATAGTTAAGATCAAATTTAATGCACATATATGTGATTAGAATTAACCCTGAGGGAGCAAAAGAGGAAACGTTTAATTGCCCTATTGGCCCCTAATACAGTTTCTTTCTTTCTTTCTGTTTAAAATGTGGCTCTACTGTATTTTCTAAAATCTAAAGTCACTTTAGATTTTGTGTCTAAATCACACAACAAAGCAGCAACACTATAAGCTAATTCTCTTCCTTGCACAGTTTTTGCATAACATCACACAAACAATTTATAACACGACATCATGACAAGACAACCAGTCACTTAAATTGATATACTACATACACTGCAAATAATTAAGAGCCTTCCTTTGGATGATTACTGCAGTGATTAATATGTTTCAGCTGGCAACAAGTTATTTAACCCTAAAGGATGCAGTGAGTAGCTTCTCATTTCTGTTAGATGGCACATCCTGTGGTCGTGGCACTGATGTTACTCTGCTTCAGAAAAGTCAAATTATTGGCCTATGTCAAAAAAAAAAAAAAAACAACAACTAAGGAGATTGTTGAAATTACTAAAATTGGGTTAAGGACTGCCTAATTAATTATTAAAACCTGGAGGAAAAGTGGTCAAGAAAACATTTTAAATAAGCGTGATGGGAGATCACATAAGCACTTCACAGTGAAATGAAAACAAACAATAGGAGAACCCATGGCTATGTTTTAATAGTGAAAGTAAGAGCATTTCCAGGTGCAAAATGTAAAGAGAATTTAAAGGTTTGGACTAAATACATGTGTAGCCAAAAGAATACCTCATATCAGTGAGGCTAAACAGAAAAAAATTTCTGGGGTGTATAAAGAATGTCAGAGTGGCATATTGAAAACGTCATATGGTTTGATGAGTCCAGATTTACCCTGGGATGAGCATAACTCTACAAACTTGTGGGGAACTGTTATGATTTGGGTTGTTTTTGTTGGTCAGGTCTAGGATCAGCGATATTATTTGCCCAAAAAATTAGGTCAGTTGACTACTCGAATATGCTGAATGACTAGTTAACCAATACACATTGCCATTGATCTCAGGAGGGTTAAACAGGGAGAAGGATGTCTGCCATGTCTGGTGATGGGGATAACACAGTATAGATGGTGAGTAAGTGAGTGAGATAAAGTGTTCGGAGTGTAAACACTGTGTGCAGCTTCTTAGTTAATTATCTCAGTTTTCAGCGGTGTAACATTTTGGAGACACTGCTGGGATTGATGGGGCCACACCAGACATGTCAGACATCCTTCTCCCTGTTCAACCCTCTTGAGATCAGTATCAATCTGTGTCAGCATGACAACACCAATCTACAGTAGGAGCAGTCCTATTCTTCACTGAAAGCAGGAATAGGAATCTTCATAAATAACTTCTATGTCCTGTTCTGAGCTAGCAATATTTTTAGTTCTACAGGGTGGGCCATTTATATGGATACACCTTAATAAAATGGGAATGGTTGGTGATATTAACGTCCTGTTTGTGGCACATTAGTATATGTGAGGGGGCAAACTTTTCAAGATGGGTGGTGACCATGGTGGTCATTTGGAAGTTGGCCATCTTGGATCCAACTTTTGTTTCTTCAATAGGAAGAGGGTCATGTGACACATGAAACTTATTGGGAATTTCACAATGGTGAAAAACAATGGTGTGCTTGGTTTTAACGTAACTTTATTCTTTCATGAGTTATTTAAAAGTTTCTGACCACTTATAAAATGTGTTCAATGTACTGCCCATTGTGATGGTTTGTCAATGCAACCCTCTTCGCCCACTCTTCACACACTGATAGCAACACCGCAGGAGAAATGCCAGCAAAGGCTTCCAGTATCTGTAGTTTCAGGTGCTGCACATCTCGTATCTTCACACCATAGACAATTGCCTTTAGATGACCCCAAAGATAAAAGTCGAAGGGGGTCAGATCGGGAGACCTTGGGGGCCATTCAACTGGCCCACGACGACCAATCCACTTTTCAGGAAACTGTTCATCTAGGAATGCTCGGATTTGACACCCATAATGTGGTGGTGCACCATCTTGCTGGAAAAACTCAGGGAACGTGCCAGCTTCAGTGCATAAAGAGGGAAACACATCATCGTGTAGCAATTTCAAATATCCAGTGGCCTTGAGGTTTCCATTGATGAAGAATGGCCCCACTATCTTTGTACCCCAAATACAACACTATACCATCACTTTTTTTGTTCCAACAGTCTTGGAGGGATCTATCCAATGTGGGTTAGTGTCAGACCAATAGCGGTGGTTTTGTTTGTTAACTTCACCATTCACATAAAAGTTTGCCTCATCACTGAACAAAATCTTCTGCGTGAACTGAGGGTCCTGTCCCAATTTTTGTTTTGCCCATTCTGCAAATTGTGTGTGCCGATCTGGGTCATCCTCGTTGAGATGCTGCAGTAGCTGGAGTTTGTAAGGGTGCCATTTGTCAGTAGATACTATCCGCCGAAGTGATGTTCGACTAATGCCACTCTCCAGTGACATGCGGCGAGTGCTACGCTGTGGGCTCTTGCTGAATGAAGCTAGGACAGCCACTGATGTTTGTTCATTAGTGACAGTTTTCATGCGTCCACATTTTGGCAAATCCAACACTGAACCAGTTTCACGAAACTTAGCAAGCAGTTTGCTAACTGTAGCATGGGAGATGGGTGGTCTCGTAGGGTGTCTTGCATTGAAATCTGCTGCAATGACCCGGTTACTGCGTTCACCAGATATCAACACAATTTCGATCCACTCATCACGTGTTAACCTCTTCGACATGTCAATGGCTGTGAACAAAGAGAAACTTGTAAATAATCCATGAAAGAATAATGTTAGGTTAAAACCAAGCACACCATTGTTTTTCTTGTGAAATTCCAAATAAGTTTAATGTGTCACATGACCCTCTTCCTATTGAAAAAACAAAAGTCGGATCCAAGCTGGCCGACTTCCGAATGGCCACCATGGTCATCACCCACCTTGAAAAATTTGCCCCCTCACATATATTAATGTGCCAACAACCAGGACGTTAATATCACCAACCATTCCCATTTTATTAAGGTGTATCCATATAAATGGCCCACCCTGTACATTAACTTTGAGCACAATTCCTAGAAGTCATTTTGAGTTGCTTCCTAAATATGGGCCCACATTTCCCACATGCACATACTGAAGCGAATTTTTCAGTTTCATTACCAGGAAAAGGGTGCAACAAAACTCTATAAACAGTCAAAGTCTGCAGATCTTTATCAGAACACTTGATTTTAAATAAAAGATTACTTTCGCCTCCCAAGTAACTCAGCCCAATACGTACAATGAATTGTCAGATAGCATTACCAGTACACCTCACCTCATGCACACATATGCAAGTGCTTTAATTTTAACCAAAATGTTGAAAATTGTACCCACTGCTACAGATAAAGTAGCAAAGAATACTTCTTTGCAGGGTGCAGACTTAGGAAGGTAAAAGATAAACAGACAAATTGATTGGAGAAGGGTTACCCCTGAGGAACAGGAAGTAACCATTTGTGGCAGTACAGTATGTCCCAACACAGCTGTCTTCACTGCATAATCAGTACAATGGTTGTTCTTGTTGTGGCACGCAATAAGCCATGTTTTCCTTGAGTGATCTTTTAATGATTTGAAAACACAGCTTTAGCCTTGTACTTACTTGCTTGAAGTCATTCCAGGAGTAAATGATAAGACAGATGTGTTGGCTGGTAATAACAATCAATCATACGTCATCTATTAGATGTTGGGTGATTACATACTGTATGCACTTCTGAATATCTACAGGGAAGGATGGGGTGATGAAGATGGCAAGCCCAAACCTTTTTGCCTGTTGCCTTCACCCTTCAGACTATGGGATCCAATGATATTAGGACAGGTGGTGGTGTCATTGTCAACAAAGGTGTTGAAGTCTGCCAAGAGTAAGACTCTATGAGGCTTTGCAGCAAATTCTGTTGACAGCAAGTCATAGAAGAGGATCTTCCTCTCCAGTGAACCCTGAATGTTTGGTGCATACAACCTTAGCATCTTGACATCTTGGCAGTTCTTCTTCAGTTTGATGTGCATGGTCATAAGTCTTGAATTAATCCCTTTCTAATTAACACTAGAAATGCTAGAGGTTTTTAGACCTCCTAAAGCCGCCAGCGTCCATGCCAAATGGCAGGAGCAGTTCATTAGTTCTTTCAAACTGTGCATTATGTTCCCTATAAACTAATTGTCGTAACAGGGAACCATTCTCAAACAAACTAAGGATACAATGTAAACAATGAACCTGGAACATACAGTAGCAGGTGACATTCTAAGAAACAACAATCAGACATTAAACACTTGTAAGCTACCTATGCAGTTTAGAATTAATTACAAAATAGCATTACTTATATACGTACAAGGCTCTAAATGGTTTAGCTCCCATATATCTAGCCAGTCTTCCGATACGTTACAATCCACCACGTTCTTTAAGATCACTAAACTCCGGACTTCTGGTAGTTCCCAGAATATCAAAATCTACAAAAGGGGGTAAGGCGTTTTCATATTTAGCTCCTAAGCTTAGGGATAGCCTTCCTGACAGTGTTTGGGGTTCAGACACAGTTTCCCAGTTTAAAAGTAGACTCAAGACGCATCTCTTTAATCTGGCATACACATAATTGATCCCATTACCTCATACTCCAGTACATCTATCCTGAATGGCAACTACGCTAATTCTTTCCACTTGCTCTTTATTTTTCTACCCATCCAGAGGCATCTAGAGATTGTGCCAGCTTCAGTAGACAGAGACCAATCCTTCGAGAACCCTGAGGCATCCGGCTGGACAATTTCTGTTCCCTTTCAAAAGCTACACTCGATGCTGCGTGAAAACGCTATGGGAACATCTCTTTGTTTCCGGTTGTGAAGCCTGTGTATGTCAGAACCGCCAAATACTTCGGCTTATAACCTCTTCCAGGCATGACGTCACCGAATAAGGTGCACCTGCAGGTTATAAATAGGAGTGAACCGGAAACATCCTCAGATCTTTTTGTCTTCAGGACCGCTTTGTGTTTGCGTGTGTGTGTGCAACAGAATCACGGTAGGAAAGAAAAACTTTACTTACCGATAAAGGCGCTTTCTTTAAAGAGAAACCGCGAGCCGCGGCGCATTCCTTGGGCTCGCGTGCGTATGAGACAGGATTTCCTCCTTTCTCTCGCGCTCTCCCCGGATCAGGAGGTTTTTAGCGTCCGCTTCTCAAGCGCGCTCCGGCGCTTCTTGTGAGCAGACGGAAGAGATTCCTCCCTTGCTTCCATAGACATAGCGTGCCGATCTGGCAGACGCGCATGAGACGGAATTCCCCCTTTCTCACGGGCTCTCGCCGGATCAGGAAGTGTTTAATGTCCGCTTCTCAAGCGCGTACCGGCGCTTCTTGTGAGCGGGGAAAAGAGACTTCCTCACTTGCTTCCATGGAGATAGCGTGCCGATCGGGCAGACGCGCATGAGACGGAATTCCCCCTTTCTCTCGCGCTCCCCCCGGATCAGGCGCTTTTTGTGAAGGGGCTGAATAGATTTAATATTCAAAACAAAATAAATAATAATAATAATAAAATAATCCCCAAGCGCTCAAAGTTAGACGACAGGTTTCTGTCGGGTGGCCAGGGGAGGGGCCTCAACGAGGGTTCCCCCCCCCCTTTTTGGCGACCTCCATGACGAGTTAACTCTTTCATGGAATAAGCCTTATTCATCCCCTGTTTTATGATGATGCCCCAGATTGAAGAGACGCTTGCGAGCTATCTCTCTCCTGGGAGCTCATCCTCCCTGAAAAAGCCCACATTGCCCACCAAGCCGTGTAGACTAACATCTTCGTTGGTGGGGAAAGCTTTTCAAGCAGCGGGTCAGGCTGGTGCTGCCCTGCACACCATGGCAGTTTTGCAGGCATACCAAGCTCACCTGTTAAGAGTTCTGAGCACTGGCGGGTCTATTGATGGTGCCGAGCCACAGATTTATTTCTCTGTGCCACTAAGCAAACGACCCATGCTATCGGCCGTGCTATGGCTGCCACTGTCGCCACGGAGCGACATCTGTGATTTAACCTCACGGGCATCGAGGTCAGGGATCGCGTTTTCCTCCTTGATGCCCCCCCTCTCGCCTTCCGGCTTCTTTGGCGACGTTGTAAACATTGCCACCACTAGGTTCGGGAGGCGAAGCTCTACGAGCAGACCTCTGTGAGGTTTCTCCCCTGCCGTGCTCAGGAGTCGGGGCTGTTGGTCACCCAGTCCCCACCAAGTCTGGTCCCCATGAGGCGTGAGGCACAGAAGGAGAGTGTGCTGAGCCAGCTACCCCCTCGTAGAGACAGGGGAAGGACTCGTCGAAGCAATCCACCTCAAAGAGAAAAAAAAAGCACCAGACCTGAGGAGCATTATCTCCGCCAAAAAGGAAGTCCAGAGGTTGACGTGCCCAGGACCACGGGGGTGACGAGGGACGTGTAAAAATTCCAATAAGGGATAAAGACTCCTCCCTGGCACCCTATGGGGGCCGTTGTCTAATCTCCGCCACCACTGGTGTTTTTCGGGAAGCAGCGGTCTCCAGCAAAATGTTAGGTGCTCGGTTCCTTCCTGCCTTGTTTCAGGATGCCAGACACCTAACACCCCCCCTCCGTTGCACATCGTTCTCCGAGTTTTTCAATGGCGTGGTCTTCACTTCCATGAAACCGGAGCGAGCGCATCTGCTGACTTGGCAGATACAGAATGAGTTTGCTGGCAAAAGGGGCCATAGAGCATGTTCCCCTGCCAGACGAGAGATTGGGGGGTTGCGTCCAATTTTACATCTTCTTGGGCTGAACATCAAAATGGTGACAGCCAAAATGATTTTCTCAAATTCAACCAGAGGTTTTGTTTGTGACGGTCAACCTGAATGACGCATATTTTCATATAGAAATATTGCCACAACACAGGAGGTTCCTGAGGTTTGCTTTTGGGGGGGCGGAGCTTACCAGTATCAGGTCCTTCTATCTGGCCTAGCCCTGTCACCCCGCACATATAAAATGCACGGATGCAGCTCTGGCTCTATGATTCCAGGGCATCCGTATTCTAAATTGCATAGACGACTGTCAGTCTTAATAGCTAGCGCTTTGACATCGGGATTTCATCCTAGCTCATCTCCATTCTTTAGGATTGAGACTCAACGCCATGACAGGCGTTCTCTTTCCTGTTCAGAGGACAACATATTTGGGTGTCACATGGGATTTGATCACAAGGTGGGCACAGCTGTTTCCCACTTGTTTCGAACACTTCCTCCAACACCCTGAAGGAAATCAAGCTAGGCCAGAAAGTAACTCCATCACTTTCAAAGATCTCATGGCAGCTGCATCCACGGTGATACCTTTGGGCCTCCTGCACATGAGGGCATTTTCAATTGTGGCTAAGAGCCAGGGGATTTCACTCAAGGGCCAATCCCCAGAGGCTAATAGGGGTTACGTGCTGGGGCATCGTACCCTTTCTATGTGGTTCAGACCCCGGTTTCTGACTTTGGGTCCCACTTTAGGTCCGTCTTGTCGTCGCAAGATGCTAACAACAGACGCTTCCCTTACGGGCTGGGGTGCGGTCTTGGATGGCCGTCCAGCACAAGGGAGCTGGAGAGGTCATCTTATCGCATGGCACACCAATTGCCTCGAAATGATGACTCTGTTTCTGGCCCTGAAACACTTCCTCCAGCAGGTGAGAGGCTACCATGTCCTAGTGTGGGTGGACAATTTATGTAGTCTTGTACATAAATCGCAAGGGTGGACTGTGCTCGCGCCACTTGAACAAGCTAGCGCACCAGGTTCTGCTTCGGGCACAGGACAAGTTCCTGTCCCTCAGAGCGATTTACATTCCGGGGCACATGAATGTAGGAGCGGACTTGCTATCCAGACAAGCTGTGGCACATGGGGACTGGAAACTCCACCTCCTTTACTACTCTGACTCCTCCAGCTCCCCTGGGTCTGGACGCCATGGCCCACAAGTGGCCCAGATTACCCCTTTATGCGTTTCCTCTGATAGTTCTGCTGTCAGGAGTCCTGGCAAGGGTTCGTCAACAGGGTTTGCACCTCTTATCGATAGCGCCCCAGTGGCCGACCAGTGTGTGGTTCTTGGATCTAATATATCTCCTCGACGGCTCACTCTGGGTGATTCCAGTGAGGAGGGATCTTCTGTCTCACGCGCAGGGGACAATATTTCATCCCCAGCCCGAGCTCTGGAACCTCCACGTTTGGCCCCTGAAGGGGACCAACTAAGACATGCTGGTCTTCCAGCCAGCGTAATTGAAACCATTTCAAGTGCCAGGGCTCCCTTCACTAGAAGAACTTATGCCCTCAAATGGAGTGTATTTGAAAGTTGGTGCATGGTAAGACATGTAGACCCAGTCCACTGCCAGTTTGTTTCAGTGCTGGAGTTTCTGCAAGAAAAGTTGTCCTCTGGCTTATGCCCTAGTACTTTCAGAACATACGTAGCCGCTATTTCGGCTGCTCTAACCGATGGGGTTTCTGTGGAAAAGCACCATTTATTTGCCCGTTTTATTCGTGGAGCTAAACGGTTGAGGCCGCCCACCAGAGCGGCGGTCCCTTCATGGGACTTAGCTATCGTATTTGAAGGTCTGTCTGACACCCCTTTCGAACCACTAGAGTCAGCGCCTGTCAGGCTTCTGTCTCTTAAGATGGTTTTTCTTATGGCTATTACTTCTTTGAAGAGGATTGGTGAGCTGCAGGCTCTGTCAGTCTCCCCATCCTGCCTAGACTTTGCCCCTGGGCTAGTCAAAGCTATTTTGCATCCTCACCCAAACTATCTGCCCAAGGTTCCATTCTCGACCATGCACCCAGTCGTTCTTGAAGCCTTCTGTCCTCCGCCTTTCACAGCTACGGAGCAGGCAAGACTTCACTTACTGTCTCCAGTATGTGCTCTTTGGATTTACATCCACCGCACCGCAACCAGGTGGATTGCCTCATCAATTGCTCTGGCAAGAGGCGTCCCCCTGCAGCAGGTGTGTGATGCAGCAGGCTGGTCCTCTCCACACATGTTTGTTAGATTTTATAGTCTGGATATCAATGCTACTCCGGGCTCGTGGATCCTTGAGTCAGCATCCCAGAGCTATGTCTGAGACCTTGGCTATTGTGCGCACACGCTACACAACCTGGGGGTTCAGACACTTGTAATGCGGCGACGTTGGTATTCTTGTTCCCATAGCGTTTTCATGCAGCATTGAGCGTAGCTTTTGAAAGGGAACGTCTTGGGTTACTTAACTGTAACCCTGTTCCCTGATAAAGCGGGAACGAGATGCTGCGTTCCAATGCCGCACTGCTGGCATGCCTGGACGTCCTTCAGACAAAATTGACCTGAAGATGTTTCCGGTTCACTCCTATTTATAACCTGCAGGGTCACCTTATTCTGTGACATCATGCCTGGCAGAGGTTATAAGCCGAAGTATTCGGCGGTTTTGACATACACAGGCTTCACAACCGGAAACAAAGAGATGTTCCCATATCGTTTTCACGCAGCATCTCGTTCCGGCTTTATCAGGGAACAGGGTTACAGGTAAGTAATGAGGATGGGTTCCCTGTTGAGTCTGGTTCCTCTAAAGGTTTCTTCCTATTGCCATCTCAGGGAGTTTTTCCTTGCCGCGGTCGCCGTCACCCTGGGCTTGCTCATCAGGGACAATCTCATTATCTAGACACATTTTTCTCACACATGCACACTTACATAAATTTTTTTTTCATTTTTGTGAAGCTGCTTTGAGACAATGACCATTGTTAAAAGCGCAATAGAAATACATTTTAATTGAATGGAATGGAATTTTCTGGACACTTTTCTTCAAAGTGGTAGACAAATGTACAAGTTTAATCAACACATAAATGCATCCCCATTTATTTACCAATACAGTATTTTAAAATAGTATTTCAGAAAAACACATCATACACAGTACATGATATATAAAAAGAGTGTGACAGTATTCAGCCTCCTTATTCGAGTATTCAGTTTATTCGTTGGAACCAAATTTATTTACATCCAGAATCACATTAATTTCTCTCTAAGATCTAAGACTGATGCATGAAGCCTTCTCCAGCACACCTCAAAGACTCTCAATTGAGTTATTGTCTGGACTCAATGGTGGCAAATCCATGTGTGAAAATGATGCCTCGTGCTCCCTAAATTACGTGTTCACAATTTTAGCCAGATAAATCCTGACATCATCATCTTGGAAAAAACCATTGATCCTATATGTGCTATCCCCTGTGATAGATTTGCACCCTGTCCAGGGTGCACCCTGCCTCGTGCCCTAAGTCTCCTGGTATAGGCTTCAGGCCCCACGCGACCCTGTATGCAGGATAAATCGGTATAGACGATTAGTGAGTGAGTGACAATCAGCATTTTAACAATACAACAAACATAGGCTGCCCCCGAAATATGAATGAGTTTCGTTCCGGGAGCATGTTCGTATGTCCGATTTGTTCTTAAGTCTGACAAAATGGGTCTAATACTCCTTTGACAAAAAAATGTAAAGCATACCAATCCACTTGACTAAATCTGTCCCTGTTCCGCACACTGCCATCATGTTTCCAAAAACCGCAATCGCTCCAACGGAAATGAATCTCGCATGTCAAATGTAACAGTGTTGTTAAGGATTTTCAGAAATTAGGAATATATTCACCATTAGAACAGCTTTACAGAACAGTCATTTTCTATCATTGTACTTCTGGACTTATTCATTGAAACCGGTGAGATACATATACTGGACATACTGGACATTTTATCCATTCACTTACACATTGTTCAATTATGTTGTATATCGTTTTAAACATTGGTATCTGGTGCACTGCAGTGTTTTTTTTTTTTTTTTTGTAAAATACACGTGAGTTACTTCCGTGACTGAACTGGAAGTAGAATCGCGGCCCATTCGTAGTGTGGAAATTCATAACTCAAATGTTCATAAGTCTAGGATTACCTGTAAAATAACATTTCACTACGATCACTGCTGCACTTATCAAAACCCTTTATTTGATGTCATTTTTGTACGCATTATGTGTAACTCTGCAGTCTACTCTCTCTCAGTAATCAAAGAAAAGAAAATGCACCCAAAACATTCCGTGCTCTCATGTCTGACGTATTTGGTTACAGTTCTTTTCAGTGCGTGACACTGACGTGTTCTTTAGTAACTTCATCTTAGCAACAACAACAAAAAAAACATTCTACACCAGCCAGCAACAACCAACAGTTTACATAATCCATTCTGTTAACCATCCCACAGGATATATCATTCAAATAACAAACTTTGGGCTGAACATTTACAGTAATGTGTCTCTCTACTTGGAATTAAACGTCCTCTAACTTAGACAACACAAGAAACAAGTGACTCACACCATGATACTCCCTGTGTTTACTGCCCTGTGAGGGGATTTTAGTGTTCTTAGTGAAGAACTTTTCGTACTGTCGTGAACGCAGTAAAATTAACCCATGACAGGTACTTACTTTCCTAATATGTTAATTTCCTAACACGACAATTGAAACATGTTTACCACTCCTGAAAAATGAGATAATAAATAAAGAAGCTGAACACAATGCTTTCCTCTGCTTTATAACCTTATATAAAATGAAACCACTGTGGTGCTAGCTCCCTCTCCTGTCTTTTCTCAGGCACACCTAATGGATCACAGATTTTCTTCCATTTGTTCAACAGATTGCAGCACGTCCTTCTACAGACATAGCCAGACAATTATCACTTGTACTTAATATTAACATGTATTTTTATACAGAATATTTCAATCATGTTATCTTTCATCTGTGTCTTTCTCATTTTAATTGTAATTACGGATCCTACAAGTGAATTTGGCATCTCTTCTCATTTTCATTCTGTAGTACTTGTTTTCATGTAAAATGTAAAGAATACCCTTTCCTTCTTCTTTTTTTTTTTTGATTAACATTAACAATTTTAACCTACAAAAATTTCAGACGATCACACGTACACCGAATAAGCAACATGAAAAAAAAAACAACTAAATTAATATAATTTAAAAGCACACATGTTAATTAGACATACAATATGTAGAGTTCACCAGAAGCTGAAAGCAAGGTCTTGTTAGATGATATAGTGCAAAGCTTTTTCTATCTTTAGTGCAAGCCATGACTCAGGAGAGTTCTTGTTCTTCATGTTCTCTTTTATGAAGTTGTGAGGACAGCCTTAGGTAATTTCTGACTTACTTGACCTTTTCTTCACCCCTCTTATCTCAACTTGCTTAAAGAGCCACATGTGCTTATCCAGTGCATATGCATTCCAAAGGATCATGAATGTGTGGTAAATCCAACTCACTGCTTTTTTGCAGGGGATGTCTGTCTTGAGAGATGAGAGAGGAAATTAACTTCTTTTTTGAATCCTGGCTTGATTCAGCATGAGAGGCCTGAGCTGGGTTCATGACTCTTCTTTCAGGTCCATGAGGTCCGAGATGCTGCATCTGTTCCTGCTTATCCTTGCCCCCATGCCTCTGCTACGATTTCTCCTACAACTAAATTTATCATGTGATGGTTACCATGTGTTTATAGTCTATAGTGTGCTTAATAGGATGTTTCAGATAAAACTTTTATTTAAAGAGCATTGCGAAACAAGTTTCATCCAAAACTATTACGTTTTGGAACCCGAAACTTATAATTATATCCGTAATTATCTGTATTACAGAATCTACAGGAAAGGAAAAAAAACAGCGTTAAACATGAAATAAAAACTGAGAATAACAGAAAAAGTGATAAGAATAGGCAGAGGGTGGAAGTCTTAAAGAAAAAACATCAGGAAATTGAGGAGCAGAATGAAAAGATCATTTCGTTATTTCTCCCTCCTTCTGGGGCATTCCTGAGGCACCTGCAGCCACTTAATATTTTGGCTAAGGAAAAATACTCTCTGCTTCACTCTACACCATGCGACCTAGTGCTTGTTATGTTTGTTCAACAAAGGAAACAAGTTTGGCTTTAATTAGAATCCCTGCCAAGAGCTGAGGTAATGGCCACTCTGGTATTTTTGTTTGCTTGTTTGTTTGTTTGTTTGTTTCTAATACAAGCTGTACCCCACTCCACCACCTTGAACAATATTATAGTACCAGGTATATGTCTGGATTTTAAAATAAGCTCTCTCTCTCTCTCTCTCTCTCTCTCTCTCTCTCTCTCTCACACACACACACACACACACGCACACACAGTGTCTCATAATGTCTCTACATTGTCTCATAGTTGATGTGGAGCTTTGTCACTTTGTCCCTCTGGTCCTCCCCTGGAGTGCAGAGTTCCGCTCTCTCCTTCTTATTTGCTAATCTCTTTTTCTTTTTCAAACCCTTCTTTCCCTTTTCTTTTCCTCTCCACCTGTACCCCAGCTGTGGCCTTGTGCAGCTCATGAAAATTCCCACCAAATTATTCTGTTAAAAGCACCATATGTCGTAGGGAATAACTGATTGCCACACCACAAAGCAAGCTCAACAAACTCAGGGTTTTATTGTAGTAGCCGGCTTCACTTAACCAAACATTCCCAAGCTTTGTTAATGTGTATCATGAAGTGGATTGCCAACTTGTTAGGTTAAGCCACATTTTCCACATCAAGTCGTGGTCGTGTCCATTTTGAAAGGATGAGTCCCATATAGATCAAAAGCTTGCTGACAAAGGTGGACCAGGAGGTGGATCAGGTCAAAAAAATGTATATACTGTACACTTCAGGAAAAGAAAAATAGTATGATGGCTCCTGGTCTTCCTTTCCTGGGGCAGTCCGCATGTGAGCCAGTTTCTTAGTAGCGCTTGATGGTTTTTGTGACTGCACTTGGGGACACGTTCCATTTCTTAAAGTAATGATGGCCACTCGTTTTTCTTTACTTAGCTGCTTTTTTCTTGCCATAATGCAAATTGTAACAGTCTATTCAGTTGGACTATCAGCTGTGTATCCACCTGACTTCTGCACAACACAACTGATGGTCCCAAACCCATTTATAAGGCAAGGAATCCCACTTATTCAACCTGACAGGGCACACCTGTGAAGTGAAAACCATTTCAGGTGACCACCTCTTGAAGCTCATCAAGAGAATGCCAAGAGTGTGCAAAGCAGTAATCAAAGCAAAAGGTGGCTACTTTGAAGAACCTAGAATATGACATATTTTCAAATGTTTCAGACTTTTTTGTTATGTATATAATTCCACATGTGTTAATTCATAGTTTTGATGCCATAGTCATGAAAATAAAGAAAACTCTTTGAATGAGGAGTTGTGTCCAAACTTTTGGTCTGTACTGTATATTATATTAATATAATATTAATATTATATTAGTATCATAATATTAAGGATATATTTCAATATATAACATATAGTAAAAAACATTATATATATATATATATATATATATATATATATATATATATATATATATATATATATCTTTTTCTGAAGTGTGTATAAAATCTTTTTTGGCTGACTCTGTATCTTACAGCAGAAGTACAAATTACAATAATATACTAGTTTTGGAATAGAAGAATTCACACATATTAACAGCATAAAGAAATGCATGCGGGTTGCGATGGACCATTTTATTTTAATTTGCATGATACTTTAAAGCTAAAAAAGCTAAGCATATTAAAATTATTAGCAGCAGATAGTTATTGCTAATTTCAGCAGATACTTGTCTAAAGGATGATGTCTTTCCTCTCTTCATTGTCTATTTGATTGCCTATGACAAAGTGCCGTGGTGCTCTTTTTTGCAAGAGAAATAAAGGATTATTATGATACAACGCCTGTGCCAAGAGGTGTTTGAGGGTAAACTCAGTCACTGGATTCACATTCAATTGCCAGAAGGGATTATTTCAATATCTTTGTTTTGTGTACAAATCTGTCTACTATACAAAATCAGTATTTGTAATCTTCCAATCCTAGGATCTCCACCCATAGACATTCCAGGGCACTTATATATGTTAATATATTTTTTAAATATATTTTTTAAATGCAGGTTAGGGGATGAAGGTAACGAATTACAGTTGCTCGCATTACTGTAATTGTGCTGATTCTTTGTGCACATGTACTTTTAAGTAGTTTTAAAATTCTGTCATTGAAATTTTACTGAAATACAGTATGGTTTGTTTAAAGTATTTCACTGTGATTTTAGCACCACTTTGTTCTCCTGCCCTTCATTTGTTTTAGCATCCATGGCACTACACAGCAAATGGGAGGTGGAGATTTTTTCCCTTGCATTTATTTATTATTATTATTTATATTATTTGTTTTGATTTATTGTACATAATTAATATTCAGCATTTACAGTACCTTGACTGTCTACTGTGGCCAAACACATTGTCTCTTGTGTCAGGTAATTGATCAGTTTTACACCATCGACGCACAAATTATTTTTAAAGCCTGAAAAGGTATATTTTTTAACTGGTATGCCATGGTCTTCCTTTCCTTGATCACATATTTCATAGTTTACCCACCCTTTCTTAACCACTAAATCCCTGGTGCAGTCCCAGCTGAAAGCAGGTCTGTTGTCATTTGTGGACATGTTTTATTTTGTTAAATAAAATTAATTGTGTTAAATAACAACTAATCTATCTATCTATCTATCTATCTATCTATCTATCTATCTATCTATCTATCTATCTATCTATCTATCTATCTATCTATCTATCTATCTATTCATCTGGATAGATACAGGTAGTTAGAGAATTTACATTATTTCATATTTAAATTATATTCATTTTAATAATTTTATATTTATATAGTTTTTATACTCACTTATTCGAAGGTATACACAACTTCACTTTTTTTCTCAAAGTCATTTTGATCAGATGATTACAGTCTTACACTGTTCTATTATAGAGGCTTGAAACCACTGTGATTTTGCAGCTGTGTGACACATCTATAAGTTTTGTCTATGTGCATAAAGCTTTTACACGACTGGATTCAGAGATGCTTAGTATATATGGGCCCAGAAATATTGAAAATGATAATGAACTGGGATGATGAAATAAGCTTTATTTTAAAACTATTTTCCATGAGTCACTTAAATCCATCCTGATATCCAGACTGTTGCTCTGGATATGCTGTCATCAGGTAAATCTTGCAGATGTACCCTCTGTTTCCAATCAGTCCATGTAATTGAACTACAATGAATAATGGAAAGGAACATTTTAGAAAAAGAAAAATGCAAAGATCTATTAAAGTAAATTAGTCAGCATTTAAACCAACCTTTGAGCATTAACATGCTGTGGACTCTGTAAGAATAAAGGTCAAGAAATGAGCCAGGCCAGTCATTGAAAAGAGTGGAGGCATTTTTCTCCAGATTTTCAAACAGATTGAGTAGAAAACTAACCAGCTTGGTAAAAAAAAAGAAAAGCCTGTTATTTCAAAGAAAAGACTCTCTTTAAAAAATCATGATTGAGAGCACTTTGTAGTGATCCACAGGTCATGCATTTTTCATACCTGGCCCGGTAAGAGAGCCACCCTGACTCACTCTAAAATGTGCAAATCAAACAACTGTGCCGGCACCCACCAGCAGGCGGCGATGGAGCGAGGGAGAACTTCACTGTTTGTCTCCCACTCTCAGAGGAGGGAAATTCTAATAAATATATAAAAATAAAAAAAATAGTTTTTGTGTCCGTAGTGTAAGAACAATGTAAACAAAAGCTACAGATACTAAGGGGGAGAAGTGAGCTTCTAATAATAAATCTACCCCTGTGTTTGGTGTAGATGTGTGTAATGACAAAGTGAGTGACAAAAGAGGGAAAGGAAATTTCAAAGTGATTTTTTTTCTATTTATTTATTAATAATTAGCCTGACTCTGAATACACTATGTCAGTCATGGACCCATCCACAAACTGTCAACCTGACCCAACCGCAAAAATCATAATCTACCCAATCCAATGGTATATTCACAGGTCTCATTGTGGGTCACCCCCATGCATCACTAACACTGTTTGGTGTGTGTGTGTGTGTTTGTGAGAGAGAGACTGACAACCAGTGACAGTCTTCAAAAGAATGTGTCATACATAGCAATAGGGTCAGCTTCACCTTCTCACTGAGATAAGAGTTTGCATTTTCCTTGCTCTGAGATTGGTTGTAAATCACTCTTAAGCTAACACTCCTAGGTAGAAGCTTTTAAGCTCTGAAAGGTTTAAGATGAATGAGCTGCTATTTTAAATTTACAGTGGAACCTTGGATTACGAACATAATTCATTCTGGAAGTGGGCTCATATGTGAAAACTCTCGTAAACCAAATCGTATTTTCCCATAAGAAATAATGGATACTCAAATGATTCTTCCACAGCCCAAAAAAAAATAATACAGAAAAATAATTAATACATATTATATATATATAAATGTATATTTTTTAAATAATAAACAAATTAACCTGCACTTTACCTTTTAGAAAAAAAGTACAAATTTAATTACAGATTAAGGTTCAATTCGATTTCAATTCAATTTTATTTATTTATAGCGCTTTTAACAATTGACATTGTCGCAAAGCAGCTTTTTACACAATAAAAAGAAGTAAGTTTTATGCAAATGTGTATGAATCAAAATGATAAGATTAGGTTCCCTGATGAGCAAAGCCGTGAGGGCACGGTTGGCAAGGAAAAACTCCCTGAGATGGTAATAGGAAGAAACTTGAGAGGAACCAGACTCAACAGGGGAAACCCATCCTTCATCTGGGTTGATTAACGGCGATAGCAGAGGAAATGATCGCATAATAATGTGTCTGGAAGTTCATGACTCCCGGACGGGTTAGACGGCTCCACGGCGGCAGAGGGGTCTGGATCACTGGCAACTCAGGAGCCGCGAACATGTATTTAGCTCGACAGAGAGACAGAGAGAGGGAAAGGAGAGAGGGATAGAGAGAGAGCAGAAAAGGAGAGAACAGAAAATAAGGAGAGATGGCAGTTAGGTATGGTCACAGTCAACATGTATAAGGTGAATGTATATTAGTGCAAAGTGCAAGCAGGGACTCCGGCTATAACAGCATAACTAAAAGGGAGAGCCAGAAGGAAACACAAACATGAGGGCTCCCTGAGATGTAAAGCAACCAATCACCTCACCGTCAACAAACCTGAGTGAACAGTGAGAGTGGGGAGGACAGCATCTAAACATACCAGTTCACCAGAATACTCTACGTCCATTGAGTCCCCCAGATCTTTGCTCCTTTAACCTAAGGTTAATCATTACAAAAATGCTGGCTAAATAAATAGGTTTTTAGCCTAGACTTAAACACTGAGACTGTCGCTGTCTGAGTCCCGAACATTAACAGGAAAGACTATACTAACTTTATCCATAACTTTGGGCTTTGTTAAGAAAAAGCTCTTGCCCCCTGCTGTAGTTTTAATAATACGTGGGTACTGACAGGCAGCCTGCTTCCTTTGATCTAAGTAGGCGTTGGCGGATCGTAAGACACTAACAGTTCACTCAAATACTGTGCGCGAGACCATTTAGTGCTTTAAATGTCAAAAGTAGTATCTTAAAATCAATGCGAAATTTCACAGGGAGCCAATGCAGTGTAGATAAGATAGGGGTGATGTGCTCGTATCTTCTGGTTTTAGTGAGGACTCTCGCTGCTGCATTCTGTACTAACTGAAGCTTGTTTATACACCTAGTTGAACAACCAGACAGTAAGGCGTTACAATAGTCCAACCTAGAGGTGATAAAAGCATGAACTAGTTTTTCTGCATCATTTAGTGACAATATGTTTCTTATCTTGGCAATATTTCTAAGGTGAAAGAAAGCTATCCTGGTGATATTATCTACATGAGCTTCAAACGAAAGGCTGGAATCTATAATTACACCGAGGTCTTTAACTGTTGCACTTGATGGAACAGAAATGCCATCTAAAGTTACAGTCTGATCAGAAAGCTTACTTCTAGCTACTTGTGGTCCTATGACTAGAACTTCTGACTTATCAGGATTAAGCAGAAGAAAATTAATTAACATCCAATCTCGTATGTCCTGCACACACTGCTCAATTTTAGCAAACTGGTTTTTCTCATCTGGTTTTGCTGAGACATATAATTGTGTGTCATCAGCATAACAATGAAAACTAATACCATGTTTACGAATTATGTTGCCCAGAGGAAGCATGTAAAGGGAAAAAAGCAGTGGGCCTAAAACTGAGCCCTGTGGAACACCAAACTCCACTTGAGAACATGAGGACTGGTCACCATCTAAATCTACAAACTGATAACGATCAGTCAAGTAGGATCTGAGCCACAAGAGGGCAGTTCCCTTAATTCCTACTACCTTTTCTAATCTGTGAAGGAGAATACTATGATCAATGGTGTCAAAAGCTGCACTGAGGTCCAGTAACACAAGTATAGTGACGCAACCCTGATCAGAGGCCCATAGGAGGTCGTTTACTACTTTAACAAGTGCTGTCTCTGTGCTGTGATGAGGCCTAAATCCTGACTGATACAGTTCATTTATGCTATTTCTGTGTAGATGTGAACATAGCTGCTGTGATACTACCTTTTCCAAAATCTTGGAGATAAACGGAAGGTTTGATATCGGCCTGTAATTAGAAAGCAGACAGGGGTCAAGGTCAGGTTTCTTGATTAGCGGTTTAATAACGGCTAATTTAAAGGATTTGGGGACATACCCACTACTGAGTGAACAGTTAATTACTTTCAACAGGGGTTCTATTATTGCTGGTACTATCTGCTTGAGAAAATGTGTCGGTATAGGATCTAATATACAGGTTGACGATTTTGAAGAAGAGATGAGTGAAATTAGTTCCCTCGCTTCAAGGGGAGTAAAGTGTTCTAAGTTCTGATGTGATGTGGTTAGATCATCTGAATTATTTAAATTGTCTGGTTTCAAAGCCTGAATTTTTTGCCTAATATTTATGATTTTATTATTGAAAAAGTTCATGAAATCCTCACTACTGCATGATGATGTTGTGGAGATTTCTGCAGTGGTCTTGTTTTTAGTTAATTTAGCTACGGTATTAAATAAAAATCTCGGGTTGTTTTTGTTATTTTCTATAAGAGTGGAGAAATATGTTGATCTAGCATCACTGAGAGCTTTTTTATAGTTCAGGATGCTCTCCTTCCAAGCTATTTTGAATACTATCAATTTAGTTTGGCGCCATTTACGTTCAAATTTTCGAGCGGTTTGTTTTAAAGCACGTGTGTGGTCATTATACCAAGGAGCGAGTTTCTTATCTCTAATCATTTTCCTTTTAACTGGAGCGACATTATCTAAGCTATAACGAAGTGCTCACTCTAGATATTCATTCGCCTGTTCGAGTTCTGTGAAGTCAGATGGCGATCCAATCAAAGTAGATAATTCTGGAAGATTATTGATAAAGCTCTGTGCGGTATTTGCTGTAAATGTACGTTTAAGGTGGAAGCGCGGTGCTGTGCATACATTATTACTATAACACACTTTAATCGAGACAAGGTAGTGATCTGAGATAACTTCAGACTGTGGAATTGTGGTTATATTTCCTATACTTAATCCGAAGGATAATATTAAATCCAAAGTGTGACCTGCTTTATGAGTGGGTCCTACTACACAATGATTTACTCCTACTGAGTCCAGTATGGACAAGAATGCTGTTCTCAGAGGGTCTTCTGGATTCTCAAAATGAATATTAAAGTCTCCAGCAATTAACGCTTTATCTACAGAAACAACAAGGTTTGAAAGGAAATCTGCAAATTCGCAGAGAAACTCCGAGTACGGCCCTGGGGGTCTGTAAATGATGATTAGCGGGATTGACTGAGCTGACTTTATGTTACTATAGAGAACTTCAAATGCATTAGATTTAAAATTGTGTTTTTGTACGAGAGACAGATTATCGTTATAAATAACTGCGACTCCTCCTCCTCTACCAGTTAACCGAGGCTGGTGTATGTAGCTGTATCCAGGAGGACTAGCTTCATTTAGAGCCACATACTCGTCCTGTTTAATCCAGGTTTCTGTTAAACATAATATATCAAGCTCCTGATCTGTGATAGTTTCATTAACAATAACTGCTTTAGATGCGAGAGATCTAATATTTAACAGTCCTAGTTTCAGATCAGAGGTGCTGGCTGCGCATTCAGTGTGGTCTGAGTTTGTGGTCTCTATGTTAATTAAATTACTAAAACAGACTTTCTGAGTCTTTCTAAATGTATGTTTATCTCGGGGAACAGACACAGTCTCAATATGATGAACCCTGAGTGACGACTCTATGCAGCTAGCAGACGGTTGGTTTAGCCTGTCTGTCTGCTCCCTGGCCTTGGCTCTGGATTGTCACCGATTAACTAGGCCTCTTCTGAGACTATGTGCTATACTACAAGAAATGAGAGCAGCACCTTCCCGAGTGGGATGGACACCATCCCGCCCTAACAGGCCAGTTTTGCCCTCAAAAGTCTTCCAATTGTCAATGAAGCCCACGTTGTTTTCGGAGCACCACCTGGACATCCAGCGGTTCAGCGACCATAACCTGCTGTAAGCTATGTCGCCACGTCTCATTGGGATGGGACCAGAGCAAACTACTTCTTCAGACATCGCCTTTGCTATTTTAAACACCTCTGTAAAGTTACTCTTACTAACCTCTGACTGACGAAGGCGTATATCTTTAGCTCCAGCATGTACCACTATTTTAGAGAACCTATGCTGACCTAGAGCCTTAAGATTACCTGCTATGTCCGGTGCTCTGGCTCCTGGGATACACCTGACCACTGCCGCTGGCGCCCCTAAAGGCCTAGCTAATTTCACATGTCTCAGTATAGAGTCTCCTATAACCAGAGCTCTTTCAGGTTTCTCAGCGGGTGCATCACTGAGGAGAGCGAACCTGTTGGACACGTGAAGCGCAGAAGAGGTGTGCTCCGGTGGGCTAGCCTTACCGTTAGCTTTGGCTGAACGAGTATGCCGCCGAGTCGTCACCCTCTCGCCCCGCTGTGAGGGCTGTACTGCCGGAGTCGGGGGATGATTATCTCCACCTGTGGCACCCAGACTTTCCACTACAGGATTAACGCTGCTCTCGCGCGCTCTAACCCTCTCTAAAGTCTGGATGTGCTCCTTTAATGCTACTATCTTCTCCGTCAGGGTGCTAACTAACACACACTTATCACAAATAAAATTATCACTAATGACGGAGGAAGAATGTCTAAACATCCTGCACTCCACACACTGAGCGAGCTGAATGGTAGACATGATAACGTACCTTTGTGCCGGAGTTGTGAGTATTTGGTGATGGATTCGCTTGTTGTTGGTCAGATGATACGCGCGTTCTCCCAAAAAGCGCAAAAAATCGGATAAAGTCCAGTAGTATTAAAGCGTAAAAACGGGGAAAAAATATATAATTATAAAAAACTAAACAAAACATAATATAAAACGCTGTTCCAAACAGACGAGGAACTTTCGCGGGAACAATACGAAAAACAGGAAGCTACGTCACCAACAGGAAGTTTTGTTTTCTCTTTAAGTGCTTCCGTTTGTGCGCGTTGGTGCTGTGTATGTGTGTGTGTCTGTATGTGTGTGAAGCTAAAGTAAGGAGCCCCTCCCCTCTCCTCGTCTCCCCTTCCTCCACTCTTTTCACACACACGTGTGTACACAACGGAAACAGTGTTTTATCAGAACGATAAACAAGAAATATCCCTAACGACACTCGATTAAATCAAATTAACCTGCACTTTACCTTTGAAAAGAATCACGACAGAGCAGTGTTTCTGTGTAGAGCAGAGAGAGAGTGTGGGTGTGGGTGTCTGTGTGTGAAGGGGCAGGCTAACACAAAGTGCAGGCTGATACAGAGAGAGAAAACGGATCTTTAACCTCTCTAATGAGACTTGCTTTTGCTTTACACGCGCACACACACACACACACACACACACACACACACACACGTGTTTTATAATAAACAGTACATGCGCTTTGTACACACACACGCATATGGACACACCTGGTCACAGTGGTATAGTAAACAGTACACGCGTGCACGGATGTTGATTATATCCGATTACCCACAATTCCGCAGCGCAAGAGAGAGAAAAACCATTAGCTCAGTTGTGATCATATGACGTTCAGCATATTATATGAGGATTGTTATGAGTAGCTACTACTAATAATTTAATAATACATAAAAATAAGGGTTTTTAAATTATATATTGTATGTAAATGAGTGTTAATTTGGGATGACTTACACAGTGTTCATAAGAGGTATGAGTAGGTTAGCCATTTTAGCCAGCTACTTAGCTAATGGGTACAGTGCTAGCTCTACATACATTGCTAATTTAGATGCCATCATAACACTGCTCATGTTTATGCACATAAGACACTGGCCAACCATAAGTCCTGTTTTAAGAACTGTTCTGTTTAACCCCAAAATAGCTTAAACTTACTATAACAATGCTAACATGCTAGTTTGCTCATACAACTAATCTAGTTATTTAGTTCTTTACATGCTGCCAGGCTGGGAGATTTAGATCCATATCAGTTCTTGATTTAACCTTTATATTGCTAAACAGATTAACATTAATGATGTCATAGCAAATTATCACTTTCTTCTAATTTTCAGGCATTTCCCACCTATTTTAAGGCATGTCTGAAGCCCTTTTCAGGCATTTCTGAAAAGTGGGGAAGCAATAATGTGAGCTTGGCTCTTACCTGTTTTCCATTTGCATTTTAAAATTTAATAGACTAAAAACAGTTTGTTTGAAGACATAAAACAGAATACATTTCAGTGATGCATGATCTAAATTGTATTAGATCATTAGATCATTAATTTAGATCATTTAATTTATTTATAAAATTGTATCAGCTGGAACACATTTCGGTGTCCTCTAAAAAATGAGTATAGATATTTCAGAAAGGGGCCTCCACCATACAAGTCAGATCATACTAAAAATGACTTTTAAAAAAGTTTCTATTTTCTAACAGACCTGAATTAGCCCACAATGTTATTGTTAGTTATAAAGTGAGTCAACCATAACAGGCAGAGAAGGAAGAAAACATTCAATTTGTAGGGGGACTGTTTCACAAAATAAAAAAAGAGAAACTTTCCTGTTCTCTTTAGCTTCTCAATGCATAAAGAGAGACAGGGCTCATCTGATTTGACAGAAAAAGCAAATATGAGAATAAAGATGTGGTTTAGAAATTCAAACATTATTTATTGCCAATGGATAAAAAGACAATTAAATCAAACAACATTAGGTCTAGAGGGAAGGAACTGGCATGAAGAGGAATGAAATGAATGGGTTTTGACTAGTTCTGGAAGGTGTGTGTGTGTGTGTGTGTGTGTGTGTGTGTGTGTGTGTGTGTGTGTGTGTGTGTGTGTGTGTGATTAAATGTGACACACTCAAAGCAGTCATCTCTGGAATGAGGGGTAGAAGTCAAAGGTCAGAGAAAGGCTTCAAGGATGTAATTATGGTCAGACATGTGTTACTCCTAAGAGAGGATTAAGCTCTTCTCTCTGTGTCTGTTTCTGTTCTTTTCTCTCCTTCTGCTTAATTCACAGACTATAGCTTACAGCTGATTACAGCTAATAGTATTGATATAAACCATATGAAAGTTCATTTTTCTCAACTGCATATGTTGATTTGTAATGTATATTTAATAGCATACAAACCATTTGAGTTTGTTCACATTTTGAAAATAAAGAACATGCTGCACATGTTCTTTATTTTAATTTGAATATTTATAGTATGATTTACAGTATTTAAATTTCTTGTACACAAAGAAAAGAAATAAGCACAACCAATAAAAAAAATGAATACATTAATGAAACATGAATTAATTAATAAATTAACTTATATATAGTGTGATGTTTCTGCTCCAGTTGATGGCATGAAGTGTCATAAAGTGACCTAATACCCAGCCGGCACTTTATGAGGTGAATGTGCCTGCAACACAACATACTGTATGGCCTTATTCACTCAGGTAATTTGAACAGCACATACCCATCTAAAATCAAATAAGGGTTGTTATCCAATTGTAAGAAATCCATAAGCAACTGGATTTTAGCCTATATCAACATCTTTGTAATAAAATGAAAAGTCGCTGGAATTTCATACATGGAACTTGCTTGAAAACATTTTTTCACAGTCAGTTGCAGTCAGTTGATATGCTGCATTTTTTTCAGTAGCTGAATCACAAATATCAACAATACTACATAGTTTTTTTGTTTGTTGTTTTTTTGAAAAAAGGAAGCCAAAAAAGGTGGACTCAAGTAGCAGAGCTGGTGTAGTACAGCAGGTAGTGTGCTGTGGTACCCATGGTGCATTGCCAATGTGTGTGCAGGGTGCCAGGAAATTAGAGGCGGGCTTGGTGGTCCTGACTTGTTTACTGGGTAGGGGCAATCTTATTTAAACAAACATGGGTGTCTGTTTCAAACTTTCCCCTTGATTTGTGTGTGTGTGTGTGTGTGTGTGTGTGTGTGTGTGTGTGTGTGTGTGTGTGTGTGCTTATGTTATAAATGTGTTGCTGACACATGCTCAAACCAAAACTTTCCTAAGCAGGTTGCAAGAGTTGCCATGGTAAGGTAGGGGGTTGGGGAGGAGAGGAGAAGTGTCAGGAAGTGGTCATATAGCTGTGCTTGAAAATTAGTTTGTTAAACATTTTCTTATTTTAGGTGGCATAGATATAACTTCTGCTTTGTCTTGTAAATAAGGATATTGGTTCTCTTCATTTTTAGGGTACAACTGGAAAAGAATAGTAGTACATATACACTGCTCGGCCAGTCACACATTCTAATATTTTTATTAGACCACCTTTTGCTTTGATTACAGCATGCATTCTCCATGGCATTGTTTTGATAATCTTATGCAATGTCACACCATTTATTTCAATTTAGATTTCTCTCCATGATCTTGTATTGATGGTGGGAGTGTCAGACCGCTGCACAATCCATTATTTATGGTCCAAAGTCATACTTTTTTCCCCAATTAATCTCATTGATAAGTGGTAAGTTACACAGCTGTTTAGTCCCAATCCCTCAAGTTCTCCTGACATTGTGTATCTGGAAATTATTTTGCTTTCACTATTTAAAATAGAGATCTACTGTTTGCTTTTTTTACTGTTTGAATTTCTTCTTCAAAGATGATGGTTCACCAGCATCCTTCCAGATTTTAATAATGTTTTACAGTTCTTAACACATTTTAGTAGGTTCAGCATTTTCCTTGGATGTTTGCTTAATGCAGACCATTAATTTGACCCTTCTGAACCATCTTTGCCATGACCACAGGATATGTCTTCTGACATGGTTGTTTAAGAAATTAAAAGTTTCTCCCTGCACTATTGATTGCACCATTGTTAAATTACTTGTTGCCAGCAGAAACACATTAATCACTGCTCTTAACTATTTGCTTAGTTAAATCCAGGTGGTGATTTTTTTTTGTGCCAGACAGTATACCAGATCATAGCAATGACTAACTGTACTGTCTATTTATAGACATATGTGGTTCTAATTAGCATCTGATTGCGAGTGTGATTCAGAAACACATTATAGCTTGTTCTGGGTGGCGAAATTGGTCCTAAGGTCCTGTGGTTGAGGTTATAGAGCCATGGGGATGATCTTGGAATAGCTGAATTTCTCAGATGTTGCCTGTTCAAATGGCTACCCCACAGTGTTTTTGCCTCTTTTGCTCCATTCTTGTCTATTGGTGCATTATTTGTTTTTCGCTCTTGAGCATTCTCCTCTCCTCTCTTTTCTCCTCTCATCTCCTCGTCTCTCCTCTCATGGCAAAAGGCCACACTAGTTCAGATGTCACTTTTCTCAGGCCATGAATGATGAATATTTGATCAGTAGCTAGAGCTTCCAGAGGCTCCTTTCCAACATTCTTTCTTTTGCCAACCTCCCTGCCCCCTGCCCTCATGTTCTAAAGACTGGGCAGCTCCAAATGTCAATGATGTTAGTTTAGGCATTGTACACGGCTGGGTGAAGCTCAATAGGCAGCTTGTCTGTAGGCCAGCCCCCTACAATGTTTTTTTTCTTTATGAGATTTGTTCATAGCTTTGTCCCTCTTCATGAAGAGGACTCTTTCTATATCACTCTCTTGTTCCATCTTTCTTGTAGCTCATTTTCCCTAGGGCTGGAGTCGGGGAAACAGCTTTAAATAAGAAGAGAAAGACCTGAACTGTGACTAAACACTGAGTGGTTTTAAGGGGCAATTTTTAACATATTCCACATGTAATTATAAGTACAGCAGAGCAGCCGTAAATCAGGCTTTTATTGAGTTACTTGTAATTCCCATCCTCCAACCAGAAAAAGCCAACAAAAACACATCAACTCAAAAATGCTATTTGGGAACTCAAACCTCCTCAGAATTCAGGCACTGACATCAATTCACCTTGGATGCACTCTGCATTAGAACAAAGAACTATATACATGTGTACATGATCATTTATTTTATTATATCAGTAAACATGCTACCATATTCATTTGTTAAATCTATAACTAAACTTTTTTGTGTGTTTTGAGGTTAAAAACATTCATCACTCATCACAGTTAGCTTACTACCTTTCTTAGCACATAATCTAATATGAGGGAGTCCATGCTTTTTGATCTAATTTTGTACTTCTTACAGAGGTTTGAGAAATAATACCATCCTATGCATTGACTTCCCACTTGTAAGTTAAATTGATTTAGTAGCAACTAAGCCAGAATACATGAATTGGCTTAATTTACAAAAATAATTTCCACTTTACTATATTTAAAGGGACATAACCTGCTGTACTAGGTATGGGGACTTAGTGTGTGTGTATTCTGTTTCATTCACAGTCAGCCGCTAAAGTGATTATTATCACTAAGCAGTCATCTGAAGTTCCCATGTGGAAAATGTTTATTTTAACACATTAGACAAAAAAAAAAAAGATTTATGTAATATTTTTCTTGAGTAGCTGCTGGCCGGCTTACAGCCAGACATTGGAGAATGGTAAGAATTCCAGCAAACACTGAACATGTGGTCAGACAGAGTATGAGAAAGAGAGAGAGAGAGAGAGAGCGAGAGAGATTTAATTTTCCTATATTTAACCCACTCATGAAATGTAGCACTTAGTAATGGTCCATTTTTTTTAAAAAGCCAGCTATAGTTATTAAATTAATAAAATTACAAATCAATTACTCAAGTAACTTAATAAATAAATATGGATAAATGCAAGGTAGGAAAACACTCTAAAATGCTGATATTATAAAATAAAACAACATAACATATAGATTAGAAAAGACAAATAAAACCCTTTTATTTTTTATAAATGTTTCTGATTCTAAAAACAGTTCATCATTTAAAAGAGAACATTCTGCTTCCTTAAGTTAGTTACAGCATCAGGTTAGGTTGAATTTCTATAGGTCCTTTATGTTTTGAAATTACGTATAATAATTAATAATAAATGTATGTTTACATACATTGTATGTATGTTTTTTTCCCTGTTGATGTATGTGGCCATTTTTGCTTGTCCTAGGATGCCTTTTCAGCTGGACCCATATTTCCATAGTTAAAACTAGAGATCAAAAGTTGTGGGGTAAAAACAGATTAATTAATAGCAATACTGTCTAAGGTTCTGAACAGTGAACGTAACCTACAGTAAATCATAGAAATCATAAAAATACAATACTATCAAACTGGCAAACAAAAATCACATTCATGTACACGTTTAGATTTAAAAGGCAGATAAAATAATTTACTCACACTGTAAACCCTAATGCTCAAAGTAATTAAAGACACTGACTACTGTTAACTTAAATAATTGCAATTAGGTCAAATTAATAGACCTTTTTGAGTATTCAGAACTTATTGGTATTTATGAGTTTGTAGAAATAACACTTTTCAAGTTAGCTGAACAAATTTGATATTTTAAATAATCGTAAGTACTTAAGTAACAGTAACTGTCACCTTAAAGTTCTGATTGTCTGCAACAATTTATTTGATTTGATTGTTTGAAGTTCAACAAACTCAAAAACTGATCGTTCTGTTTACTTAAAATTGGAAACATCATTACTTAAAAAATTTGATGTAACTGATTACCTCAAATATTTTGAGTTTTGCCAACTTCATCGGGTTTACAGTGCAGACAACTCTGATTTAAAGATAACAGTTTGTACATTGCTTACAACCTGGCTTTAGATACAGTAATTATTGAACCCAAGGACATTGCACCATGCTGTGTCTACTCAAAGTGATGAAAAGTTTTCACTCTGCACTGCGGAATGTGAATATTGAATAAGTCTGGAATATTAAATAAGCATGACTTTCACTGGTTGACTCAGTCGGTGTATCAGTGGCATCTGATGTACGTAGAAGATTCAGAGTCTGAACAGGCTGCTAGTGAGGAATAGGTCAAGGATTTTTTATTTGGCCATTAAGTTTTCTTGTCAGTTGTCAATGTTCCTTGACTAATGTTAGCTAACTTTGGCTGGTTAACCAGCTAAGCTATGTCTTGCACGTTAATTATCATGGCACTGGGTGAGTTTCAAAAGCTACTGTGAATAAAAAAAAAAGGGGGGGGGGGGGGATGGGTTAACACTAATCTGAAAACACTACCAAAACGAACGTACAGCAGGGCTGTGTTCAATAACAAGGGCAGTTTTCAAACACTCGCAAGTGTATGATTTTTGTATGAATTTTTTGATTAACTGTCTCAGTTATTAAACACAGTCCTGCTGCTGTTCTATCACATATACTCCCGTTCTCTCGCATCAGAAAGGCATACATAGCAAAAGAGAGAGCCTAGGACATGATTAAAGATCATTACATTATTAGGTGCATTGGCAATCATTTCAGTCACAATTTGGAGCCCTAAGTGGTTAAAGACTTAATTTGGGTGTGTAAAAGTGTCATTGATTAAAAAAAAAGAAACAAACAAACAAAACTTTTTTTTTGGCTTTGAATCTACTAGGTGGTTGGATTTGGGTGGGAATTGATTCAGCCTAGTTTGTGCCAAAGAATTGATGCTGCTAGATTGCTAGATTATTCCTTTATGTGATATTTCAACAATCCATTTCCAATTATTTAAATGCCTCTCAACTGTGCCTAGCCGGTTCTTTGTGACTTTCCAGTTCGTTTCTCACCAGTAACATTCTCAAATAAGTAGTTACTTCATGTTTTCCATGCTGGCTTGTTTACAAGACTTGTTTGTCTTGAATGTGAGCTCACTTTTATAAAGATATGAGTGAAAGTGACTGACTGCTTGCAAATTTGAGTTGGTTAGGATTTGAGATACCCTGGCTTTCTTTGCACAGCATGTATTAAACATTGCTTTAGACCAAAGAAAAACTTTGAAGGAGCGTCCTTCTCTGTTATGCATTTAACGCACAAGTTGAACAGCACCCCTACACTGTTGTTTCGAGTCATGCAGATTTAGTTTCTTTTTGAGATCCTCAGTGTGGCCTCTATTTACTGTGGTCTCCATTAACTTTTGGAGCTCCACTACTTCAGTCTCCAGAGTTTTAGGAGATCTCGTAATGTTCTATATGTAGTTTGCATTTTTGCCACATTCCACACTACTGAGGTAAAAAACTGCTTCTGAAATCTAAAAATTCAAAAAAGAAACACAAATAATGTCCTACTTTAAAATGTCAGTATGCCCTGTTAGGTTTTACATAGCTTTTCTTAA
This sequence comes from Clarias magur, assembly GCA_013621035.1. Taxonomy (NCBI): domain Eukaryota; kingdom Metazoa; phylum Chordata; class Actinopteri; order Siluriformes; family Clariidae; genus Clarias; species Clarias magur. Next base: position 1,769,715 of record QNUK01000018.1, read on the forward strand.
AAACACACTGTACCATGTTATAGTAAACCACTCAGTAAAACACTCAGCCAATGCTAAAGCTTCAAGAACAGTTAAGAAGCATCACAATATCATTCTTTCTTTAGTGTATTTTAAAATACTTCTGTGGCTGCATTCTGCATTTTTGCATTTTGTGGCAGCATTGTGACTAGCTTTAAGCTGTGGAACAACCATCACTCGCTTCTTCTTCACCTACCTCAGATTTATTATTTTTCACCTGTTTAATTGGGGTGGGGGTGGGGGGTGGTTATGGTGCAGGAGATTCAATTATACTGGATTAATGGGGTTCTGCCAGGGAAAAGACAGCAACTACGGCCTCAGGGACACATATGTGACACGGATAGTGGACTTGGCCGCAGGGGGAGCAGGTTCATTTGACCCATTTCTCCTGGACATTAGAGAGAGTTTCTGTCTCCCTGCCTGTCTACACTGTTTGTTTTCTTAAATGGAGAGACTGGTTTTCCATAGCAGGAGAGCTCCTTTGCAATTACCTCATCTTAAACATGAAATAAAACAGCAAAAAATTAACCAAAGCAATCAAGGTTATCTTCATGGACGTGTGAGCAACCACAAACATGACAATAGTGTGTGTGTGTGTGTGTGTGTGTGTGTGTGTGTGTGTGTGTGTGTGTGTGTGTGTGTGTGTGTGTGCTCGTGGTGTGTGTGACAGCTGGCTTTGTGTGTATTATCCAAATTTTTATTTATTTATCTATCTATAATTAAAAACAAAAAAAAAGATATCTTAGATTCATTAAATAAAGCCTTTTTGTTTTCCACCTGGGGAGGTTAACTAAGAATGAATTAAGGTCACACATGTCCTTGATGGTGGAGATGCAAGAATAAAAGAAACTTCAAGCTTTTCTCCTTTCTTCAAGCAGACCGTTTGATTCGGCATCATTCCTAAGGATCATTTTGCTTTTTTATTAAGTGCATTTCTGTTTCAAGTTCTTGGATTATACTTTTCATTGCCTCTGATATGTGTGCTGTATTTTTTACATAAAAACCTTCCACTTGCATTTTGCGCAACTCCCACCCATTTTTCTGTTCCTCCATTCATCCCCAGGAACTTGTTTCCATAAACCCATCAACCTAAAGCAGTTTTGTATTAAAATGCCAAAGTGATCTATGCTTTTATGTGTCAGACATCATTACATGTAGCTAAATGCTAATCTCAAAAGCCATTGGAGAACATGTCTTCTTCATAAATTTTGACATAGAAGCTGTCTAGTCTTGCTACAGTGATGCTTAGGACATTTATTCTTACCCAGGTGTATAATTTTATGCCTTGATTTCCCCCTCCTCCTTACAGCAACCAAGTCACGCTGACTGATGAGTCCCTCAAATACATTAGCAGACTGTGGGTGTGGTTCCTTCCCATTTCTGACTAGATTAAAATCTCTTGTGCTGTCTCCTCCACTCCAAGGATTTGTAGCGCATTATTTATTAAAGAGCGGCACCCTCTCACTGCCATTACTGGAGGCATAAACATTTATGAAGATAAAACCTATCCTCTTGATTTTTAACTGCCTCATTAAAATGCTACACTGTCTTATTGTACACTGTCACTGTTCCTTTTCTTAAAAAGTATTCTCATGCCAATACCTGCATTAGGCCAATGGCATTTCATTCGTAATCTAATTTTATATGTTACATACATGACCATACTTAGTATGATACGCAGTGAAATGCTTACCACATTCTGTTTGATCACTGTCAGTGGCGGCCGGTCAATACGGGGGCACCGCCCCGCTTAAAGTTAGGCAGATTAACATGTTATTACAATTAACATGTAATTAGTTAACATAATAATTATTTATTTTAATAATGAAATAAAGTAATTTAGTCATAATATTCCGTGTATTTCTTAATATTATTTATTTGCAATTTTAAAAAATCTAAACTGTATTACTGTGTTCGTGTACGCGGGGCGCCGGACAAACCAGTGTCTATGTAGGCACGTACATTTTTTTAAAACCATGTGACTTGAGGCTGAGCTCTGATTGGATTTTGTCAAATTATCCTTCGCCCTGAACCCTCCCACTTTTGTTCTTAGCGAATCAATATTGTTTTTAAATATTTGGGCTCATGTGATTGGACCATTCTCAACAAGTCTTTTCCAGCACTTCTTCAGCAAGCAGAGCTGCTGACTGGATGAGATGTGAGTCATGACTTTATTTTATGCTAGTAGTAATGATGCTTAATCACCTGATAAATGCCTATTTACGGGCAAGTATTAAAAGTTTAATTTTAATTTTGTTTGCGCCCCCCCCCCCCCCCAAATTTGTTTGCACCAACCGCCACTGACCACTGTGTTTTCTAGTAAGAAAACTGTTTGTTTTGTGTTAGTAAATTCTTTACTACCACTCTTTTATTTCTGTCCCTGTCTCTATTGACATCCCTAATAGAACAACTGAAAGAAGAAATTAAGAACAATTTCAATCAACAATGCAGAAACATAGGACATCTTTTAAAATATGTTACTTAGCTTTTTAAAATGTATTTTTTTATATAATTCATAAAAACAGCATACTACTGGTGCTATCAATTTCTCAGCATCAGAAATAAGCTTTGACCTCACCTGATTTGCCAGAAGTCAGAAACAGTTATTCGCTGACCTGTGACATGATGAATATCAGAAAATGTTCCTTCCTGTGGTTCTTTCTCCTGCACCTCCTTATCCTGCTCAATCTTGACTGGTTGTTGACATGACTAAGTGCCCCCCCTATTTAAAGAGAAAGAAGTATATGAGAAGTTCTTCTATGCCTATTAGTCTGGAGTTAAGTAAACTTTCTGTCATCTAAAGCATACTTACAATTTAAACACTAAAAACTAAAAATAATTTTTCAAATTTTCAAAAATATTTCAAATATTCTTAAAACACATTCAGTGCTGCCACCTGAGGGTAAGTGCAGTGGTCACACTCCTAGGTATTTTCACATCTGGATGGCACATGGTAATGAGACACATGTGAGGAGGTCAGAGGTCATTTGGGTCCTTTAATGTTGTTTTATTATATTTTTTTAAAGGTGAGGAAATAAAAGCGATCCAAACCTCAGTAGTGGTTCTAAGGCAAAATCTAAAAGGAAATGGATGCAGCCCCGAATACCAAATAACCTACCACAAAGGATGACTTGAGTTATTCAGTCATAGCATTTCTTAAAAGTTATCCCTCTAATGATATTCCTGTTCAGACAAGCCTACCATCTGAACTGGCTTCTTTCATAGCAAGGTTCAGAGACAGAGAACCTGACCTGGCCTTAGGGAAAATCACCCCTTCACACTCTGTCTTGTCTTGTTGTTAGTGAATATTTATTTTGTACACACCTGAAGATTCAACCTATGGATGATTACCGTGACAACTTGCTGAAAGGGAATGAAGCTATTTTCTCACATCCATTTCCTCTACTCTCCACACTTTGCTCTATTGATTCATTATTATTATTGTTGTTGTTGTTGTTGTTGTTGTTGTTGTTGGTGGTGGTGGTGGTGGTGGTGGTAAAAGGAGTAGTAGTAGTAGTAGTAGTAGCAAGCATTATATTTTGAAACAAAGTAACATTTAGACCGCATGTTTTAGGCAAATGTTTGGCCATCTTTGTTATACTTAACTCTTTTTTTTTTTGCTGAGTCACCTTTGTACCAATTATCTATTAAAGGCAAAAGCAAGTAGACAAAGATGTATTTTATTGTGAATTACACCCTCACACAATGTGAGACATTCAAAGTTATAACATGGGTTTGGACCAGGTAAGAATGCCTCTAGGGCTGTTTTGTTTGGGCTAGTGTTTTTGGAAAACCACTTAGTGTGATCTCCTTTTGTCATGGTACAATTGCCTTTGCTCCATCTATGTGTTTATGTTTTCTTCTGTCTAATGCTGTTTCCTGTGAGTCTCCTGTTCTGAGTAATTTTGAGGAATTTCATGGGTCTACTTTCACCCCTCCTCTCTCTATATATTCTTTGCAAAAAGATTTTAAAAAGTGGGTGAGACTTGCTACTGTATGAAGTGAACTCCAAAATTCTAAAGGATGGAAATATGATACAGTTCTGTTCACTCTGATATGATTAGACCACCAAGGGAATACTTACCTTACGTGATAAATCTAAGTAGGCAAGAGGGCTTTATCAACAGAAATAAAGGAACATTGTGAAATAACTGCACAAACACTATACTGTAAGTCTGTGGTTTTATTTGTCTCCCTGTATCTGTCTAATTTTATAGCTACCTAATAAACTACCTGATTCGCTATTTAGCTACCTGAATTCATCCTTGATAAATTATTTATTTTTTGTCAATGTCACAGTGGATCTGTCATGCACACTCGTAACACGACCGGCACTAGGACCCGGAAGTAATACGGTCGGGTTTCAGGAAGCATAAAAGGAAACAAGATGACGCCTCACATTGCTCAGTCATTGAGTTATGCCCATGCTATCGCCGACGCCTCGCTCGTCCAAACGTGAGTACTCACTTTCTTGGGTTATCGCTTCTGATTGGGTGTGTGTATTTAGAATGCGGGTTTATTTGTGTAAACTCTTGCTCTCGCTTCGGGAGAGTTCTAAGAATAACTAGCGTGGTTATCCCAGCCCGTAACCATTACATCAGTCGACGGTCGGCCTCTTTCCTCCAGCCCCATCTCCTTTCAAACCCAACCTATCACCCTCATCATCAACCAGCATCGAGAACAGATTCAGTTTTACACCACCACCATTTCATCACCACCCATTATCCTCGGACACCCTTGGCTGCTGCAACATGACCCGCTCATATCCTGGACCCAAAGCCGAATCCTACAATGGGGCCCGACCTGCACCGAGCTCTGCCTACGGGCCGAGGCTGGGACGTGCTCTAGGGAGTCCGAGGCCCCCGATGTCGACACAGACAAAATCCCGCTAGACTACCGGGACCTGGCTGAAGTCTTTTGTAAGAGACGCGCTACCCACCTACCTCCTCATTGCTCATACGACCTGGCGATCGATCTTCAGCCAGGTGCGACACCACCCCGCGGCCACCTCTATTCATTATCTAACACCAAGATGCAGGCGATGGAGGAGTATGTTTCCAGCGGACTTCGCCATGGTACCATCCGGCCCTCCTCCTCACCTGCCGCTGCGGGGTTCTTTTTCGTGAAAAAACGCGATGGTAGTCTACGTCCCTGTGTCGATTACCGGGGGCTCAATAATATCACCATAAAAAACCGACATCCACTGCCTCTTACCAACTCTGCCCTGGACGCCCTCTCTGGTGCCACCATCTTCACTAAGTTGGACCTCCGGAGCGCCTACAACTTGGTGCGCATCAGAGAGGGCGATGAGTGGAAGACGGCCTTCATCACCCCTACAGGACACTACGAAAGTCTGGTCATCCCGTTTGGTCTCTGCAACGCACCTGCCGCTTTCCAACAATTCATCAATGACGTTCTCAGAGACATGTTAGGCCGTTGGGTGTTCGCCTACCTTGACGACATCCTCATCTACTCCCGAACTGTCAACGAACATATCCAGCACGTCAGAGCGGTTCTAAAGAGATTGCTCGCCCACCAGCTGTACTGTAAGTTGGAGAAGTGCGCTTTCCACGAGCGCTCCACCACGTTCCTGGGTTTTGTCATCTCGCCCCAGGGTGTGGCCATGGACCCGCAGAAACTGGAAGTTGTGAGTCATTCAGGCCAATTTCTATCGCCGCTTTATGTACCGTTGCAGCGCCACGGACCCGCCCATACCCTCCTCTTAAACAGCTCCAGAGTGTGATTGGTTTGCCAAATTGACGCCACAGCCAGCGAGTCGGAGTAGGGGACCGCAGCTGCTCCATATGTCGTCACTTAGGAGGAATACGACACTGGCTCCACTAACCAGACAGCCGTTCAGTTACTAGATAAAAACCACTTTAAACCTCAGCAACATATAGCACTTTTCCTTTGCATCTTTTTTTGGCTATACAACAATGCCTTTCTTCTGGCATCATTCTGGACAACATGGGACAAGTTTAGATGTTAGCCACATGCCCTCAAATTCTAACAATGTTTTTGATTAGTTCTTCTATTTAACTTTGTACCATATCTTATCTGCTAATCAAATTAATGTGAATTGATCTAAATTAGTAGTTTTCTATGTCTCGCTGTGACTAGCCAACAACAAAGGCAATGTTGGACATCCAACAATATTTCCTTCCATTACTTCCATTCCATCAATTACCATTATACTGTATGTTTTTTTTACAGTATTGTACAGTGTAAAGCATGCTTACTAATGGTTAAATGTAATACCTATTGATAACAATTAAACTACTAATATGACTAATTAGTTAGTACTAATTCATTATCTTCTGAGGTTTTATTTATATTAAGAAGAAAAATTAGATGATAAATAATTATTCTGGAAAGGAGATCTACTACATTTGTGAACATGGCTGTGGGGATTTGTGTTCATTTAGCCAAAAGAGCAATAGTAAGACCATTTATGTCAATTAAGGAGGACTGGTACTATCCAATTAATCTAATCTTGCCTTGGCGAACTCTGTCTTAATCAACCTCAGTTTGTGCACAGCATACAAAAAAATTCTAGACAACTTACACTGCTTTAAAAACAACTTGCTTATGGGTGTGATTGCCAGGGTATTTTGGCTATATAGTGTATATTATCCCAAATGTAGGGGGTGTGTTACTCTCTGACACTGACAGGCTAAATGGCTCAACATTTGGGCCTATTGCAGGAAGCCTACTGCTTTGCTTCATATAATTTTGTATGTTTTACTTATGTAAGGGCCATTTTCTGACTTAGGTCTTTAATGTCACTGTCATTTAGGTCTAAAATCTAGCCTGTAACTCATTGGTTGGTTTTTGTGAATAATGAACGGGCTTGGGACCTGCTGTATAAGAGGCCGATTTCGTCCCATGGAACCGTTATTTTTTACTCAGTGTGACTTAATCTGTTTTTTTAGTCTACACTCAACGATCCCTTGGGAATGCCATTCAGTAGCACCCAGCACTTCTGGAAATGGCCCCTAACACCCTTCTCATCCTGTGCAATGCATTCAGTGCCCCTGTTAAAAACAAAACCTAGTACTCGAGGGAAGCCCTGTCTCCGAATACAGATAAACGAATTAATGTGCGTTTCATTAAGACTGTTTGTACTTATTAAATGTGTGTGCTGTGATCCATTGGTGTTCTTGCCTCTGGTGAAAACTCATTGATTAATTGAACCAATTTGCCTTCCTCCCCTGAATTTTGTTCCCCAGAAGTTTGCTCTTTTAATTTGATTTGGCTTTGGCAGCGCTCTTATCCAGAGGACTTACAAAATCTTTAAGGTTCCAGCATTTTAGATCCTTAACTGGGTTCCTAATGACAAATAAAACTCTTGAAAATTTTTTATTTTTTGGGGGATAGAAGTTCTGCCTGACTAAACTAATAGATTCAAAGCATCTGAACCAAGGCTATTGCCTTTCACCCTGAGATGAATTCATATAAGAAAGTTGACCAACAATTCTCCAGAAGTGTGTAAGGCTCATAATGAAATTGCAGTAGTGTGATAGCTGTTGGCTTCAGAGTCGACTAAATGCTCATGCCTGCATGAATGTTAGCTGTATATGGTTAACTTATTTAGTATGTCAAAATTTCAAATTGACAAGGTATATACCGGTTACAAGGACATTGAAAACATCACTCCAAACATGTAGTTGACTTACCTGAGCAATGACAAAGATAAACACTCTTGTAAGCAAATGATATGTCATTAACTTTTAATGCATATGGAACTTATAGTAAAGTTATGATCATATTACTGTATATATTTTATTTTGATCATTGCTGACGTTTTATGGTTATTAACTTAAGGACCTCATTTGACTAGTAACTAGTATAATTCTGGAAGTCATGAACAGGATGGTCTAAACCTTACAAAAGCTGAACTTTAAAAAACTGCAATAAGAGGACTTGGGAGACCAACACATATATATATAATGCAAATCAGGGGGGTCCACCAAAAATTTATTTTGACACTTAATAGAAAAGCTTAGCACAATTTGTTTTGCAACTTTTTGCTTTTTTTTTTGTATATTTTACTCTGTAATACTAATGCCTTTTCTCTCTTCGACTGTTGTGATGTCATTTCTTTTGTATGTCAATAAATAAACTATTATTTTAATTTAGGAGAAAATTGTCAGCAGTTACAAAAAAAAAAAAACTGTAATTCACCAATATATACAGTGAAGGAGAATGGATAAGAAACGAATTTTTTTTGCAGTTTTTTTTTTTCACGCGCACAAACACATATTAATCCTTTATTTAGGATTTAGGTTATACTAGCTTACTTATTAAACATACTGACTTTTATATACATCTTTTTATTATAGATAGTGACGTAACTAAAACACACTACAAAATTTTTTCTTTGTCGTGTGGAATGGGAACAATCCTGCTTCCTCGTACAAATTAGCATAACCATCTGTTGACTCCCATGAATAGCTAATTTTTTTTTTTTTATATATTAAATGCATCTGAATTCTTCTTTTAATCCCCCTTGCAGTTACAATTCGGGTTGTGCTGATGAGAGAACAGGGAATCTTGGAACACTCGTGAAAAACTCGGGATCGAGATTCTCCATGAAGGATTTTTCTTTGTGAGGACATTGAGATCAACAATTCCCAGTAGCCGCTCTCCCCATTAGCAGGGAAGAGAGGGATGCTTCCAGTCGGGAAAGCTATCAGCCATGTTGTCTGTTATAACTAGAAGTTGAAAATCAAAATGACAATCACCGGTTCCAGGAACCTGTTTTTAAACAAGCACATCTCTTATGCTGAGAATTTAACCAGAACTTTCTCCTCCCTCTGCTCTTCTCTTCTCTATTAATCATTTCATATTTTATTTTGTATTTGCCATTGTTTTTATTCCGAGCTTCAGTACAAAGGTTGACAGAAGAAACAATAGACGCACTGCTCAATCATCAGCAACGTCAACCTGCTGCAGCACAGGGGGCATTAGGAGCACTCATGCATCAGCGGTGATGCTGGATAGGTTTGAGACAAAGTGGATCTGTTCAGCCCGTGGTTCATATTTAAAGTGTAATCTTTGTTAGTTATGCAAATGATATGGGGGATAAAGAAAAAAAAAAAGACATAAGTCTCTACAACACATTCCTGACCCTTTGCACTAAGAAACGTATTGACTGTTAACTGAGATCTGATCAAGGCTTTGACTTACAGAGAGCAAATAAGCGTTTTTGTACATGCGGGATTTTTTCTGAAGCGGGTAATGTTAGTGTTGTGAATTTTTGTCTTTTGAGTTCACCATCACCAATTCCAACTATAAACAATAGAGACAATTACAAAGAAAAAAACATCTAGTTCCGAGGACTCAGTGGGAAATGCGTGAGTTCAGCTTCCTCCCTGTGTGGAGGGTTGCTGTGTGTACTTACATTACATTAATGTTCGGCATAGATTTAGAGAATTACAAAAACTGCTTTTGTTAACCTCAATAATCCGGATACTTGGCTTTTACTTACTTGGGTACTCTTTCAGACTAAAGTTAACTTAGTCCAACACACGAAGAAAAGATATGTCTTTTTTTTTTTAAGATTGTCAAAGACTCTGCTGTATGGACATCTAGAGGAAGTTCTTTCCACCATCTAGGTGCCAGAACAGAAAAGAGTCTGGATGAATGTTGTCCTCCATCCACAGATAGATGCAGTAGTCCAGTCTTGAAATAACAAGGGACTGAAAAAGCACCTAAGTAGCCCGTAAAGAAAGACATAGGCGGATTCTTCTGATGTTGTAAAAAAGAAATCGTCAAGACCGAATAAGGTTAGCGATGTGTGGGAAAAATGACAAATGACAGTCTACTTAAGATTTTGAACTGGGTACACAGTGTGTCACATAAACAGTAATGTGAGAAATTTTATTTGGCCAGCGAATTTCTCTAAAAGATAATTAAACTTTAAAAACCTGTGTATATAAAATGCACTGCTGCCTCATAGCACTCATTTGGACTAATCAAAACTTCTCAAACCACTACTGCTGTACAGATATCATCTGCACTTTATAATTCTAATAGTAGAAATTTTAACTGCTATGACTTTATCATGTTACTTATTATATTATGACTCTTATTGCTGCTACCACACTCGGCACACTAATGACCTTAAAGTTCAACTCTGTGAATTTTGTACCATGAAAGAGACTTGAATTAACAGAAGAAGTGTAGATCTGAAATTATGAATGATTTATAATAAACTGGCATTATGGATATGATATTTTCAAAGTACAAATGCCTAAAAATAAATGTAAATGTGACAACTCTGAATCAGTCTTTTGCAAACTGCTGGAATAGTGATTTTAATTATATCTATAATTTTAATTATCACTATAAATTGATTTTCAACATTAAACATAAAAATAGTAATTATGAAAAGTCTAACTATTAAATCGGCAATTACTGCAAAAACATTTTTCTGGTCCTTTCTTTTCTTATTGATTTCCTTTATTTTTCCTTATTTTATTTTTCCTTATTTTTATTTTATTATTTTATTTGTAGTTTTCATACCTTTATGTGTCATTTCTGCTTTTTTAGTGTATCAGTATGGGTTGGAAAGAAATTGCCCTAAAATAAAAAATAGTTTATTTTTATATAGCTTTGATTTTCAACAATCTTGTAATGACTACATCATACACTCACCTAAAGGATTATTAGGAACACCTGTTCAATTTCTCATTAATGCAATTATCTAATCAACCAATCACATGGTGGTTGCTTCAATGCATTTAGGGGTGTGGTCCTGGTCAAGACAATCTCTGAACTCCAAACTGAATGTCAAACTGAGTATTTCACAATTTGCTCAGTTACTGGGATTTTCATGCACAGCCATTTCTAGGGTTTACAAAGAATTATGTGAAAAGGGAAAAACATCCAGTATGCGGCAGTCCTGTGAGATGCCTTGTTGATGCTAGAGGTCAGAGGAGAATGGGCCGACTGATTCAAGCTGATAGAAGAGCAACTTTGACTGAAATAACCACTCGTTACAACCGAGGTATGTAGCAAAGCATTTGTGAAGCCACAACACGCATAACCTTGAGGCGGATGGGCTACAACAGCAGAAGACCCCACCGGGTACCACTCATCTCCACTACAAATAGGAAAAAGAGGCTCCAATTTGCACAAGCTTACCAAAATTGCTCAGTTGAACACTGGAAAAATGTTGCCTGGTCTGATGAGTCTCGATTTCTGTTGAGACATTCAAATGGTAGAGTCAGAATTTGGCGTAAACAGAATGAGAACATGGATCCATCATGCCTTGTTACCACTGTGCAGGCTGGTGGTGGTGGTGTAATGGTGTGGGAGATCTTTTCTTGGCACACATTAGGCTCCTTATTGTCAATTGGGCATCGTTTAAATGCCACGGCCTACCTGAGCATTGTTTCTGATCATGTCCATCCCTTTATGACCACCATGTACCCATCCTCTGATGGCTACTTCCAGCAGGATAATGCACCATGTCACAAAGCTCGAATAATTTCAAATTGGTTTCTTGAAAATGACAATGAGTTCACTGTACTAAAAGGGCCCCCACAGTCACCAGATCTCAACCCAATAGAGCATCTTTGGGATGTGGTGGAACGGGATGCCTGGATGGGCATCCCACAAATCTCCATCAACTGCAAGATGCTATCCTATCAATATGGGCCAACGTTTCTAAAGAATACTTTCAGCACCTTGTTAAATCAATGCCACGTAGAATTAAGGCAGTTCTGAAGGCGAAAGTGGGTCAAACACCGTATTAGTATGGTGTTCCTAATAATCCTTTAGGTGAGTGTATATAGTTATGGGTAATTAACCACTATAAGGGTGGTTATCCTGGGAAAATGACATTCATTACAATGTATAGCCTCTATGTAAAGCAATGACAAAAAGACACTTGTCTGCTCTTTATTCTGAATTATTCATTAAAATGTTATTCATGTATTATTATAGATTACTAGTAAAAGACAGCAAATTTTGGAACGTAGGCATTTTTTCTTATACAGTGTAAGATCTTTGACTCGGGTGGCACCACAGACATGAGGCGAGGTGTTACGGGAAAAGGGTAGTTTTATTAAGGATATTTGGAAAGGGGAAAGGAAATGAGGAGGGACGAAGGAAAAGGGGGGGGGGGGTAAGTGAGGGTTGCACGTGCAGGTCCAGGCAGTGCCTAGCTGGCAAAGGGGCCCTCGGCTAGTGAACAGCCGATCACACCAGCCTTTCTCATTGCTGGGTAGTGGACTGGCTCATGTAGGTCTTTACAGTACGTCATCCTTACTGCATTCAAATGGCGGCATCTTGCTTTGCCTCCTGTGAAGTTCCTGGGGTGTGTGGCATCACCCTTTTTCCATGATGCATACAGTTTGTGCAGGTCGATCTGCAGTTTTTTGTCTGACCACCCTGGTGTCATGAGCTCTAGCAGGTAGATTGACAGTGGGCAGTCCGCCTGCCTTGGAGCATCGAGCTTGAACAGGTGCAGTGCATGTTCCATTAGGTGCATGGCCAGCCCTAGCCCAGCACTAGTCATAGCAAGCCCTGACTAGTGCATAACAGTGTAGCATGTGTAGTGTTTTTAAGCTGGTGCACGATCAGTGTTGCAAACTCAACTTTGTGCCATCCCTGGGACATGGGGTATTGCCCTGCTCACATGCCACTCACATGTGCAGAAGTGTCCTTGTTGGTTTCTCCTGGCTTTTACTCATGTGGGCTTTAATGCGGCTTAACTCCTCCATTTGCTGAAGCGGCCAGCTGGCCCTACCCAGCTATCCAATGGCAGGGCCCCGGTGTGAGCCTTTGTTAATTCTGAAGTTCGGACAGCTTACCCCGACTGAGGATGGGGGCCTCAATGGCGAACCCTTTCTAGTCAGCAGCTGGTTCGCGTTGGCTGGTGCTTGGCTTAGTTGAGGGTGCCGCTGCAGCATGTATTAGGATAGCAGCATGTGTTAGCATGTACTAGGCACCAGTCACGCTAGAATGCCTGCCGCGGGCCAGGATGTCACTCATGTGGTGATCAGTCGTCAGTGCTTCCTTCACTTGCCTTTGAAGTTTCTGGAGTGCATGGCACCGCTCCGCCGGTCTGCCCACTCACTGCTCTCGCATTTAGCATTGGTGGCTCAACATTAGGCTCTGAGCATTAAACTTGCGCTGTTGTTACTCTAGAGTTTAAACCCCTGACTCAGCTCATATGCCGCTTTTATAACTTGGCGGGAGCGCAAGATTAATTTATTCTTCATTTTGTCAATAGCCTTGCCGAATTGGGTGGCCCCGCCCCCTTCACACACCGGAGGACAGAGCATGCCGCCCCTGTAGGGAGCCTCCAGGGTAATGGAGGAGCGAAAAGGTTTAGGCACATGCTCATCAATAGTTCACAATGTGACAACAGCAAAAGAAGTGCAAGTAATTTATAATTGAAGGAAACCTTGGGTTTAGGTACCACTTACACAAGCAGTGTTGTAGACCACATACTGTTCTTCCCTTCATGAAATTAGATTTCTGTAATTGCAGTGTAATTTTTCAAAATGATGTGCACAACAGGGTGATGTGCCCTTCTATGCTGCAAAATTAGCTCAAGAATGGTGTGAGAAACATGACAAAGGGTTCAAGGTATTGGCTCCAAATCTCACAGATCTCCATCCAATTAAGCATTGAGCAGTTCCCCATTCTATCTCCCCTTCCTCTTAGCCTTCCTGTACCCATCTACCCTGTCTCTTGCCGCATCCATGGACCTCCTATGCCCTCTGTCTTCCAATCCAAGGAACATTTCTTGTCCTGCTCCTTGGCTAGTCGACGTAATGCTCAGCAGTAGAAGAGAATTAAGAACTTCAGAGAGAAGGTGAAAAAAAGAATCACAGCTTGATGCACATATTGTCTCTTCTGACTTCTTGCCATGCTAAACCTGCCTTCTACATGAAAAAACTATAGGCTTTGGCACATGATTCTCACAAACTCCACAATATCTTTTCTTCCTTACTCAACCCACCGACTTCTTCATCCATTCTGACTTCTGTCAACTTTGCCATGTTTTATTATGGGAAAATAGCAACAATCTGCCAGCAGCCACCCCAAACGTACAGCAAAGCATCACGAAGCATCTCGTCCACTAGAACAATTTTCCACCCCGACAGACGAAGAGATTCAGCACCTCATTATCTCATCCTCCAATCACACCACACTCATTTCCATTAGACACCTCCAATCACACCACACTCATTTCCATTAGACCCAGTCCCTTTTACAATATTCCAGGCCATCTCACAAGACCTCCTCCCCTTCGTCACAACTATCATCAACCTATCCATATCATCTGGTTCCCTTGCAAATCCTTGCTGCATTTAGAAAGGCAAGGGTTATTCCCGTCTTTAAAAAAAAAAAAAAAAAAAGGCTGGATCCAGCATACATAAGTAACTATTGTCCCATATGAGTTCTCTCTTTTCTCCTAAAATTCTTGACAGCCCTGTTTATAATTGAATGTATTTATCTCTCTGCAGCATTTCACATGGTAAACCACAAGATCCTCTTGTCTTTTCTTGCAAGCCTCAGAATCTGTGGCATAACATGGTTTGCTCCACACTGACTGTCCACTGGTGTTCCTCAAACTCTGTGCTAATTCTGTTCTCCCTCCAAACCCAATTTCTTGGTGAGGTCATATCTGCCACGTTTTTTCACACCATTGTTATGAGGATGACACTCAACTTATTCTCTTCTTTCCTCACTCATACATTCAGGTTTCCACCTGGATCTAAGCATGTCTGGCAGACATCTCATCCTGAACCTACAGTAACTACGGTTCACCCTAGGTGATTCATATCACTGTCAGAATCTTAGGATATCCCTAAACAACAATCAGATCACTCTTTTAGTCACTGCCCCCGACCTCTGGAGAATCAACTGTCATTTCCCACACACATTGCTAACCTTACTCACATTTGTTGATTTCTTCTTCATAATATAAGAAGAATTTGTTAATTTCTCTCCACACAGACCACTCAGGTGCTTGCTCAGTCTCTTGTTATTTCAAGACCGGACTACTGCAACTCACTCCTGATGGGTTCCTCTGTGCACCATTTGTTGTCTACAGCAGATCAAATGCGACCGCATGGCCCACCCTACCCCATTTCTCCCCTCTCTCCATTGGCTTTCTGTAGCTGGCCACATCAAATTTAAAACACTGATGCTTACCTACAAAGCTAAAAATGGCCCAGCACCCATTTACCTCAAAGGTCTAATCACACCTTGGACCACATTCCCTCCGATCCTCCAGCATTACTTGACTTGCCCTGATCTCTCAGGGATGGAGGAAGACATGCATTTAGAATGTCCTAGGTGGTTTTGCTCATCTTTCTTAACACTCACAGACCAAGTGTTAAATGCAAATGCAGTGTTTCACTGTACAAGAGGTAATTTTATATGGTTTATATGTTGCTACTAAATTTAGTTGTGTGCTGAGAAATAAGTACAGCTTCTACACCTTGTGGTGTGCTTCAAATAAATAATCTCAAGTTTCATGTATCTTATCTAATGAGCCCTGAGGTGTATAATGCTCGTTGGTCTTACTGCCTGATACTAGTATACATAATGACCGGGTCAAGGCGAGGTTATATTTACTGCCTGTTATATTAGTAACAGGCAGTAAATTAATTAGTCAAACATATCAAAGTTAGGCAGACATTTAAGCTCATTCAATTAACTCTGATATGTATTGAAAAGTTATTACATATACTGTTTTTTTATTTTTGGGAAATCTAAATGTGTGACCACATATAGATGCTGTAGACAAAATCTATCACTATGCCAAGGTGAGGATCTACACATTTATCGAAAAATGCTGTAATTTAACACAAGGCACGAATACATGCCATTCCTTCTTCATGCGACACATTTCAGGTATAGGATCTGTGATCCACACACACAAAGGTGGGGATTCATACATTTATTAAAAATACTTATCTAAATAGCTAAAGGGGAAATACACTTCCCTCTTTTTTTTTTTTTTAGAAGCAAGTCAGGAAATGAGTTTTAGGGCCACACATTAAATCCGCATATCCTTGTACCCACTAGAGTATCCACACACAAATACACAGCAAAACATACACACCTATCAATCTGGTTTCAAATGTAAGAAAAACTGATCAAACCAGCATTCCCTCCATATACTGGCCCCCACACACATATACAGTACAGGTGCATCTCAATAAATTGAAAAGTTTTTTTATTTTTTATTTTAAAAAAGTTAAACTTATATATTATATATATCTATTACACAGACTGATATATTTCAAGTGTTTATTTATTTTACTTTTTCATGATTATAACTGATGAAAACACAAAATTTAGTATCTCAGAAAATTTGAATATAGTGAAAAAGCCCGCCCACGCAGAATCAGGAGCTGAGTGAAGTAGTGGAGCAGTTCAGTGATGTGTTCTACACTGAACCGGGCTCACGCCGAAGCTGAAGCTGCAAGAATAGAGAGTGGAGGTAGTCCAGTCCTACTCGCAACCCATGACCAAGAAACAGGTACATGGCTTTTTGGAGCTAGCTAATTATTATGGCTGTTTTGTCCCTGATTTCTTCTCTATGACAGAACCCCTCTCAGACCACTTCGGAGAAGGTTTGCTGGATGCCCAAAGAAGACCATGCAATCAAACAATTGAAGCCCACCTCACCAGTTTGGAGTGGTCCTGTCTCAGGAGTTAGACGGTAAATAATAATGTAATTATGTGATGAGGCTTTTGCCATTAAATGGGCAATAGAGGATCTGAGGTACTCAGGAATTCTATGCTTCTTACAGATCATGCTTTTCTACAATAGTTAGCAAGAGCTAAAAACACCAATCCCCAAATTTCAAGTTGGTACACTACTATATTACTACTTTTTTGCAGGGCTGGGGCTCATCACAGAAACACAGATGGATTGTCGAGAAGACACATCCTGTTCTTGTTGGCAGGTGCAAGCTGAAAGCTGAGGGGAGGTTCTGTGATTTAAACCTTCTTGCTTAAACCACTCACACACACAAAATTGCACATGCCCCTCTACCTGCAGCATAAGAAGTGGGTTGGGCTTGCTGATATATCCTGGCTGGAACGCAATCACCACTCGCCATCCTCCCGTTGCCAGCACCTTATTAAAAAGCCACACCACGCTTGACTTGTGAGTAGACCATTTCAATTCCTGAACTCTGACACTGTTTTGCCAAGAAGGAAGCTTTCTGCCTCACGCTCACACATGAACCATGCTGTTTCTGCCTACCTCGTGCCACCTGCCTGCCTCATCACTACCCAGAGGACTTTACGTTGTGCAATGCTTTGTGGTCCCGTGCCATTTGCCTAGTCGCCACCAAAACCATTGCTTCAGAGCATACTTAATCTAAGACTGCACACATTTAACCTTGCTGCTGAATGTATTCAATAAAAACTGTTCATGCTTGTCATGCACACTCATAACACGACCGGCACTAGGACCCGGAAGTAATACGGTCGGGTTTCAGGAAGCATAAAAGGAAACAAGATGACGCATCACATCGCTCAGTCATTGAGTTATGCCCGTGCTATCGCCGTCGCCTCGCTCGTCCAAACGTGAGTACTCACTTTCTTGGGTTATCGCTTCTGATTGGGTGTGTGTATTTAGAACGCGGGTTTATTTGTGTAAACTCTTGCTCTCGCTTCGGGAGAGTTCTAAGAATAACTTGCGTGGTTATCCTGCCTACTCGCGCTACTTCCGCGTTTGGGTTTACCATCCACGCTACAGGGCTAACTGCTAAGTCTTCTGCTTCATCTCCGGTTAGTCCGTGACAATGCTTGTGGAATCTCAACAAATTGCAATCAAACACAGGTATACCATGCTCCTTAAACCATGTATTAGTACTTTTGGCAGTGTGCCATGTCCTGCTGGAAAATGAAATCAACATTTCCATAAAGCTGTTCAGCAGAGTGAAGCATGAAGTGCCCTAAAACTTTCTGGTAGATGGCTGCACTGACCTTGAACCTGAGAAAACACAGTGGACCAATACCAGCATATGACATGGCTCCTAAAACCAAAACTGAATGTACAAACTTTACACTGGACCTCAAGCAACTTGGATTCTGTGTCTTTCCTCTCCGCTTTTCACTCCAAGACTCTGGGATGCCTCTGATGTTATGTCTGGCTTAAGAGTGACTTGACACAAGGAATACGAGAGCTGTAGCCCATGTCCTGTATACATCTGTGCGTGATGGCTCTTGAAGCACTGACTCCAGCTGAAGTCCACTCCTTGTGAGTGAATCCCTCGCCCCCCCCCAATTCATGAATGAGCTTTGTTTGACAATCTTATCAAGCCTGTGGTTATTCCTGTTGATTAGAGTGTGACACCATGATTATTGTGACCCTTTTTTTCCCCACAATATTAAAATTTTCAGAGATACTGAATTTTGGGTTTTCATTATCCGTAAGCCATAATCAAAATTAAAATGTGTAATGAATCTATATAACTGGGTTTATATTTTTTTTATTTAATCTATATAATATGGGTTTATATGTTTTATATAATTTTTCAATTATATTTGAGATGCACCTGTGTGTGTGTATGTGTGTGTCATTAGTTTTAATGTAGTCAGTGATATTATCTTGGGTTAAAGCCCAAGTACATGTGTGTCTGTCTTTCTAAACTTATTAATACAAGAAAATAAAATGTAAGGCTGAGGATCTTACGCCTTGTTGGTCGGTTGTACTTCGTTCATCTTCAGCCAAATACACTCCCTGTTCAGAAATCAGAGAGATAATTACAGGTGAGGAATTGAAAAAGTAGATCAAGATCAAGTTTTGTCCTAAAACAACTCTAGTGTATTTAAAATCACTTATACTACTTCAGTGCTGTTATTTCAGCTGTGAAAATATTAGTTGAAGTAATCCCAGTAAAAATATTCTGGTTAGTTATTCTAATTAATATCTATTGGTGCAGGTGTTAGTTTACATTGAGCAATGTAGCATGGTAGACAATGAGCATGTAGCTTATTTTAAAGTAGAGTACTAAATCCGGCACACACCAGTTATAACATGGTATAATCAGGTATGTTACACACCCTCACCTCGGACTGCTACAGACATGTAGGTTTGTTTGAAGTCTCCGTGTTTTATCTCATAGTGGCACTTCACATAACTGCTTGTTATTAGCACAGTGGTTTCGGAACATCTGAGACAAACTGGATTTAAACTTCGTTCAGGAAGAATAAACATACATTGATCTGTCCGTACATCTTTGAAGGTTAAATTTTCATAGTCTACTTGCCTTTTTAAAATCAGCTGAACAGCGACTGGTTTCGGGTCCTTCAATGTATGAAATAATGATATAATTGAAAGAGTGGTTTGTAAGACAAAAACCAGACAAAAACCTTCTGAACTCACTTTTTTACCAGGAAAACATCCACTTCCATGTCACCATCGCTAAATTGAACCCTGTCATCACTGACATTTCTTAAATGCAGAATTACACATTACAAATCTTATGGACAGAATGACATAAGTAAAAAAGTGTAAATGTTCCCTGTTTACCATGAGGAGGGGTTTAAGCAGAGCTTCGGCAAATTAAAGTGCTCTGCCCCCTCACAGAATCATGTAATATAAAAATATTGAGGGACATGGAGGCATCTGAATGAGGTTACATTTGCCAGTTCATTTCTCTGGCAAAAAGCTTGTAAAGAAGACAGAAGCTATCTCTTACCGCTATAAATGTGGTTGTATTATTTAATGATTATCTAATGAGGTTGGGCTCCCTTTTGAATCTGGTGCCCCAAGTTTCTCAGCAGGGATAAACTGATGGATATAATCGTTTTATCGTTTATATTCATAGTGTTTGTTCCTGTAACCTGCTTTGTGACAATGTCCCTCATTAAAAGCACCATACTCAGATGCCTTAAAACGTGGCAATAGAAATCACTATTGGTGGTCTGGCCTCTTGGCGATGAATTCTTAATGCACATTGCCATGAATGTTGAAAAACATGATAAGCGTGCACATGGTTGAGCTGCAGATGTGCCTCACCTTTTTCGGTTGTGGAGATGATGGGCTTTTCCTCTGTGAACACTGTTGCTTCATCTCGGGGTTGTACCCATACACCCATGTTTCGGCACAGTAATGATCCTCGCCATGAAGGACGGGTCGTCCACGGCACACTGAGTTCTTGGCAGACATCCTGGTTTATCCAGGGCTTCTTGTTGGGAAACATTTGGATTGTTTTTTGTGTGGTCACCCTATCCACACACTCGTTAATGTGTTTCAGAACAGAGTTGTTGTAGATTTTGATCTTGGTGTCTGCATCAGTGGTGAAACTGATCAACATTTACCCATTTTACCACCATTTTAAACTGACCTGAGAGAGCTGACACGATCACCTGAAGCAAAGCACCAGTTTATAAACCTTATTAATGAAAAACAATCTATTAGTAGATTGTAGATTATTAGTAGAATTTAATTCAAGGAGTTGCATTTCTGATTTAATTGTTTATTCACTTTTTATCTGAATTGCAGTATTTTCCCAACAGTTGCTTTATTCCATCTGCTGACACTCCTAGTCAGCTCCATTGGTCTCTAATTAATCTGCCTTTTTCTGCTACTTATTCTACAATTCAGACTTTGCTAGATTGTCTCTTCATGTCGTCTTTGAGCTGTCCAGCCTACATTTGGTTCCAGCAACATCTTCCTACAAGAAAATTTCAGCTCCTCGTCCCTCATCTGCTTAAATATTCCTGTATTATGTTTAATCATCATTTTACAACAAAGATATGAACATATCACATAGTGCCCTTACATTTGAATCTGATCCTGATAAAACCATCACAGTATACCTGCAGTAGGGGAGGCCGCCTACCTAGTCAGCACCGGCGTAAGCGAGGAGCAATAAGAGATTTAGGTGCATGCAACAATGGCCAACTGATCCATGAATAAGAATAAAGGAGCTCTCCAGTCAAATCTCTAAGTCTACCTGTCCATCCACTTCAGGTCCTGGACCCTGACATTCTTCTCTTGAACGTTATGTTGGTGAACAAGATGCATGCCAAGCTTTTCGAACCCAGTGGTCTTTGTTTTTTAATTGCAGTCTTTGGTATATTTCATTTTGCTGTTCACAGGCAGGACTCACCATTGGAGAGCAGCTTAGTGGGAACAAGAGTTATCAGATAGTCCTTCCTTTTAGAATTCCTCAGAATCCAAATAATTCATGTCCAATAGGAATGCTTCTGGCACTTGTATGGGAGTCATTCTATTGACACACTCAACCCTGGATAACATCCTGCACAAATGTGTTTTTTTTTTTTTTCTTTTTTTTTTCTTCCAAAATCTTTCTTCAGCCAAAGGTATTTTTGCATCACAAATAAAGAATTTTTGGCAGCCAAACTGGTAATAAAAGAGTGGCAACACTGGTTAGAGAAGGCAGAGCAGCTTTTTTTTTTTTTTTTTGTATTGACCATAAGAATCTGGAATATTTGTGCCATGCAAAGAGACTTAAGTTCAGACAAACTCATTGGGCCTTATTCTTTAACCGATTCAAGTTCACTTTCTACTATTATGCTGGCACTAAAATGACAACATATTTAGATGCTCCCATTAGTTCAGCAGAGAGGAGAATAACCGGACTACATGCCTAGGAGAGACCAGTCTAGAGATTGAAAGCAGGGTACTTTACTCATAACTAATTACTCCTGTATATCTAAGTACTCTACGAACTGGTCTTTGGTTTTGGTCCCTTTTCTTTCACGGGTGCCCCAGTGGGCTCACAAGTCCCATTTGTCCTGTCACCCAGAGCAACCTGCACCCACGTTGTGGTGCCTTCAACTCGACAGCTCAAAGACGATATAAAGAGACTATCTGGCAAAGTGTGAATTGTAAAATAAGTAGCACAAAGAGGCAGATTTATTAGAGACCAATGGAGCTAATTGGGAGTGTCAGCAGAAGGAACAAAGCTACTGGTGGGGGAACACTGCATCTCAGACAAAAAGTATATAAACAATCAAACCAGGAATGGATCCTGAAACATGGGTATGTTTTGATGTCCCTTCCTGTCAAAAGATGTCCAGTACAGGCATCTAGCTGGGTTGCTCCACCTACTTACTGCCCATTCCCAAAAGGCCCTGGTCCCACATATCTCTTGATTTTGTTACAGGTTTATCCAAGTCAGATGACAATACAGTCATCCTATAATCGAAATACAGTGACTGTACTGTCATCTGACCTGTGTTCCCGACACAGATTAAGCTTTATGGGTTAAATCTTGTATTGAAGAGCAAAAGTTGAGGCAATCTGCAAAAACATGGTTTAGGCCCAGAAATAAACAAGGCAAAGAATAAAGAATTTTAAAAAGCTTGGGATAATAGGATACAGGGATACTGAGTATTTATTTTGCATTACCTATGTGAACTGAGAGTACTTCATCTGTATTTGTGATCACTACTCAGGTGACTGTGAGTAATTTATACTATATCATTTGTGTTTGCTGGGAAGTTGAGTTTTTGATGCCCATGTTTGTTGCTTACAGTGCGTTCTGGGAAATGGGCTTTCTTGCTGAATCAGGTGTTTTTCTGACGTAGCATCACTAATCATAGTAGGACTGCAATTTGGTCTGTAAGGTGTTGGAGCCCACTGTGCTACTGCCAAGTCATTGTACGTTTAGATGTTGCTTTTGCCCTTAAAATGCTTTGAAAATACCTGGTCTGGAGAGTGAGATCTTTACAGGTATGGTTTAAAGAGACATATAGTAAACGCAGACCCTGAATGTTTGTGTAATTTTTATGTGTTATATTCATCCATTCTGTACATTTCTTCCATGATGTACATTTTCCGGACAGTTACCTCAAATATTTCTTAATCTGATAATATAAGAAAATCTTGAAAATCGCCTTAGGGGGGAAAAAAGCACAAATTCAGTGTTTTTTAATCTATACATAAGTTTTCTGAGATTTAGACTTAAGATGCACAACTGGCATCTTCTGACACTTTTTTGTGTTTTAAGATTTAGCACACTTTTTTTTGGCAATGAGAAAATCATATTATATTGATACATAGTTCTCATTTTTCAGAATTAGATAAATGCTTTCACTCAAATTTGTATAAAGTAAACAGAAATATTAGTAGTCTTTTTTTTTTTTTTTGTCCTTGGATAGCTGGATGTAATTATGACTCATTGTGGGGTCCGGTCAGCAGGGAAAGCGTAGTTTGGAAGAATGGCTGCATTCTTTTTATCATTTTGTATGCATACAATGAGACTCCGTAATGTCTGGAGATTTCAGTTAAGTCAAAACTCAGGGTCAGAGTTCACTCGCTCATCTCTTAGTGTGTCATGACCAACATTCATGCCCAGCAGGAGAGTGAATGAGTAAAGTACTCCTTTAAAGTAACATTTGAATTGAGTGTGATATTTGAAGACAGTGTAACCTTTTTGTCTATATTTTTGTCACCAACATTTCTGAACCACCACTGAAGCATGAGGGTGGAATGCAAGAAAGTTCTTTTACATTGTATCGATAACAGTGTTTCTTCTTCCTCTCTCTCTCTCTCTCTCTCGCTCTCTCTCTCTCTCTCTCTCTCTCTCTCTCTCTCTCTCATGCTAAATTGTTGTTGGAAGGAGGAGGTGCTGTGTACTCGTTAGAGCCAGTTGCTGGAGGTGGGTGGGAGTCTGGAGGGAGAAGCAGGGTGTCAGAGATGAAGAGAGAGAAGAAGACAGCTGGGCAGCAGGAAAGCCAAGGGAGATCAGAGAGGTCATCTTTCAGGGGCCAAAAAACAGCAAGACTCGCAATATTGCTGACACATAATATGCAACACAGGAACATACATATTTTTGCCCGTGCTTTAAAGTAACTTAAATTGTATGTAAGAAAAAAAAAAAACACTTTAACAAAACAAAGCCAAAACAAATCTATTCAGTTTTTTCAGCTTATTACCTAAAGGTCTAAATTCTAATCCCAAAACTTGCCTTTGACTGGAGATCAGCACACAACTCATACTGTTACCTTGCACTTTTTGACCACACAGAAGGAAATGTGCAAAAGCGAAAAAGAAAATTACGTTGGCCAATTTTTTTTTCTTGAGACTGAATGTGACCAAACCATGCAGAATTTACTGTTGTGTATTTTAGTCATTAATATATAATATTAATATAATATTTTAGTCGTTAATAAGAGTTTTGTCTTCATGGAGCTCACTTTGTGCACATGGGCATTGTCATATCTGAATACATTTAGAAAATCTTAGTTCCAGTGAGGCATGTAAAGACATCCTCTACACCAGGGGTAGGCATGTTCGGTCCAAGAGAGCTGCGAGTGTTTGCGAGAGAAATTTGCTGTATATGACTGTGTGCTTCTCACTTCTGTAAAAAAGTTGGATGATACACATACGGTATGCATATTTCACTATTGACAGGACATATACCCTACACCAAATGATCTATATGTTAACAATTCTTGCTGTGACTGAATACTCTTAAAGAAATGAAATACACCAGCTCTTTGTTTTCATTAAATGTAATTTCTGCTTATATGATTTTTTTATTTTATTGTTTATGTGTTGCAAGAACATGCATGCACATTTTATTTAATATCCATACTGCCATTATTTCATAAAATGACTATCTTGGATGATACACAAAGTTTTTCTAGCCTATTTCATTAAAGAATACACCTTAGTTATTGTCACGAGCAGAGATGGAATGGAACAGGAATGTAAATCGATGTTAATAAAGATGAAGGATTAGCTCATACAGCTGAAATCCACCAATCCATTTTGTTTCCAACAAAAAAATAAAAGCTGTTGTACTAATTTTGTCCAATATTGTGTGTGCAACCTCAGTTTTTGCTAAATTAAAAAGACTACACTTGTCCACCTTGTTTATAAATAACAGTTCAGACATGAGAACCATAAGAATGAATAATAAGCGATTGTAAGAAAATAAGATTGAAACGACAGAGGGGCGGATACAGAATGATAAGGAATGGCATTTGTTAATCCTTGCACATCTGGTTTCTATTACGATGTAGGGGCTGTTAAAATAATGTTTTTCACCCTACAAGTCTTTCTGTGCTATAAACCACACGCCAGCCACTATACCTTCTTAACTGGACCTCTCTGTCCTCTCTCTCTTTGGCATCCTGAGTTTTTTTTTCTTTCTGTCCCCTCCTAACCTCTGTATTAGGCAATAATAAATAATCCTGTCATTTCTCCACATGATCTCTCTCATTCCTTTTGTGTTCTCATGGAGTCTGGTTGCTTCAATTTCAGCATCAAATACGGCAGCCATAATATTATAAATACAAAACATTAATTCCAATATTGTGTTCCCGTTGTTCTCTGTCCCCTCAGGGCATGACTCAACAAGACCTCTAGTGCTGTGGCACCAGGGTTTTGGTTTTTCTGTGGGATCCGACCAAACAGCCTGGCCTTTGGTCCTCACAGAAATAGAAAAGCCTTGGGTGCCCATGATCCTGTCACCAGTTCACTATTAAATAATTAATAATCAACATTATTCGAGTTACCTGTCGTGCCCGATCAACATTGCTTTTTGGAGATTTAACGTAACTATTTACACGTTTCATTCATTCATTCATTCATTCATTCAACTATTCATTCATTCATTCATTCCAATGTGACCCAAGATATGTCCCAAAACCATTACCTAAGGAAAGTGATGGAGAAACACAGGGTACTTATTACTAATATACATACTTAAATTGAAATAACAATCTACTGAATGGTAGCGATGAAATGTAAACGCTGAATGAACGTGAGCTAAAGAATGATATAGAGAGCAACCAAATCTAGCATGGAGACATAACGTTTTGTGTTTTGTCAACTTTCACTTTGTAGTAGCATAGTACAGTGAAGCCTAATTTTACATCCTCAATCTATCACCAGCATTTCTTCTCATTTGACATGGACTGCTCACTCAGTGGATGCTTTGCGCGATTACCTGCTCTAACGGCTTCTGATTGAACTGCTAGACAATTTTCTATCACAGAAATTTTGTTCAGTATCTGGCTTTGTAAGCAGCACAGTGTTTTGACACGTGTTCATATGATTATTTTTAAGACCAGAAAAGTGATTTCTCAGGACCTTGAGAAGCTGCAGATTTTATGAAGTGTGTGCATTTGCATATGATAACAAGTCAAGTAGGCTTTTATTATCATTTCAACCATATACAGTTCAGTACACACTAAAACGAAACAGTGTTCCTCCATGATCAAGGTACAAACTAGCTAATTAAGAAACATCATTAGCTGACTAGCTAAGACAAACTAAACTGACACCAGACATTAACAAGAATGTTCAACAGTAACAACCCGAACATAAAACACCCAAACTGAATTTGAGTAAAGGTAACTTGAGCTTGTGTCCAACAAACTAAGAATCTGAGGGGGAAAAAACTTGTTTTCCAAACTTTCAGTTGGAAATGTACTTTGAATAAAACGTTTTAAATTATCAAGTTTCTAAAGGTATGACAAACAGACCAATTACAAAAAAATTTTTTTTTACCATTTTGGTGATTTTTTTTTTTTTCTTACTTGTATTTTCATTGTTTGTGTTTTTACATTTTTATTTATGCTTTCATAAATAAAAAAAAAACTTATGCTAAAAGTAGTTAGTCATATGTTGATCCTTGTTGGACCATGTGATAATTTTTCGACAGCAAATTTGGGAAGTGCCCAGGTAGAGAAATCTTTTTGGTTTCTACATATGCAACTGGTGCTTCAGGTTTCATACAGTATGTACTAGTGCTAGCATAAAATTATGAAAGACAGGAACTTGTGTCTAAACACATTACACAAAGCAATAACCTGAGGCCTGCATGTCAGGTTAGCATGGGGCCAACATTAAAATGTTTTGTGGGAAAGAGGGGCTAAAGTGTGGAGGGTCAGTACTTCTTTACTAGAGATGCCAATTAACAAAATTACAGCTGACACATTCAAGCAGATGAAGGGAGGGGTGTACTGGCTAATGAGAGAATCCAAACAATAATGACAGGCATAGTGTGATTGTGGAGTTGTATTCCGATTAGTCACTGGTTTGTTCAATATAGTGACACTGCAGGCGAGCTTACATTTCATTTACGAAGCAAAGTACACTTATGTCAGGATCCCCCTTTTTTTAAAATTATGGTTGTGTTTATGTAAAAACATCATAAAAATCATCTGATCATAGTGGGTCTTAGTATAAGGCAAATATAACCTCAGCTGAAAAACAGCATATGTTTTTTTAAACTGCAATTATAGTTTTTTTTAACAAAAAAGGAAAAAGCAATTGTTGTTGATCTGAAGCAAACTAGTAAATCTACATCAGAATGGCTGAAAAAGAAAAGAATCAAATTTAGTATTGCTCATATGTAGTATTGCTCACATGTTGTTTGTTAAATAAATAGTTGCGTTGTGAAAAAAGTTTTTTTTTTTGTTGTTCGTCTGAGGTTGTATTTGCCTAACACTAAGATCCACTATGATCAGATGATTTTTATTACACAAAAACACATCAAATTAAAAGAGGGAATACTAACTTTCGAACATGACTATATGTGTTTTAACAACAGAGTCTACCATGGCTCTTTGTAAGAGCTTTCTAGTTAATATACAGCAATCAGATAATGGTAATATAATCTGTAATGCTAGTCACACACTGTATTGTGTTGTATTGTTGATAGCTCTTCTTAACTCTATCTGGGTTGCAGATATACAAAGAAAGAATTTCATTCTGCATTAATGCATATATGAAAGATACAGGCTTAAAGTAATGTAACTCTTTAAGCTTGTTTATTCAACTCAAACTCGTTTGTTGTTGATTTAGGTGCTGACATTCTTCAGATTTGTGTAGTTCTATCTCCAACATTGCTCTGCACTTTGTGGTTTGCCTGACCTCCTCCCCTTTGATATTTGATTGAGCTGCTAGACAAAGAGATCAATTTTATACCACAGAAATTCTGGTCAGCTGTTTGGCTGTGCCAGCAGTGAAGCAAACTGATTTCTTCATACCTTAAACAGATCACTACAATTTGTGCATCTGCATGTGACAACAACAGCAGTTGTTCACTTCAGCAGAATAACAGTTAACTCTATTGAGATAAAAAAAAAAAGACCAGATTGATTGGAAAAAAACATACATTGGTCTATGATATTTCATCATCCTTCCATAACTAGCAGGAATAGGGGATATATTGGCAGAGTGGCAGTCCTCCCAAACTGAAGTAAGTGTTTAATGTGTGAGATACACCCAGGATTCAGCCAGACTTTGAGGGAAATAAATAATAAACTTTGGCTGTTTATTATTTTCGTATGGTGTGAGCATATTAATTTGTAGGTTTTGGCACAGAAAGCTTCAAAATTTCCAACCTATAAAAGCAGTTATTACAGCCATGTATCCTGGGGTGTACATATTTCTGTCACACTGACTTACATAAGGGGAAAACATTGACAAAATTTATGCCATCTGTTCCTGTGTTGTGTTTGATTTATTTAATCTTTAAACTTGCATTTTTAATTCAGCTAAATGCTGTTATTACTTTTACCACAATTATTTTCCGTCTTAACAAGACATTTAGAAGATGCAAAAGCTGATCAGTATGCTGAGTGATCAGTATCAGTGAGATGATATCAGTATAAGTATGCGGATTGCAGTGATGATAGGTCAGATCTTCATAACAATGGCCTTTCTTATTGGCGACATGGAATGTATTTGAGCTTTATCTTTCAAAAATTCCATCAAATAACTTATCGGAGATTTGTCTGGGTTTTGAAAAGGAAAGTCATGCACGAGCAGAACAGACACATGCTGCATGCAATTTTTAATGCTAAGACCATCATCTTTCTGTCATGATCCATGGGATTATTAGTGTGGAAGGAGAGGGAGGTGATTTCCCCACGTGGGGGTCTAAAATATCAAAGCTGACTGAGTGTGGGGAGGGAGGGAAAAGGAGGGAGGAAGGGGGTGAGTGCATTTGTTCCAGCTCCACCCCAGGATTCCAACAAAAAGGCTCACCGAGCAGTCTGATTCGTTATGGCCCTAGTTTCTTCACTCTGATTGGTTCCACTGAGTGGGCAGATGTTCTGGCTGCAGCAGGGGTTCAGACCAAATCCAGTTCCACTCTCTCATATTGCTTGTCTCCCATTAAATTAACGAAAGGTTTGCTCAGTATCACAGTCCATACTGTACACCAGGACAGATTCATACACATGTATTAATACATTAGAATTAGAATTACCTTTCGGATTCTATATTTTTAATGTATTGTGCTTTTGACTCTCTGTAATTTAGACAAGTTTCATTTTGAAAGGTATAATATCAAGGTCACAATATGATCCTAACACACAGCATGCATAACTTCTTATCTTATGTGCAACATACAGTACACATGCATGAAACCTCTTGAACAGTGTGATTCAACATACAGGCTGGGGTCCAGTCAGGTGTTAGCACAAAATTCTAGGTTTATGAACAGAACATGAGAGTTTTAAAAAGTCAATAGAGAAGTAGCAGTGTTCTGCAATATGAATGTGAACACTTTTTATTGGTGAGGTCGAGTCAAACATTGTGCATTTTTTCTCCGTATCTTGTGACTTGCTCCTCTCTGGTAGTTTGGTCTACTAAATATAAACATTTGCCTTTCAAGGTCAAGACAGTATTGATGGAGCTTATCTTGCTGGGCAGTTTGATGACTCAAGCCTGATGAGACGGACAAAAAGATAGAGATGCCTGATGCAACCAGAATTTGAAAAGCCTTCAATGACTGTGGTTAGTCTGATTAAAGATGCTTGTCTAATTGTGAACATAGGATCATCAATAGATCCCTCATCTCTGCCTATCGTTGTATGCAACTATTTTAATACGTTCCCATGCTTTAAGAGATCAAGATATCTTTTCATATGCTGTTTTTCCTTCGTGTGGTATGAATTTTTCCAACTCACCAACTGTACTGTACTGATTATAAAATTGCATTAAATACATGCACCCTGACTTATTTGGAATAGTGACAGAGACTCTTAGACGAGCAACCCATAAGGGTTATGGATGAATTGTCAGTATTGCATTGTTTTCTTGCAGAGAAACAGATGGAAACTGCACCCATAATAGTAAGACCTATAATAATCAGGAATGGGGCCCTACTGCACTCTCCCTGAAGACACTCATAAGTAGGGAGAAAAATGCAATTTTTCTGGCGGTCACACATGAAATGCCTAGGGCTTGTGAGCTCCTTAAATTCATATTGCAGTTTGTAATCTGTGCAAAGACTGCTTCACCTGGAACTCATGGTTGCCATGGTTAGTTTATAGCTATTTTAAACCTCCACATCTTTAAGTCAATACTTAAGTTTTGTATTTAAGAATGAAAATGGTGTACTCTCTCCTTATCATTTATTTACTTTTATGTGTGTACTTCTTTGTTGGGTGACAGAGCATGTAAGTTTTTTTTATTTATATATATATATATATATATATATATATATATATATATATATAACTTAGAGTTCCTTTTTTCTCTAGGGCAAAGTCTTTCCACATGTTGTGATATATTATCATGAGAGAACAGCAACATTAAGGAGAAACAGGTTAGAGTAGGGTTTTATGCCTTTGATGAGGCTAATGAACACTGTCAGTTTGTCAGAACTTAAACCATGGGGCAGGGGTCAACGATTTGAGAAAACAGACCGGTGCTGTCTGAAGCCCTCAAATTCAGGCAACTAGCAGGGAAAACACACACACACATTCACAGAGTACAAAGTAACTATGTAATGGCACGACTATGCTAGAAGATAAAAAAAGAAGAGAGAATGTAATAAAGAGCGATAGAGAGACATGGAAGGAAAGACAATCTCGTTGTGTTTATCAAGCTGGGCCTGGCACACATGCAGCTCGGCAGGTTTGAAAGATAACAGGCCACAAAGAGCCTGTCCACCTCATGGCCAGCTCCCCACCTAGTTTCACTGCCAACTGCAGTCCGAGCCAGTAATGCACATCTGGCCCTTATTTTATTGGTGTTCAGTTTTGTGTTGGTATGCACAGAGGGCAACAAACAAGTGCCGGTTCCATACTGTTCTCATATTTTGGTCTGCAAAATCCCACCCCCTCTACATCCCTCCAGGACAGGCATGCATTATCAGCTGGTTATGTAGAGGGACAGACCTTAAATTGAAGTTGAAGTCCACTGCAGCCCCCACTGGGTAGAATAAAGGGATTATTTAGAAGAAAAATGAAAGGGGAGACTATTAGACATAATTTCTAAAGAGGACAAAAAATATCTTCAGCTGAATGAGAACCCTATAGCCTCTAAAATTAGATTAATTTACACTCACAAGAATATTTGTCGCCCTACCATCTGAGGAATCGATTTAGCGTGTGAAAGTAGAAATAAAGATTAAGTAGTGTTTATAGAGCTGAGGAACAGACAACCTTGAAAAAAAGTCACTCCGTCACTATCAATCTGTCCCAGCTCAGGATGTGTAGTGCAGACATGCAAAGAAAAGCAATGCTTTCCTCTTTAATTTAACCAGCATCCTACTCGCTGTCTCCATCTTCTTGTTTTCACCTCTTCCTGTCCTTGGCTTCTATTACCTTTTCAAGATTTGAAAACTTTTCCCACAAATTCATGACTTTCTCATTTCCCTTTCCCAAAACAAATTTACAACAACTCTCTTAAAGCCGAAAAGAGAACCTAGTCACGCATGTAAAGTACTGTACCTCTATCCAATCAAATGAATGTATTACACTCTCAGGTAAGCACTAAAGCTATACAGCTAACCGACCAAACTAACAAACAATTTAACAATTAAATAAATAAATTTATGATTATTTTTTTTTAAGTCCACACTTGCATGTCCTGTGTTAAGTCAATTAGTATATCTGATTTATATATATCGGACAAGATGTAAAAAGATATTTAAAAAATAATAATTATACACTCACCTAAAGGATTATTAGGAACACCTGTTCAATTTCTCATTAATGCAATTATCTAATCACCCAATCACATGGCAGTTGCTTCAATGCATTTAGGGGTGTGGTCCTGGTCAA
Source organism: Clarias magur (assembly GCA_013621035.1). NCBI lineage: Eukaryota > Metazoa > Chordata > Actinopteri > Siluriformes > Clariidae > Clarias > Clarias magur. The sequence goes on from QNUK01000018.1 coordinate 1,801,734, forward strand.
GACAATCTCCTGAACTCCAAACTGAATGTCAGAATGGGAAAGAAAGGTGATTTAAGCAATTTTGAGCGTGGTATGGTTGTTGGTGCCAGACGGGCCGGTCTGAGTGTTTCACAATCTGCTGAGTTACTGGGATTTTCACACACAACCATTTCTAGGGTTTACAAAGAATGGTGTGAAAAGGGAAAAACATCTAGTATGTGGCAGTCCTGTGGGCGAAAATGCCTTGTTGATGCTAGAGGTCAGAGGAGAACGGGCCGACTGATTCAAGCTGATAGAAACTTTGACTGAAATAACCACTCGTTACAACCGAGGTATGCAGCAAAGCATTTGTGATAGGACAAAATAGGAAAAAGAGGCTCTAAAGAGTAAAGCATTTGTGAAGCCACAACACGCATAACTTTGAGGCGGATGGGCTACAACAGCAGAATACCCCACCGGGTACCACTCCTCCACTACAAATAGGAAAAAGAGGCTCCAATTTGCACAAGCTCACCAAAATTGCTCAGTTGAACACTGGAAAAATGTTGCCTGGTCTGATGAGTCTCGATTTCTGTTGAGACATTCAAATGGTAGAGTCAGAATTTGGCGTAAACAAAATGAGAACATGAATCCATCATGCCTTGTTACAACTGTGCAGGCTGGTGGTGGTGTAATGGTGTGGGGGATCTTTTCTTGGCACACTTTAAACCCCTTAGTGCCAATTGAGCATCGTTTAAATGCCACGGCCTACCTGAGCATTGTTTCTGACCATGTCCATCCCTTTATGACCACCATGTACTCATCCTCTGATGGCTACTTCCAGCAGGATAATGCACCATGTCACAAAGCTCGAATCATTTCAATTTGGTTGAACATGACAATGAGTTCACTGTACTAAAAGGGCCCCCACAGTCACCAGATCTCAACCCAATAGAGCATCTTTGGGATGTGGTGGAACGAGAGCTTTGTGCCTGTCATGCACACTCATAACACGACCGGCACTAGGACCCGGAAGTAATACGGTCGGGTTTCAGGAAGCATAAAAGGAAACAAGATGACGCATCACATCGCTCAGTCATTGAGTTATGCCCGTGCTATCGCCGTCGCCTCGCTCGTCCAAACGTGAGTACTCACTTTCTTGGGTTATCGCTTCTGATTGGGTGTGTGTATTTAGAACGCGGGTTTATTTGTGTAAACTCTTGCTCTCGCTTCGGGAGAGTTCTAAGAATAACTTGCGTGGTTATCCTGCCTACTCGCGCTACTTCCGCGTTTGGGTTTACCATCCACGCTACAGGGCTAACTGCTAAGTCTTCTGCTTCATCTCCGGTTAGTCCGTGACAGAATGACTGAGCCACCGGCAGTAAACCCAGCGGAGTTTGCTCACCTCTGCGATGTGGTTGACCGGCATGCTAGGCTGATCGATCAGCTCCGTGGTGAAGTCGCATCGCTCCGCGCGGAGCTCCAGGGCGTCGCGGCCTTGCGCCGCGAGGTGGCGGAGCTGCGACAGGAGAATGCGATCCTCCGCGGGGCGGCCGCTCAGCCGGCTGTGACCACGCCCATCGCAGCGGCTGCTGCGCCGCCAACTCCCTCTCCACCTTCTGATGTTTTCTTATCTTTACCGGATAAATGGAATGGCACGGATGGGAAGTGCAGTGTTTTTCTAACTGCGTTGGATCTTGTGTTTGAGTTTAATTCCACCAGATACTCCACAGACCGACTGCGCATTGCTCTTCTCGTCTCGTTGCTATCCGGGCAGGCAGCTGAGTGGGCCACGGCGGTTCTTCGTGCGGGTTCAGATGTCGCCTACTCCTACACCGAGTTCACCCGCCAGCTCAAGCTCACCTTTGAACATCCAGCTGCTGAGGTGGAGACCGACTCCAAGTTGTATCATCTAAAGCAGGGAGTGTCGTCCGTGAGCCGTTACACCGCGGAGTTTCGTACTCTCGCCGTACAGACCGACTGGGGAGACTCCGCACTCCGGACGGCCTACTACGAGGGACTGGCTGCGCGGATAAAAGACGAGCTCGCCGGACGAGAGCTTCCAGCTACCTTGGAGGGTTTAATTCAGCTCGCCCTCCGGATCGACCAGCGGCTGCTCGTTCGCCCCAAGCCAGCTCCTCGAACCCTGCCACCCACCATGACTGCACTACCACACACCACGCCCTTCCTCTCCCGCTCACCAGTTCCAGAAGTTCCCGCCCCATTCACTGCAGCACCCACCAGGACCGTCGGTACTCCACCTCCCGCCGTGGTTGACACAGGAGTCGGGGAACCCATGCAATTAGGGCGCGCCTCCTTGACCGCTGCAGAGCGGGAACGCCGATTCAGAGAGGGGCTCTGCGCGTATTGTGGATCTTCTGCACATCATCGGGCCATCTGTCCTCTGCGGCCGGGAAACGCGCAGCCCCGGTGAGAAATGGGAGAAACTCACCGGGTCCCATGTCCCTCTCCACCACCATGACCAATGATTCCCGTCTCACGGTTAAAGTATATCTCCAGTTTGGCCACAAACGGGTCGGAAGTACCGCGTTCGTCGACTCCGGGGCAGCAGGTAACTTCATTGACTCTTCCTATGCCAAAAAATTGGGGATAAAGATTGAGGCGTTATCCCAGCCTGTAACCATTACATCAGTCGATGGTCGGCCTCTCTCCTCCAGCCCCATATCCTTTCAAACCCAACCTATCACCCTCATCATTAACCAACATCAAGAACAGATCCAGTTTCACACCACCACTATTTCCTCACCACCTATCATCCTCGGACACCCTTGGCTGCTGCAGCACGACCCGCTCATATCCTGGACCCAAAGCCGGATCCTCCAATGGGGGCCGACCTGCACTGAGCTTTGCCTACGGGCCGAGGCTGGGACGTGCTCTAGGGAGTCCGAGGCCCCCGATGTCGACACAGATAAAATCCCGCTAGACTACCGGGACCTGGCTGAAGTCTTTTGTAAGAGACGTGCGACCCATCTACCACCTCATCGCTCATACGACCTGGCGATCGATCTTCAGCCAGGTGCGACACCACCCCGCGGCCATCTCTATTCATTGTCCAACACCGAGACGCAGGCGATGGAGGAGTATGTTTCCAGTGGACTTCGCCATGGTACCATCCGGCCCTCCTCCTCACCTGCCGCTGCGGGGTTCTTTTTCGTGAAGAAACGCGATGGTAGTCTACGTCCCTGTGTCGATTATCGGGGGCTCAACAATATTACCATAAAGAACCGACATCCATTGCCTCTTACCAACTCTGCCCTGGACGCCCTCTCTGGTGCCACCATCTTCACTAAGTTGGACCTCCGGAGCGCCTACAACTTGGTGCGCATCAGAGAGGGCGATGAGTGGAAGACGGCCTTCATCACCCCACAGGACATTACGAAAGTCTGGTCATCCCGTTTGGTCTCTGCAACGCACCTGCCGCTTTCCAACAGTTCATAAATGACGTTCTCAGAGACATGTTAGGCCGTTGGGTGTTCGTCTACCTGGACGACATCCTCATCTACTCCCGAACACTCAACGAGCACATCCAGCATGTCAGAGCGGTTCTAAAGAGATTGCTCGCCCACCAGCTGTACTGTAAGTTGGAGAAGTGCGCTTTCCACGAGCGCTCCACCACGTTCCTGGGTTTTGTCATCTCGCCCCAGGGTGTGGCCATGGACCCGCAGAAACTGGAAGTTGTGAGTCATTGGCCCCTACCCAAGACTCTTAAACAGCTCCAGAGATTTCTCGGGTTTGCCAATTTTTATCGCCGCTTTATCCGGGACTACAGTACCGTTGCAGCGCCACTAACCGCTCTGACCCGCCCATCATCTCACCCTTTCAATCTCACCCCAACTGCTGTCTCCGCCTTCCATGAGCTCTGTCGCCGCTTCACCACTGCTCCCATCCTCCTTCACCCGGATGCTGATAAACCATTCGTTGTGGAGGTGGACGCTTCGGATGTGGGCGCCGGGGCTGTTCTCTCCCAGCGAGGTCCAGACCAAAAACTGCATCCCTGCAGTTTTTTCTCCAAGAAATTTGACGCCACTCAGCAGCGATACGGAGTAGGGGACCGCGAGCTGCTGGCCATAAAGTGGGCCTTGGAGGAATGGCGACACTGGCTCCAGGGCGCCAGAGAGCCGTTCATCGTCTGGACCGACCACCAAAACCTCATTACAATCCGCACGTTAAAACAGCTGAACCCCAGACAGGCGCGATGGGCACTATTCTTTGAAAATTACAATTTCCACCTGTCATACCGCCCGGGGTCCAAGAACACCAAAGCCGACGCCCTCTCCCGACAACACGAGGAAGACGTCCCCCGGGCGGACCCCGCGCCTGTACTACCAGCCACCAAGATCCTCGCACCGCTCAGGTGGGACCTGGAAGACGAGGGTTCGCCAGGCACAAGCTACGGAGACCGCACCAGCAGGTGTGCCGCCTGGCCGACTCTACGTCCCCAACGCCATCAGGGCCGAAGTGCTTCAGTGGGGACACTCCTCCCCCTTTCAGGACACCCCGGGAGACGGCGGACCCTACTGTTTGTACAACGTGCTTTCTGGTGGCCCAGTATGAAGAAGGACGTAGATGAGTTCGTCCAGGCGTGCCCAGTGTGTGCCAGGTCCAAGGACAGCAACAGACCATCACCCGGGGAACTTCAACCACTCCCGGTTCCCCGCCGACCCTGGACACACATTGCCGTTGACTTCATCACGGGCCTGCCGGTTTCGGAAGGAAAGGACACCATCCTCACCATCGTCGACCGGTTCTCCAAAGCTGTTCACCTGGTGGCCCTCTCCGGACTCCCGTCAGCTAAAAGGACCGCTGAGCTGATATTAGAGCACGTAGTCCGCCTGCATGGGTTCCCAAAGGACATCGTCTCGGACAGGGGGCCCCAGTTCACGTCCCGGTTCTGGAAGGCCTTCTGCCGTCTGATCAATTCCACCTGCAGTCTGTCCTCCGGTTACCACCCACAGACTAACGGTCAGACGGAGCGAACCAACCAACAACTGGAGCGCTACCTGAGATGCTTTATTGCTGATCGCCAGTGCTCCTGGGCCCGCTACCTCATTTGGGCTGAACTGTCACACAACCTCCACCTATCTTCTGCCACCAACCTAAGCCCATTTGAGGTATGCTACGGCTTCCAACCTCCGATGTTCGATCATCAGGAACCGGAGGTGGAAGTGCCGTCGGCCCAACAGTTGGTTCGCCGGTGTCGACGGCTTTGGAGACAAGCAAACCACGCCATTCAAAAGGCCAATCGCCGCTACACCCTGCAACATCGCCGTCGACACCCACCGGGACGAATGTACCAAGTAGGTGATAAGGTATGGCTCTCAACAAAAAACCTACACCTGCAGACTGAGTCAAGGAAACTGTCACCCAGATTCATCGGACCATACCGCATCAACCTCCGGATTAACCCTGTCACCTACCGGCTCCAGCTGCCTGCGGCGCTCCGGATCCATCCGGTATTCCACACCTCCCAGCTCAAACCCTTCACCACCTCACCTATGGTTCCACCCCACCCACCCTGCTCCTCCCTCCCCGTATGATTGAGGGTGGTCCCGCCTACACCGTTCGCCGGATCCTTGACTCACGTCCTCGGGGCAGAGGGCTCCAGTACCTGGTGGATTGGGAAGGTTACGGTCCCGAGGAGAGATCTTGGATTCGGCTCGGTTCAGACCCGAACTCATCCGGGACTACCCGTCGTGGGTATCCTCCACCCCAGGACCGTCGAGAGTCGGTCCTGGACGGGGGGTACTGTCATGCACACTCATAACACGACCGGCACTAGGACCCGGAAGTAATACGGTCGGGTTTCAGGAAGCATAAAAGGAAACAAGATGACGCCTCACATTGCTCAGTCATTGAGTTATGCCCGTGCTATCGCCGTCGCCTCGCTCGTCCAAACGTGAGTACTCACTTTCTTGGGTTATCGCTTCTGATTGGGTGTGTGTATTTAGAACGCGGGTTTATTTGTGTAAACTCTTGCTCTCGCTTCGGGAGAGTTCTAAGAATAACTTGCGTGGTTATCCTGCCTACTCGCGCTACTTCCGCGTTTGGGTTTACCATCCACGCTACAGGGCTAACTGCTAAGTCTTCTGCTTCATCTCCGGTTAGTCCGTGACAGTGCCCTGGATGTGCATCCCACAAATCTCCATCAACTGCAAGATGCTATCCTATCAATATGGGCCAACGTTTCTAAAGAATGTTTTCAGCACCTTGTTGAATCAATGCCATGTAGAATTAAGGCAGTTCTGAAGGCAAAAGGGGGTCAAACACCGTATAAGTATGGTGTTCCTAATAAACGGTGAGTGTATTTTTTTTATACCTCTATGTAAAAAGTAATTAAAAACATGTAAAGAGGTATTAAAAAATAATATACACAATATAATAAATAAAATAAATAATATATTAAAAAGTATATAATCTTTTATCGTATCGTATCATATTGAATCAAATCGCATGCCCATGTTTGTGGCCCACGAAGTCTACTGTTCCTTTCTAATGTAGACCTGACATAATTCAAGGAACATCAGGAACAATTGTCAAATTTATGGTGCGAGTTATCAAAAAAATATCAGCTGGCGCTTATTAAGCATCCCACTTTAGTCATTCTTTATTTTTATTTCATCCATGGATTTAATGAGATCACAGGTTCAGGCCCCTTCTGGTGATACCCATGGCAGATCATCATGTCCTGGGCTGAATGTGACATGACATGGTGAGCACTGTGAGAGATGGAAACTAGAAGAGAGTTAGAACCGTAGCAAAGATTCCCAGTGGTGTGACTGAGAGTGAACCAGATTAAGCTTATTTTTGCAGCAGAAATTACTTGCTTTATCAGTATGGTAAAGAAGTACATATTAGAAATTATTCCAAAAAGAATTTATTAATATTTAACTAAAGTGGTGAACACTTAAAATGAAGAAATAATCTTCTCATGGTTCAAGCGTACTCCGGTCTGCTTCCTGAAGGTTAAGTGTTAGTGTTGTGGTTCAGTTCTGGTTATTTATGAGTGCTCTGAGCTGAACCATATGATGCGGGATGAAGATGAGTGGGTAGAACTTGAAGGTTTTTATGGCTGTGGATGATCGGAAAGGCCTGTTTTAACTGTCACGCAGTTTGAGTTCAAATGCCAGTGAGGGATATCAATTGTGTCCTTGGTCATATGCAAACATTATCCTCCTTATAATGCACTCTTCCCATGAACCCCTGTGGATATCATTGCCATAGTCATAACTAGAGATTTAAATGTCAAAACATTAAAAACAGGTTTTGGGGGGAGGTTTTGTATTATAGCTTTATAATTTTCCTTGTATTTTTAAGAATATGAACCCAGACACATGATGCATTTCCTATATACTGTACATTCAAATGACATTACATTGAATGTTATAACTGTACACTTATAACATTACATTTAATTTTCTTAATTTTTTACTTTTTTTGTTAAGGTTATTAAAATTTCAGATTTTTTTTTTTTCAGAAAAACATCCCTTTTTATACGGTTCAACTTTTTTTCCCCAACCAAATGACTAATTTGATCTAATATACCTTGTGTTATTATGTCTAATACCACAATATATTGATAACACAATATACATAATATTATATCTAAAGTGCAAATAACTAATACATTGGAACATGTAATAAAATAATATCCTATTTAAATTATAGTTTGTATAATTATGGCGGCATTGTGGAATAGTGGATAGTACCGTGGCCTCACACCTCCAGAATAGACGGTTTAATTCCTGCTTTGGGTCTGTGTGCATGTAGTGTACATGTTCTCCCTGTGTTTGTTGGATTTCCTATGAGTACTCCAGTTTCCTCCCACACTAAAACATCCAGAGTAAGAAAATTGGCATTTCCAAATTATGCCTTGTGCTTGTTTGCCCTTTGAGAAATTGTCACCTCGACAAGTGACTTAAATGAAAAAACGGTATAGGGAATGAGTGAAAGTAAATATGTGACCATTATAAAGTACTGCTACTATATACTTTGAGCATCCTTTATGGCTTTTAAAACCCTCAAAATAAATCCCAAGCAGTACAGATACGTGCCAGCAACTCACTCACTCATCATCTATACCACTATACCTGGGATAGGGTCACGGGGGCCTTGAGCCTATCCCAGGAGACTTGGGGCACATGGCAGGGTACACCCTGGACAGGGTGCCAATCCACTGCAGGGCACAGACACACACACATACACTCACTACGGGCAATTTGGGAACGCCAATTAGCCTAACCTACATGTCTTTGGACTGTGGGAGGAAACCCACCAAGGGGAGAACATGC